>VZSC01004107.1:410701-422654 GCA_013398225.1 Steatornis caripensis
ATGATTCTATAAAGGGGAAAACGTGCAGGTCCCTCTAATAACAGTAACTTATTTCAGTTTTTTAGGAATTTTTAGTTTTGGTGAAGGATTTTACTTGGGTTACTAGGCTTAAAAAGTGAATGTAATCTGTTGGTATCAAGTTAGTGATACTTATACAAAGCGGGATGAAAATCTTCGCTTCTGAAGCTCCACTGAGTTCACTGAAGTTAACTAAAGAAAGATCAGACTTGTGCATTTCCTCAATGGTTTGATGAAACCACAAGGAAGTTGGATTTCTCATGTGCTTTTGTCTCCTATAACACCTTTCTTCTGAGTACCTGAATCTGCTCTTAAATAATCAATTAAGGTTTGTTTCTTCTTTGAGGAAATTTTCAAATCAATATTAACTGCTGAGGAGATACTGGTGCTGTGTAGTAAGGTTAGAAATAAGAAAAACCGGGAAAAGAAGACTAAGCAGACAAAATGAAGACTTTTAGGTAAACTTTTTAAGGTTTGACTCTGCATACATTTTGTTACTGAATTGGAATTCTAAATCTATTTTTGTAATTCTTTTTTAACTACTAGATTAAGGTTTTGAACTCATTTAACTTGGTGACAATGTAAAATAAACTGTCTTGAGGGATGTACTGAGAAGGAATTTGCAAATCTAGTTAATGTTCTTGTCTTTCATCTTTTATTTATAGCACCAAAACTTTGATAGTACTTCCTGAAAAATGGAAGTGTTTCCCTCCTCTGCCCCGAATCTTACACAAATACAGTAAGTTGAACACTGGAGCTGTTCACGAACTAAGCTGAACAGACAGACACAAAAAAAAAGAAATTTAGGATTGCATTTATGGATTGGTTCAACAGTATATCAACATAAGAATGTCAGGTAGAGTAAATCATGGCTTGAACGAAGCTTATGTGGTTTTGGAACTGGCAGTTTAAATGTCCTTGTGGTATCCAGTATTGGCCAAAGTAGTGGACCTCTGTCTTTGATGTGGTAGTATGTTGCTGAACTTGTAGACTAACAAATGAAATTAAAATAAAGTTCTAAATAAAATACTGAAGAAGGGAAAATTATGATATTTGCTAAATCTGGTTTTGGACAATCCATTGCTTACCTATGGGCATGTGCATGCTTTCTCTCTCTCTCTCCCCCTTTTTCTCTCAAGTTCCCTGTTTTTCCTCCATAGTTATATATTTTTATAGATATTTAAAAAAGATTTTTTTTTTAAACATATATCACAGTATTTCCACTTTGCCTCACCAAATACTTACCTGGATTTGAGGCCTCTGGAATACCAGTGCTTCTGGCTCTTTTAAGAAAGCAAGTTCTAAAATTAATCTTTCCAAAAGAAAGTTAATATTTTAAATCCCCTTAACTTCACTTTGTTCTTGATCGTATCATCAGAGGGTGGTGGTGGGTTTTTTGGTTTTTGGTTTTGTTTTTTTTTTTTACTTCATTGTCTTGTTTTGTCTGTATTGAAAGTATTTTCTTTGTTTGTGCTGGAGGGAAGGAATCAGCTTTCCAAACCATTTGTATATGTAGAGATAGTAGTGACTGAGAATCATAGTGCCATGTTTCATGTGAGTTGGGAAATGCTTCTGTGAAAATGACCTTGCTGTAAAAATTAATATTATTTATTAATAATAAGTTAGAATTAGAATGTGGATAAATTATGACAGCTCTTTAGGCCAAAATGCTTCTAACAATGATTGACTTAGCCTGAAGGAACTACTTTTTGCTATGTTCTTATCCCTCTGGGCATGTTGCTGCTAATAGAGGCACTAAGGAATGGTATAGCTATGCCCTGCAGTTGAACTCTTATGATACCTGTGAAGGAAGGGCTTCAGCAAAACCCAGGACACTTAAGAAAAAGGGAGTATGGAATGTAGGGTGCAAATAAAATGAAGGAAATAATAGAAGTAAACAGGTGAGATGATAGAAAAGTGGAGACAGAGAAACAAAACCAGATATGCATGAAAACTTACATTTCAAAAAGAGAATGAAATCTCTCCAGCTTCTCTCTATATAGTTCTCTTATTGAGATATGCTTTCAAAGAACCGTACATAAACTGAATGACTAAGAAATACTCAGGCTTAATCAGTAGGATTTAGCCATTAAGTTATTATATTAATTACTCCAAAGTAGATTTTACTTTAAACTTTTCTCGATAATAAAATCTGGGAGTTAACATTCTTTTATCTTAAAATGTGTAAGTTCACTGTATGTGAAGCAAACCCTCCATTAACACAGTATTGCTGAAACATAATATGAACAGTTACCACATCTGAAAATGCCATTTCAGTGAAAAACTCAGGGTACAATTTTGAATTTGTATGATTTGTGACTTAAATTCAAGTGGTGGCTTTATTTGTATCTGGAAACAGAAAATCCGAGTTCTCCAAGAATACTCAACTTCCAGTAGCCCAAATGTCTGTAAAAGGTGTGGAAAAGTATTGTGATGCCTAAAGCAGATTGTCGTTACCTCCTTCTAGTTACATGATAGGGAACTACAGCCAGTGTCACCCTTCTCAAGTGCTGAGAGGGGCAGAGGTGAAGTCTTAACCAAAAAACTACTGCTTCATTTGATCCCGATCTTTGGCGCTGATTTTGTCCTCACCATTGCAGAGAGATGCTTGGAGAGAGTGGCAGGGTCTTCATACTTGTCCATTTGCTATGAGACGGTCTGTGAAAAAAGAGAGAGAAACTGTCTAAGCAGTATACTAATGGAGTGTAAAGGCTCACATTATTGATAATAGTAAATTTCGCGAGTGAAAGGATGGTGGATGAAATTTTCTGTTTGGTTTGTTGGTTTTTTGTTGATTTTTTTTTAAAATGGAGTTTAACTGACTCCGTTGTAAGCAATAAATACAGGGAAAACTTGGCTTCTTTTCCAGGTGATATGTATCTAGCCATAGCTTAGATCATCTTTAGATCACAAGTGAGATAAGGAGAGTTGCTTTTTTCAAGCCTGTGTGACCAATATGCTGCTTTAAATACCAGGCTTAACCATAATTTTTCTGCTTGATTTCCGTTTTCTGGGTTATATTTTGTCAATCCACACTGAGAACGCACATCTCGTGGGTCCGTTCAAAACAGTCTGAAGAAACTCTGTTACATATTTATTTCACTAGCAAATGACTTAAAAAACTAGAGAATTGTTGCTGAAGTATTCTCACAGTTATATACAAGGGATGTGGCTGAAAAGTCAACATAATTTTTGTTTTCTTGTCCTCACTGTGAATATATCTCTGTCATTTGTTTGTAGCCCAAAAGGCATCTTGTAGTTCTACAGAATCTTTTCTAAATCTGGAATCTTTGAAGTTTTGAAATGTTCATTGAAGGGAAAACAATCCATCTTCCACGCTTTCCCCCTCTAAATACTTACCCTGAACAAGAGATCTCAAATTTATAAATCTTTTAATAATTTGTTCTTTGTCAACATACTTAGGAATGGCAAGAAAAGAATCCTTGACAAACTTATTTCTTAGGTATGACATGTAGCTCTTAATTTAAAAAAAATATTCAGACACAGCAAGAAGCCATAGACAGCCAGTGAAACAATATTTCATTGAGAGAATGAGAAAAAACCTCAGCCCTATCATTTGAGCTTTTCTCCCACTTATTACTACACAATTTGATCATTAATTTTAGATAAATAGCGTGCTAAATGCTTTTAAGGATGTACAAAGACTACTGTCTCTTTCTTCTTTGTCCACCTTTGCTGGAGTTAGTAATTATATATTATCTTTTTAAAATGTAGCATTTCCTACTAATTAAACTCTTCCAAAGATAAGGAATTATTCTTGTTACTTCCTATAGATAATAACAATTGATTTGGGGGTTGGGTTAAAAGGGCTTCTGTAAAATATCAGAACAGACGGGAGTCTCTACTGCTGTGCCTCTACATAAGCACAAAAAAAAAAGTCAGCTCTGCAAATCAGAGTTCAAAAAAATAAAACCCTGTTAAACAGAGCTGACGAAAATGTTCAAAAGAATTTTTTTAATTAAATCAATTACTTTTCTGGGGTTATTATTATTATTATTATTATTAATCTCAGCTGCTACTATGGTAGGCTCCACTGCACCTGTGTTCTGGTTCCAGGGTGTTCATTCTACCAGTGTCAACTTGCAGTGAATATGAACAATGCCGATCCCTTTGGTCATTTCCATGAGAGGACCCGCTGGAGCACTTCCCTGCTCCCTCCTACTTGGATGCCAGAATGGTGCACATGTGTGTCTTCCTGACCTAGAGCTTTCATACAGACAGGGAGCACTGAGGGACTAAGGCTCTGCTGTGCACAGTGGAACAGCTCTGCTCCATAGTATAGATTCAGCCTAAGGAGTATTATTTATAACAGTCTGATTTATCTGCCATCTGCCCCCTGATCAGAAAGGTACATTAACTGAGTGCACGAAAGCTTCTTAGATGTTTTTATAGGGCAGAAGTTCTCAGGTGTCAGACGAATAATTTATTTAGCAACTATAGCAGTATACAGGGTGAAATAAGTGTCCATCAGACTCAGCTCCCAGTCATTACTTTTTGTATGATTTCTCCAGCTGTATCTTGTGCCATACTTGCAGCTTTTATATAAAACCACCCTATGTTACTATCCCAACATGATTTCATTCTATCAATCAGGCATAACATCATGCAATGTAAAGCTACCATGTTCCCTTACTTGAATTAATGATTACCCATAGTAACTGTAATAGACCACATCATTGCTTATGATTATAAAGTAAAATGCTTAGTTTAAGTCACCATGAAGATGGTTCATATAAATGGATTTTGATTTTAAATTGTTATTCAGTATCTACATACTTTAGTAATGTACCTTGTTTGATAGGAGATGATTTGTGAAGTCATGGTAATGCGGTCATTTCTTAGTGTGTGGCTGTTCCATAAAAGTTGCTTAGCCCAACATTTAAGAAAACTGAGCCTTAAAATTGTGTAAATACTGCTGGAGAGAACTTCCTTTGTCATATTTGCTTAGATCTAATAATAAACTTGAGTGCAATAATGTAGTCACACAACTCACTGAGAAGCCAGATTCTTCCTTAAAATGCTGCATTCAATCATCCTGTTATTTTCTCACATGTAGTACATGACTTGGAAGTAACTATCTTGCTTGTTTGTTCAAATGTAAACAAGTACGAGTGCATGTGCAAAATTGCTCAACTGGTTTGGAATATTAGGATCTGCACAATCCAAGTGAATGGTTGATATTCCAGTGATCATTGTTTTGTACCTACTTGCCTACTGTGAATTTAAAAATCCTCACTGGTGATATATCTATCTACATAAATACAGATAAATATAAAGTAAATTTTTTTGCCTTTTTTCCTTCTTTTTTTTCTAATTTATCTAGAAATTAGGGTCAAGAGTAAATTTCTCATGGTTGTAATAATAATACTACTAATATATGGCTTCCTTTGACAAAAATGTGTTTTTTCTTTTCTCTATTTTCTTTCTAATCTGAAATGAAAAAAATCATTTTTTTCCTTTTGTGCATGGAAAGGGTAAAAACTCCCATGATGATTATGACAGAAGTCTGATTTGAGTTATTCATTAAGGCTGGGGTGCATTTCCACTCAATCTTCTCTTCCTAAAACAGAATAAACAATCACAGGCTTGACAATTCTTTCAGTGCTGAAACTGAAGATGTAAGTAAACAACTTCTTTAGGTGGTTTGATGGTGTTTTTTTCAGAAACATACCAAGCATCACAGGTATATTATTTTGCCTCTGGGAATAAGAAATAATAAAGCTTTAGATAAGAGCTAGAGGGAAAGGCTACCCTAAACCCAGGTATTTATATTTGTATCAAATTCATAATTGATAAAAACATATTTCCCAAATCTCTACAGGAACTAGTACAGTATTGTACTACTGCTAGATTCTACTTATCGTTTAACATAGATGAACCTTTGCCACATCTTCCAACAGCAGATACGGGGAAGGTTAGGAGAGTTTAATGGAAACTACTGTACAAACAAACACAGCAATTGCATAGACTGGATTTTTTTTTAAGCTGGAGAAAGTATGCAGTTAAACCTCTTCACTCTTAACTGTAAAACGTACATGTTTTCAGCCCACTTCTGGTTGCATTTGTGGATAGCATAAGAATGTTTTATACATCAGTGCACAAACTTATAAGTACTGGAAGAAATTAATACTGTGTACCAGGAACATTTCCATAATTATACTGAAAGCACCCAGTAATTAGAGACACTCTATTAATAATGTTACTATAATACACTTAAAGACTTCTAAAGAAATTTCAGACTGGTTTAAAATTTCAGAATCCCCAAAGATATGAGGAAGCAGCTAAATCTGCGTCTAATATAAGTCCAAAACAATCTCGCTCCTGCATGGTTGATCTTTAAATTCATTAAGGAGAACACTTTCTAATTAAAGTTACATCACATAAAAAAATGAATCTAAATGAACTCATCTGGTAATGAAGATCTTTTCCCTGTTTGCTTTTAAGACACAAGCTCTAACTTCAATGTGTGTTTTTGACAGAACTGCAGAACTCTTCTCTATGCAATTTTTAACTGTAGTAGATGTCATAGAAGTCTTTTATAGCAAAAGAGCATAACATATCTTTGCACCAAAAATTGTATATTAATGCTTTACTTTATGGATCCAGACTCATAGAGCTTGTGTGGGAAACACAGACTGATTTTAATTTCATGCTATTAGCAGTTCTGTTAGTATGTTGTCCATTGCATTAGGGGTTTTATTTCTTTGGGTTTTAATTATTTTTTTTACTGCAGTTTTTAGCTTTGATCTAAATGGGGAAAAGTTTCTTGTTCAATCAATTCTGCTCTATGGGCCTTTCATAGTCATTGCATGTGCTGAACAGCTCTTCACAGTATTACTTCCAGCAATAGATGTGAATATTTTCTCTCTCTTGATTTAATAAGCCTGAGTTTTGTGTTGGATGTGTGTTGTTGGAAGCCTCACCCTGTCAAAAGAGTTTTTCTTTTCACCTGAAATTTGCATGGCTTTTCACTATAGGCATTCTTACGGGAGACAATCATCTTTGTCCCTTCCTGACATTCTCTGCTGAGTGCTTTGATAGTGAGCAAATAGGAGTACATGTGCATGCTTGTTAGGATGAAAACTGTTTGTCTCCTCTAACCTAAGTAAATGACCTTACTTGGCATTATTTCTGTTTTGCAGTATGTAAGTTTAGAAAACTTTATTCCCAGAAGAAATAGAAGAATGTTTTGTGCTAATATGACTTTTTCTGTCTTTGTCTCTACATTCTACTGGTTTTTTAAAGTCCTTTTTCTTTTTGGCAATTTCAACAGGTCATGCTGAGGTTTCTTGGTGCCAGACTTCAATGACTGTATTTCCTTACCAAATACAAGCTAGTTTTTCTTCCATTTTCAAATCAATATCTTACAGCCTGAAAAACAATCAAACAAGAAATTGGCATTTAGACACTCATCCCATAACAGAATAGTGTTTGTGTCTAGAGATAAAACTGCTCTTTACCTCAATTCTGTGTTCTAGTGCCTTTAATTTAAATGATTCTTTCACTAAGTTTACAAAACACTTACAAAAATAGAAAAGTTTCTCTTCAACCTCTTTTTTTTTTTAATTCTGTCTTTCTACAGCCTACATTTTTTCCCCTTTTATTTCTGTTAAGAGTGTAGAAAATGTTTCAAAGACAGCCCAGGGAAAGCTCTAAGCCAGAGGACATACACCTTTTCCACTTTTCATGCTTCAGGCTAAGATAGTTTGACTGATCCATCATCTGACTAGTGGGCAAAGTATAAATGATATATGAAAATGTCAGCTGAAATGTTAGTGCACCATGTCATTAATTGCATTTTTTTAATCCTATGTCTACATCATCTTCAGAAATTCCCTGACCTAACACAGTTGCAAGTACCAAGTACTGACTTAAGATTTTTGAGTTTGGTCGGGTTTTTTAATGGTACAAAAGTTGAAGAAGAGATACGTGCTAGCTTTTTGAACTGCTTCACAATGTCAGGTCAAAATATAATGTTTTGATATGAGAAGATGTCCTTCCAATTCTACTAGCTTAGGCGAATCTTTGAGACAAGAAAATCTAGAGAAGTTCTTCTAAAGTACAAAGTTCAACTGACCAGTGGAATTCCAACAGCTGGTGGAATTTGGTCACTATTTTCCATCAGGCAACACTGTATATCATTGCTCAGACCTATTTCAATTCCTATATGTTATAAATGTATACCAAGAGATACTCTAGCACTCATTAAAATGTCCTGTTTGGTCTTCCTCCTTTGTGTGTGGAGGAGGGAAAAAACAGGAAAGCAATTAAACTTACACTATTGTTCTTAGAGCTTCCTTTAGAGAATGTGGATCCCAGCAAAGTTTAACTGTATAACTGAAGCAGTTGGTAAGTCAACATATACTGCTCTGAAATCTCTCCGGCTTCAAAAGTTCTAATTTTATGTTGGGTTTTTTTGGTACTGGCAAAACCTAATTGACCAAAATGTACAAAAACATCTCACAGAATGGATTGATTTTTTGCAAGCTATACAATTTTGTGGGATTTCACATCATAATTTTGTATATTTACAAAAAGGAAGCCTTGCATTTGTATAGACAAGGATGTTTTCTGTTGTTAATTGTCTTTGGTTTTGAGGTTTTGGGTTGGTTTTGTTGTGAAGGCTGTGGCTTGGGATTGTTTTATTTCTCGAACAGCAACAAAGGATTGATGAACTGGAAATTGAGTAATTCTGACCCTTCTTTGTGTTTTGTTCATTTGACTACAATTAGATTGTTTGCTGTACCAAACTGTGTACTATTAATCTCCTTGCTAGAAAGCTGCATTTGAAACTGAATCATCGAGTAAGATACAGTAATCACTAGTGTAACAAGGAAATTTAAAGAAGTTTAGTATAACTTCCTTGCTTCCTTGTGTGCCTAAGACAAACACAGTCAAAAGGGAGGCCAATTGGAAAACGAAGACCCAGGCACCAACATCTCATAGTAGCATGAACACAAAGCATAACAAAGTGCTTCACGTACATGAAAACTAGATCCTTTTAAACATCATAGCTGTAAAGCCAAATCAGACTTACCCCTTTGTTTTTTCTTTTATAACATATTTACAGCTGAAAGGGTCTTTTCTGTTTCCTAATACCTCAGACTGCTTTTCTTCTAATAAGTGGTTTAAAGACAAGCTTGGTTTGCTTGATATGGTTGTGTAGACTAAGTAAAAAAGATAGTGGTATCTTCGATTTCTTTTAAAAGTAATGTCAAAGTTTACCTTAGTGAGAGAAAAACATCTTCCCATATGTCTTTCTTCAGCATTTGACATATGTCAAGTTTACCTACTTGAGTAACACTGAACCTACTAATGAGATATGAAGCTTTTGGGGGTCAGTAAAACTGTACACAATAAAAGAATAATCAGAATTTCTGCCTATGGAGTAATGAATGTAGCAACGGACATGAGAAATTATATATCTGTTTTGGATCTTTTTTCCTATTTAGATCCAGAGATGTCACCATATACATACTCTAGAAAATAGTTTGCCTCTTGGATATCAGGCATTTCAGAGATAATATTTTGAAGATAGTTCCAGTGCTAACATCTTCCTTCAGGTGGAATGCAAATATCTTCCATTACTGGCGCACTGCTGAAGGAACATGCGGTCCAAAACACTAGAGAATGATTTGTTGAAATCAAATTGTTTCAGAAAGCTTCCGGTAACAAAAATAGAATTTACTCACCCTTCATCTTTGTGCTTATTTGTTGAGGTAATGTTAAAGAATTTTACCCTAAGGGGAAAAAATAGAAAATTAAATCCGAATTAAATAATTATTTGTAAATAATTGGATCCATTGTGATAAAAGTGGAATAGAAAACAGATACATTCTACCATAGAATTGAGATTCAACTACAGAATTGAGATTTTGCCTGTGATTCTTTGGCCATGTAAATAGTGTAATACTATTTATATTCCTTGACCAAACAATTCTAATACTTCTTAAAACTGAGTATTTTGATGCGAAGTCAGCTAGCATTTTCAATAGTTCTCAAGTTTCACTATGGAGAAATAAGTGAAGTCTACAGTTTCTGTAACTGTAATTTCAGAAACTAGTTTCCAGATTTTCCCAGACAGTTTCCCTTCATTCTTTTTTTTTTTTTTTTTTCCCCATGAGATTTCGGTAGCTGAACAGAATCCCCTTGATTATACTTGTACTTTTTGATTGAGTAAGTGCCTGAGACCAGGTTAGAGTATAGATACTCTAAACAACAGTCTGTAAAATCTATTTTTGTACAAGGAAAAAATATATTTGATTTACAACCAGTGGTTAGGATATAATGGAATGAGTTGATAAATTGCATTAATATTATGATGAATTTGAATTACTGTAAGCCCTCAAAAACATAAAGTGTGATACTGACTTAGCAGTGATTGGTGTCATAGCATATTATAAGAGCGTTGTTAGAGAAATAATTTTTTTAACTTAAAGATCATATAAATTAATTCATTTTCTACAAGTGAATGAACCTTCTCCAAGCTTTTAAGGTGTCAGTCATCAGCTTTTTTCAGTTGTTAAACACAAAAATGTTATCATTCTGGTAATGTTGCAACATAGTAAACATAATGTACAGTAAATAACACTAATTTCTCAATTTTTTTGAAATTCTTGTACCTTCTTTTTTATAAACAAGAAGATGTAGTAAGTTTCCATGGCTATGTTTAGGAACAGAGTAACTTCTATTGAACATTTTATTGCTTCATGTTGGGCACTCTACAAATGAAACTATCTAGGACAAAAAACCTACATTGCTTGTACAGCCAATTAGATACGGTGTAGAACAGATGTCACAGGAACTTTGTGTATGAGCTCAAACTTGCCTAGTATATAAAAAGTTTCAAGAGAAATTATTGATCAGCTGCATACATTAGGCAAACTTTAGAAAGCTTAATTTTCATCTTACCCTTACCATATCCTCAGAACTTGTTCTGTGGGTAAGGCAGTCCACTAACACTTTGATGTGATACTATGTAAGCTACATACGACAGCTAAGCTAGTTCATATGCATTTTTAGAAGGATTCATGTTTGATAGGGCCGTACTCAGTGTTCTAAGCAACAAATGTCATATATAGTGCACTGATATAGATTGTGTGTCATGGAACATCCATACTGTTGACCATATCAGCACTAATATTTTAAATGCATATTAATAAATAGATTTCTGAGTTATCATAACTTTTTCATCTTCAATATAATTTTTATTTTAAAAAATTGGAGATTCTAATCAGTTCAGTTGTGAAAAATTAGCATTTGCAAATACATGAAAGTATTCCTGCTGGGAATGTCTATGCAACTCTGTATTTGGAAAGTCACAATAACCTGAATTCCCATACTTCTGCAGACATGTTTTCATTGGATAGACTCTTCATTTTTCTCTATGACCTAATGTCTGCCAATTTGAACTGTGCGGCTGAAATGTTTTTAATATCTCCATTTGTAGTTGTATTTTTCCTCTTTCTTGCACATTGCTCTTATTAATATTAAATTTAGCCTTAAATTCATTGCTACTTCAGAATCTCTGAAATTGAATTTACTGTTCCAATATTAACACAAATGTTAACTTTCTTTCTTTAAGTTCTTCATCTTAAATCCAAGTTATTCTCACACATTATTCTTCTGGCCATGATGCCCTCCTGTTCATTTCCTATGAATATAAAAGTTTTCATGCTTTCTCTTTCCCTATGTACACTTCAGATAAATACAACCTTCTTTTTCTAATGAAATTCTTGGACCAAAGAATTTATTATTATTATTATTACCACTTGCCTTGGGGAAGGCATATACTTTATGAACAAACTCAGGTTTATTTTCCCATTGCAAGAACAAATTCTTTGACCTGCACTCTGCTGGACTATGTTAATTTTTCTTATCATTCTGCCATAGAAAGATAGACTAAGGAGTTTAT
>VZSC01004107.1:422831-439511 GCA_013398225.1 Steatornis caripensis
ACTAAGGAGTTTATCAAATTAAAATTTTGTGAACTTTGCATTTTCACATCCTCAGCTCTTTGTCCCTTCATACAAAATGAACCAATCTTCTAGTCCACAGGTGAAAACAGAAAAGTGACCCTTTCTCACTGCCAAAGATTTTTAGAATAAATAAGCGTAGCATTACTAGCCTTTGCATGTGTCTGGTTCTCTGGAATGCTAAGTCAGAAACTTTGTCTTATTCCTACATTACATTCAGCTATATGTTTAATTTATTTTTTTTTTAATTACATCCATAATAATAGCATTGAAGTAAAGTTTTCTGATTTGGGGGATGTTTCAAACAGTAATTATATTGAACCTCAGGCTTTCAGTTACCTGGGTGCTTTTTCACTCTAAGTCACTTCCTTGGTAAGAATTAAAATATTTACTATTGCTACAGTAGATGAATTTTCTTATTAGAAAAGACTGAGAGGCTGAATTCCTTCTTAAAACAATATTATTTATATCTTCTGAGTTACACTATCAGTCAAATATATTAAAACTGGTTAAAAAAAGCTTGAGGGGAAAAATAAAAAGAATTGGACTTAATGTGTTTGAAAATTTAGCCTCCTATTCTGAATTATATCAGACAATTAATATAGTGACTTTCCATGTACTTTGATAAAAAGGCAGCTCCATACATTTAAAAGATATTTCAATCTATTATTCAGGTAAGAAAAAAAGCAAATAAGGTTGGAATTACAAACCAACAATTTATTCAGACTCAGAAATTGAAGAGCTTAACAATTCCCCTTAAAAACAATTTAAATCACATTTTGAATCTGCTTTTAAATCTGATTTTTATTGTTTAACTGCTATTTAAGAGGGTTTGCCATAATTATGTTGAAAAAGCACAATCATCAATCAAAATGCACAATTTTTCCAGAAATAGATTTGAATTTCTAACTTCAAGAGGGGAAAAAAGTCCCGTGCTCTCATTTGCTACTATTTTTCTTACTAATCATGTTTATCAAGGTTAGCGAGTGTACTTGTCTCTTCTTTATTTATCAAATTATTAATTCTTCCAAGTAGCCTACAATATTTCTTAGTCCAAAATAATAACTGAAGTTCGCAGTTTACTGAGCAGGCAAGGCTGCTGGAGATGCATTTTTGTAAGAGTACCTCTCAACCATTTGAAAACTCAATAGTTGGGCTGAATGTCTATTCCAGAATTTTCAGATAAGACCATGATAGCAATGTATAATCCTTAAAATTATAATACTGATATTACTTTAGGCCTTTTCATGGTAAGATAAACATTTTTAAGGTTGCACAGACAGCTTCCACAAATTCTTGCAACAGCTGTATTACAAAGGAGTTCCACTCAGTTTCTGGGTTTCCTTAGAAGAGCATTGTAGTAGAAACCTGCAGCTTAATTCTTGTTAAATAATTTACTAGTGGATTAGAACTGTGAAAGTACTTTAATACCTTTCTCTCACAAAGCAGTGTAGAAATACTGCCTTCTCTGTGTTTCCTGAAATAACTTCTTATACTTGCAATTAATTTAAAAATATTATCTTGGGAATTTTCAGGGCACAAAAGTTGAAAGATAAATTGCATTGCTCATATAAATGTTAGGATATGCATACTAATCTAACATTTATAAACAACGTAATAAAAACTTTCTGGAGTGGGAAAGACACTGTTGTACACTGAGTGGCTTTAGGATAGTCGGGGCTACTTTTCATACTACTTTTTGCTCAACCCTCTTTCAATGAAAATTATATTGACTTTAATTTCTGTCATTGTTAATACACCTGATTCAAAAGTCTAAATGGCTTTATACTCCTATTTTACCTGTCCAACTGACAGTATAGTACCTTATTTCATGTTAAGAGTACAATTTCTAATTAAATACTCAGCCATTACAGCAGGATCTAAGTTTCAGGGATGACATCTTCAGAAAAAATTTGAGGACAGTTCGCAATATTTTATTGCCTTTTAGTATTACTGATATTTTCTGTTCCCAAACGTAGTCATAAGAGGTTTTTTTTTTAATCCAACATGTATAATTTGACCAAGTACACTTCAAGCTTCCCTCCCATTGTCTTTTTTTTGTGTACCTTAATGTAGGTTTAAGTTTCTCCTTGCTCGTTTAGTACTTGGCTATTATAGAAGCTTTTTCATTTTTAAGTGACTTCCCCATTCGATACCACTTTCAATAGCTTTCTAGGTATATCATATATGGAATATATATTGATTTTTGGCAGATCATTTTCTTTCATAGCTCTTTTATGTAGGAACATTAATGTATAAAGTACTAAATTCTTTAAAGCTAGTCAGTGAGGCCAAGTCCATAAATCCTGAAAAGCAGGAAAGCATAGGTGCAATTCAAACGAGTTATAAGAGAACCAAAAACTTGAGACAAGGGTATACTTTCATACTGCTTATATTTTTAGTATTCAGAATTAAGAATATAAAGTGCTTGTAAGCAACTATCCTTTACATAAAGGCACAGGAGACATAGAAGTGGGGAAAAAAAAAAGGCAACATGAAAATGATAACAACAAAACCACCAGTCCTAGGGTAAATGCTTAGTTCTGTGATCTCTTTGCTGCATGAAGGTCTGCACTACTATCTGAGTACAAAGAGAAGCACTCTACTTCTCTGTTCTTGTTGTGTATGGGTGCGTGTTTTCAGTATTAACATTCATGGAGTATATATATTGTTGACTTCGTTGTGCTAGATGGATTCTGTACGGGAGCCAGCATATTTGTCCTGTCTAGGCAGGGACATTTTCTTCATTGAAACCACATAAAGTACAGAGAATAACAAAGTCCAAAGTGACCACAGTAATGCTCGGTGTGCTCTTTATATCAAAGCTCTGTCTTCTTTCCATTTAGACCCTGCACATGCAAAGAGTTGCACTCTACATTCATTTTCTCTTGTGAATTCTAAGGACATTGCAGATTTTCAGAAATTTTATGTCATAAATGATGACAAAGCCCAGTACTGGGGAGACTGTTGTGGCATTTCCAACTTGGGGGAGCACAGTGCTTAAAATCTGGGCCTTTCATGTCAACACAGTGATTTGGAGACCTACTGAAGTGCCAAAGTTACCTTGGTCACTAGGGAAATATAGGGACTTCGAACAGCTGCTTCACAGTGGGTGGAAGCATCGGCACTGGCAATGAGTAGAACTGTCTAATACCGAACAGTAGGGGAATGTGTGTGTCTACTGTCTGGGTCTTAGCTGTCTGACTTAGAGCTGCACACAAATGCTTCAGTGCTTTGCTGACTGTGGACTTCTCCTGAGGGAAGCTGCTTAACTGACAACAAATATTACACTACTGCCATGTAAAAAACGAAAACAGAACCCCGAAATAAATAAATCTGAGGCAGGTGTACTTCTCAAAGTTTATTTACTAGGGCAAATTCCCACATTAGCAGCAGTATTTCAGCACCTATATAACAGTTATGCTTTCTTTTTCAACAGCAGCAACAAAACCCCCAGAAGTTGATTCACTTAAACCAGAATGATTTATGCCTATTCGTTCCCTCAAATCAAAGATTTGTTATGTCTTTTGTTTACATGGGTTTGGTAAGACTAGTTAATGGAGAGTGTCGATTCTCAGTGCAGAGGTATAATGGCTCATCTGGATGTTAGTTCTTGACTGGAACTTCTTGGTTTCCTACAAAGTTATGAAGTTAACAAAATCCCAGTTGGGCAGCAGATATGAAGGGACAAACTAGGTTTTTTTCATAGTGATAGGGAATTCCAAATCAACTCACCTTTTTCCTTCATGCTCACGTCTACATGCCTCCACGCAGCACAATATCAAGTACTGCTGTGTGTGTGCACATTTCATTCAAAATTTTAATTACTATGCTCAAAAATCTCAATTTCACATTTAGCAGATGCTATTTAACCAGTAACACAGACAAAGAAATAAAGAGCTGTCATTTAACAGCCATGCAAGTTCTTCTTGGGCTTTATTCTATTTACCTCTTCCTTCTGTAATTATGACACATTTCCTAATCTTGTATTTAGACTTCTCCCTGCAAAACACTCCAGGCAGAATAGATGCAGTGATGACCTCTTTACCTGACAAAGACCTTACTTCACTTTATCATATGATGAAAATGTATTTAATTTCTGATGATTAATATTTCATGAATGCTTATCAAGAAGGGTGCATAATAGGGTGAAATACATGCTTGTCACAATATTATATCCAACTCAAAAATTTCACTTCTTTTTCTCGTTAAATATTGCTTACTTTTTCTTTATGTAATGCTATCAAACAGACAGAAAACAGTATGTGTTTAAAAACTGCATATACCTGTAAAATCTTTAGAACTCAAGTTTTCTTTAAGAAGCAGGAGAAAAACTCGAGGATTCATTCATGACACATGTAATGATCCTCACACAGAAAGTCACAATCAAGCATATTTTTCTAATATTTTAATTATTGTGTGCATGTGCACCTGATTTGATCACAGCATTTAGACACAACTACTCTAAGAGTGATTTTTTTTCTTCTATACTCTTTGGATAAAATTGTTCCCAAATCAAGTAACATCCTTGATCAAACTACCAAAAGTTATTTGTGACAGATAGTAAGAATGGATCCAGTGGCATGTTATTGGAGATTGAGATGGAAGATGGAAAGGATGTTTACTGAGAGAAATGTCTTTTTAAGAATATGTAAAGGAAAGACATCTGGAACTTCTAGTTGGCTGTATAAGAAGAGTGACATGGGATGGCAAGGATGGCAGCAACTTGTTCATGCCACACCCACTGGGAATTAAGAAAAAAACTTAGCATCACAACACTTGCAACAGGTACAACATGCAGTATTCCTTAAAATGCAGACAAAATTGCAGTAAAATATTCAATACCAAACAGGTGTGACAACAAATAAAATCTTGTGACATACCTGCAGCATACCTGTGGGCTTTTATTTTAAAGTTCCCTGCTATTATTTTGCATCATAGTAAACTGCATAATACTAAACCTAGTCTATTAAATTCAGGCAGCTAAAAGAGTGAGTGGATTATATCTACTTTTGAGCCTGTGATTCCAGAAAGTCTAGATACCAAATTCAGTTCTTATACAACTACATTATCTCCTGTTCAGCCACTGTATATATTTATGTCTACAAATTACTGTACTTTTTCATATCTGACAGTCAGTTGTAGTCTGTATTAGTGATTACAAAACTATACCGCTCTTACTAATTGATTTTGCGTCATGTTGAATTTCATGGAGAATCTGCCTGACCTCCACAGCAGGAATACAAGATGACTGTTTACTACATTTCCAGTGCAGCTTCAGAGACTGAAAGGAAGGAAACATAAATATTCAGAGACATTCTATTCAGCTTTGCGGTTCTTTTTTTGTTTGTTTTGGTTTTTTAATAGGCTTTTTTTCAATAGTTTTTTTTAAAATAGGTTTCGGTTATATAAAACTTTGACTGTTTTTGGCAATTACTTTAACCAGCCACACATTAGTACATGTGCTGAGTAGCATGCATAGATGCTATAAAATGAACAGCTGAACCTCTCAATCAAATCCATCCTTCTTTAGGTGTGGGTAAGGAAGGATGCATGCAGCTTTGCTTTGGGAATCTGCACCCCACAAAAAAAAAAAATGTACAGAGAAATGAAGATTGTCTTTTCAGGAGAATGCAAAACTAAAGAGTTTTAAAAGTACTTACCGTCCATAAGAATTTGGAAGAGGTGTCTTCTTCTCTGACAGATATATATTTGGCTGAGTATCCAATGCAAGTGCAGGTACTCTAAGAAAAAGACTATTCCAGCTAATTTAACGTTGCTGACTCTGCTTGTTTGGTACTGCTCAATACTGAATTTTGCCTAAAGCTAATGGGGTTTGGTTTTACACTAGACGATTTTTATATGTCAGTTTCTTCTAATTTACTGTTTATTAGAACGTATTTTAATTAAACATAGCAGTTTCTTCTTATGGTACCTTGGAAATTCTACATTTGGGCACATTTGCGCCAGGGCATTGCAGGTATCACTGGTAGCTGCTTTCACAGATCGACATACCATAACACTGAATATAGCAGCACAAATTGCATTAGTTTACCATGAACCGTTTAAATATTCTGGCTGATAAGATAATTATGTTTTGTAAAATGCTGTCTTGTGTGCTGACTGTATTTGAATTCAGTCATTTCCTCAGCCTATCCTCAAGAACTGCGTAAGATATCTACAGGGCTGTCATTGAATATTAAGGGAACAGAAAGAATTCTAGGATTTTTTTATTTCTGCCTCTTGAGTTGTGTCAAGGTTGAGGAAGTACTCTGTATAACAGTCAAGTCAGGGTTTAGCTTATGATGGAAGTCAACAGAGTAGCTGCTATCATTTCTACAGTTATCCCTCTGAAAGTCTCATCTGCATTTGAAGTCTGATACAATCATCTTTGTTTCTTGGAAGCCACTTTAAAGCATGGAAAAGCTTGCTGCAAGTCACTTCTCAACAAAAGCACTGATCTTGTCTAATTGCTTATTATTTACTGTAGAAAACTCTTCTCCCCAAACGGACGAGTATCACAAATGGTTGTATGCTGTAAAATATATCACCTCTAAAGTTTCATGCCACAGATTCGTTTTAGATGAAACTTCAGTTTTGCTGTAGATCAGGGCTACGCTCGTCATCCATATGGTAGTGCTCATAAGAAGACCCCCATAAAAACGCCTCTAAGGAGAGGGAATCCTCAAAAGCCACACCAGCTCTATTGATACGCAGATGAAGGCACACCTGCCTTAGACAAGATAGTGGGCCTGTGACTTTAGAATCTTAGTACTTCGGGCCCTGTTCTCTTGAATGTTGTGATCCTCAGGTTTCTTCTAGGCTCTTAGTTTTTATTAAAAGAAATTCATCCTTGTTCTGAATGCACCGGGTGAGGGACTGAGATTCTTGTATCCCTAGGGCTGACTGGAGGCCTTGATTCTCTGCAATGGGCCACCGAAGGACTAATTGGACCCCATAAGGTAATAAGCCTTTAATTTTTCTATTCTTTAATTTTTCAATCTGTTTATTTTTGTGGAACTCTGTCGCATAAAATTTAAAGAGGACTATAGAAGCAATCACTTACTCTACCTGACAAAATGCTAACTTTCTCAAACTAATCTATTATAATCACCTACAGCTGTTTGAATATCAGTCTAAATTATATTCTCAAAATGCAATTTCAGAAATACTCTTTCTCATGCCCTTTTATCTTTTCAGACTGTAAATAGATTATAAATGGAACTGCAAAAGCAGAATGCAGTAGCTTACACACACTTAGCAGAACTGGTGAATCCTTCCTGTGGAAGGATTAAAAGCTGTTAGGTCAGTATTTGTAGAATCATATCCTATTTTTTCACAGTTCATAACTCAGCTGGAAGCTGAAATTTAACTTAATTTCCAACAACCAAATCAACATTTGAATACAAGTCTGACTTATATAGAGAAAAAATAATTATATTTAATAAGCCTGTGCTAAATGAGATGTTCGATGCTCTGTAGGTTAGAATACAAACAAACTCTCTTAAGAGAATTTTTCAGCAGAATTGCGTGTTAACTGCCATGATCAGCAACCTCACATCTGGAACTCTGCCATTGCTCTAATTCGGAAAAAAGGTACAACCAAAATTAAGTAGAGCTTTTAAAAAAGCTTATATTATTTTAATTAATCTTTGCTCCTCTCTAATTTTTAATGAGGACAACAAAAAAAATGAGCTGTGCTGCCAGAAAATATTGTCATAAAGTTTCCAGTGCTGTTGTACTTGTTACTTAATAGATTTTTTTTTTCTTTTTGCATTTTCAGGGTTTAAGAGTTTAAAGTACTTCACTGGTGAAGTATGCACATAACAAGGAAATATAAGAAAACACCCTATATGATATTAATATTTCATTACAAGTCTTTTATTACATCACATTCTATTTAAAAGAAAACTTCAAAACCAAAGGATGCAAATTTTCTCTCCGTGTTCTCTAAGAATAGAAATAACAGAAATAACAGAACAAGGGCTATCTATCTAACCCAGTATCTAGCTGAGAACAGAGGTCTGTTTAACCCCCAAGCAGTGGCCAATAGCAAGTATATGTGGAGAAATAAATTTACCAGCAGTGTAGTATACTGTGGTACTCTACCATCTTCTCGAAATCTTTATCAAAGGAACGTCTCTATTTCATGGTGCTGGTAGATTTTTGTTTCACATGCTCTTCTAATACTCCCATTGTCTTAGCATTTCCTGAATCTAGAAGCAATGAGTTGCATTGTTAGACTACGTGTTATATTAAAAGCTATGTGCTTAAATTAAGAATTTCCTCTTTTTCTTGTTTTGAACCATCAGTTACTAGTTTTGTTTGATGCCCTCTAGTTCTTGTATTCGAAAAGATGGTAAAAGATAACTCCCTGTTCACTGACTCATGCCACTCATGACTTTTATAGGCCTTTATAAAATACTAGTGGTCTTTTTGCTCACCAAAAAAACCCCTAGTCAGTTTAGCTGTATGGAAATCATTCCACACGTATTTACTTTTCTGTACTAGTACTACTTTTACTGTTTTACTATTTTACTTTTAATATATCAATGACCTGTAATGCACAAAGGATTCAAAAGCATCTAATGGATTTCTGTGCTGAAATAATGTTTTCAGTTTTGTACTCTATTATAAATTTCCCAACCATAGGTAATGTTCAATTGCTTTGTGTTTGCCACTGAGCTGATGTTTTCGTAGAATTCTCTATCATAATTCCAGCAACATTTCTCAGTGGTAACAACTTGATTAGAGCCTAACATTGTAGATGCAAACTGAGAATTTTGTCTGATTGTGCATTGTTTTTATGTCTATCGGCATCATATTTTATCTGCCACTTTCTCAAACTTGCAAGAAAATATTTTTATTAACATCAATAGATTAGAAACAACAGAAAACCATGTAAATTAATAAAGTTTTATTTCCATTTAATTTCTGAATATAGGAACCAGTACAGAACCCTATGAACAACCCTCCTCCACTGTAAAAACTGGCCAGGATTCCCAAGAAACTTAATTTCTTTAGAAGCTTTTAGTGAAGGGTTTTGTCAGAGCCTTTTGTCATGGTGTAATTAATCAATGACATCTTCTCCTCTTCCCTTTTCCTTTTACCTGGACTTGCTTCTTTTTTTTCTCTCCATTTACATAACCCTGCTGTAAGTGATCAGCCCTTCCTTCGCTTCCCTTCCTGCCTGTCGTCGTTTAACCCCACTAGGCAGCTAAGCCCCACGCAGCCGCTCAGTCACTCTCCCAGAGTGGGATGGAGGAGAGAATCAGAAGGGTAAAAGTGAGAAAACTCACGGGTTGAGATAAACGTAGTTTAACAGATAAAGCAAAAACCATGTGTGCATGCAAGCAAAACAAAATAAGGAATTCATTCACTACTTCCCATCGGCAGGTAAGAGTTTTGCCTTCTGCAGGAAAGCAGGAATCCATCAGGTGTAACACAAAACCAGCACACTGCCACTTGCCTCAAATCAGACACAAATGAAACAGCTTGTCTGATGAGCAGAAGGAAAAAATGAAGTCTGCTTTCTCATGGTTTTCTGGGTTTTGTCCTCTAAGCACCCCTCCCTCACAACCCCAGCTGTTCCCTTCCCCCTATGGCATCTTCACCAGGCATGACCAGTCAGAGAATATTCCCGTATTCCTCTATCTCTTATGAGCAAAAAACTGCTGATTGGACAGCACTTTTATGTGAGTAAATTTTCAAAATTATTTGAGTGGTAATATGCTAGATCCTGTACATGTAAATACAGTGTGGTATACAGAACCATATAATACCAGAGGGTTAGGAACAGAAGTTGCTACATATAAACCGTACCATTACAACAAAACCTAGAGAAAGTAAATAAAAATTTAATAAAAGTAGCTTTGTTTCACGAGGCAGGAGTGTGTTTTGCAAACAAGTACAGTCTATAGATAATTATAGAATAGAAAGATAGCATAACAATACTTAGGTTCACATTTACTGTAGAAGAATGGAACCGTATTAATATTGAAAAGACTTAGAAAAGATCTTGTGAGAACTTGCCATCATATTTTTGTAAAGAATGTTCTGCAGAATATCCTTTCTTCCTGAGCCAAATGGAAGAACTACTGAGAAAGATTTATGAAAGTGTTTGTATGCCTTTCCATATGCCACAGTTTAATAGACACTAGCAGGTCTGTTTATATCATCATTTTTCCTCTTTAAAAAAAAAAAATTGCTCTTTGCTAGTTTTCATATGTTCCCTAAAGATTTTCTTCTTGCAAATAAAAGAGCTTAATTATTTCTATAATGGAAGGATTAGCGTTCCCATGAGCAGATTCTTTCTGTTTAAAAATCATTGTAGGTATAATAAAATGCAAGTAGTTCATGACCAATGCAGCTGCTTCACAAATTACCGGAGTTAAAAAAAAAAAAAAAAAACAAAACAAATACCAAACAAGAAGAGAAAAGAAATCCTTGAAAAGAGAGGATTAAAAATAAAACTAAACAAAACTAATGCTGTTAATGGAGAGTAGCATTCAGGTCAAGACCACAGAGAATAAATTAGTTGAGAAAAGTGTAATACAATAGCTGACACCTAAACAACCTTTAATGTTTTTGTGGCTTTTCACTATAACCTTGCAAGAGAGGTTTAGGTTTATTACATGACAGCTGCCAAGAGAATGTCTCTCTACTGCAGCCAAAGCACATTGAATGCTTTTATATAGACATGATATTTTATTACATATTGGCAAATGAATTTGGGTTTCTTTGTTCTCATTTACATCAGTGTAACTACTGGCTTCAGACAATTCATGTTTTATACCTCTGAATGATGGCTCATTGTCTACTTCAAGAATAGAAAGTTACCTACCTAATGAATGTGACATCAAAATAGTGCATCCCATTGTCTGATTCTCCTAATGTGTTTATGTTTATTTTAGACAGAAAGCATGACAGATTCAATTCAATGAAGACAAGGAATCTCCCAGAGCTCGATTCTGGAGCGGAGTTCCGTTGGACAGACGGAGTTGCTTGTCTGTCTATGCCTTTCTCACTATAGAGCTTTGCCCTCCAAAAGCTGCACCCACAAGCTAACGAGTCATCGCGTTTAGTGTGGGGACTGCAAAGCTTTACTTTGCTTTCTTGTTTTGCAATCCTTTCATGTAAGAAGTTCCTTTATGACTGTGAGGCTCTCGTAGCTTTAAACTACTCTCACATTTTCTGGGGACTTCATGAGTTCCCAGCACAGTTTAAACCGGGTATGGTAAAGGAGCCTTTAAAAGTTCTTTTCCTTTTTCTTACCTTTTAGGAAGTAGCATCAAACTGTCCTTTAAAAATGAGTTCACATTTATGATTCAGTGCAGTATTGCAGCCCAAAGGCCAGCCTAGAAAAGCTGCTGTAAATCATTTGGGGTAGGGAGATAACACCACTATTATTTAAGATCTGTCTTTACATTACCTGTGTTTGTAAAACAGAAATAGGTGTCTCTGACTTAGTGCTAGTGCTCCAGCCTATTTTTGAGAACTCTTTCCTGTGACTGTAGTCTTTGATCAATTTTCATTACTGTTCAGTGAAAAACTTCATGTTTACTTATCTATTTGAGGTTTTTCAGAAGTACTTACAATTGAAGTAAATCCAGCATGTAGTAACAGTAGACTGCTGTCTTGCCATTGTGGAAACGGTACTCTAAAATGCTGAACTTTGGTTGTCATAAGAAGCTGTAAAACTATACTTGAAGGGGTCATTGATGGTATAACTAATCCAATTTGACTGTCAGTGATACTGTAAGATGCAGTCCTATCACCAATTCCTCCTGTCCCTCTGTTTCCTCCTTTACATTATATTTAGCAGTCAATCACATGAAGAAACAACTGAAAACTGATTTAACAACTCTCTCCCCAAATTTTCCATCTCCCCCTAGTTTTCCATCAGACTAGTGAACTGAACTGACTCAGTCTGTACCACTGAATCTAATGCACTGCAAATGTTAGGGGGAAAATGAAGTGCTTCTTTCAGTGGAAGTTTCCAGTTACTTTAGTTTATATGCACTGTGCAGTGATGCTCTAAATTAGGAGATTGCTGGTGCTTCTGACTCCCACTTAGTGTATAATTTGGACTGTTTTATTTAAAAGGTAGAACGCAATTATAACATCTCAGCTAAGTCTTTGTTATTGACACTTTTAACCTTTCTTGAAACCTTGGTAGTATGCTCTGTTTTTGTAAAGTTTTACTGCTGGCATTAGAAGCAATTCCTGATTTATTATTATGTGTCAGTTTAATTAACATGTTTTTTCACTCCCTCTTCCAAATTGTTAATGAAGATGTTAAATAAACAGGACCAAACAGTGATCCCTGGAGAGCTCCACCAGACACCTCCCACCAACTTGATACATTGCCATTTTTCATTACCCTTTATTTGCACTCAGCTGGCCATTTTTAAATCCAAGTGACGGTACTCCGTGTCCAAGCCAATTTGAATTAATTGTGCAAGTAAAGATTTTGTAAGACACTACATCAAGTGTTTTACTCAGACCAGATATATTACACATGCTTTCCTCCACTAATTTTCTAAAGCTATCAGAAAAAGCAATCAAGCTTTGAAGATTACTAGTCACCCAGCCAGCTTTTTGCTGGTCTATTCACTTACAAAACCAATCCTGGTATTATTAACGAATTACCACTCCTCTAGCTGATGACTGATTGAAAACAATGTATCTTTCTAATCCATTACCTTCGCAAAATGACATACAGCCCTGATTATTTCTCTTAACTTTTAGTTTAGGGCTATATGGCGTGTGGGTTTATGTTTTGATTTACAGGTGGATCTTTTTCTTTAAAAGGATGTGTGATTTCACCATAACTTATGTTTATTTTACATATTTCCAGCTGTTAGCTTGTATCAGCAGTTATTCCTTACTCCCAGTATGAAAGCAAATAGGGCCTACGTCACCTCTTTAATGAACATCAGACTGGCGGTAGTGGAAAAGCACACAGTATAGCAGCACTAATTCTAGCCAAATCAGATTTATTTCTTCTCACAGCCAGAGGAACATGCCAGTCAAAATAAACCTTCTCCCTCTATTTAATATATTCCTTCCCCCTATATTTTATTGCTTACTCGTGCTATAAATTGTTGTACTTAAGACTTCTAGTCAGAGTTTGTTTTTTTCTCTTTGGCATGCCTGTTCCTTATTCTTCTGTCTCCCTAAATCTGGCCCCATTCGTTTAATACCCCTGCCCTTCCTAACAACCTGGTGTTGTGGTGGTGAAGTACTGTGTTTGTTTCCCAGATGTGGTCTGGGACACAGGGAAACTTGGCTGTTTCATGTTGCATGTATACTCTTCAGTAAAAATGGGAGGTTTTTGGGTACAATGAATTTTTTCCTCCTAAAGCCCAGCCAACACACTGGCTACTAAGTTGCTTTTTTACAGATACTCCTACTAAAACACTATTCTTGCTAGCATCATTCAAATACAGCTCGCGGTGAGCTCCTTACCTGAGCCTTAGTTCTGCCTCTAGTTTGTTTGTGGTGTTTTTATTGAAATGGTCCAAAAAGTTTACTGCTATGTTTCTCAAAATTTTTCCTACTAAACGTTACCTTGTTCATGATAAAACTTTCAAACTGAAGTCACACTTACAAAAATGCTGATTTTTTTTGTAACATTTATGAGTTTAGATCACTGGGATCCTACAATGGATGTATTGTTTGTTGATTTTTTCTTCAATTGTTTATGTAGTTTTATTTATCAAAATTGGTAGTATTTTGAATTCAAGTCTTTCATCTGGTAGTGGGATCGTTACATCGGAATACACGGTGCTTAACTCCTTTGCATGTGTGCATGCGTGCATGAAGGAAGAAAACACATTGATTTTCTTCCCAATGACAAAAGAAACAAAGGTCATAGGTCCCCAAGTCTAATTTCAGCAAGATTAATGCATAGAATACAGTATAGTTCACTTAATGAGGATGAAACATGTAGAGAGGTGAACAAGTGTATCATTGTCGGTTTTTATTTCCCAGTGGAAAGAATACAATAATTTAAAATCTTTTTTTAAAAAAATCTCTTATTAAGACATAAGCAGGGTTGTATAATCCTGTTTTGAGCTAGAAACAAGGAAAGAAGGCAACATTTTTCTCTGCTCAGCCTTTTTAAGATATCCTGCGTTAGATGCTTCCATGCATGTTGTGAAAAATGGGGCACACCTTTTGGGCTCTTGCCTTGATATTTAAATGAGGTTGCACTTGTGGGAAGATGCTGTTTCACAGAAATACTTCTGTGATAATGCTTTCATGGCTGTGCAGTGAGACTGTCAGAAAAAGAGCAGAGCTTTGTTTTAATCAGTGTCTGTAATCCTTAAAAATAAAGAAATTGCCGATTAACTCAATTTGATAACAAATGGCTGGTGTCTACAGCAAATTGCCTGGAGTTAGAAGTCTCTCTCTCCTCTGATTGACCTTCTGGAGTCAAATGGTCAAGTGTTTATTCCCATTTTCTCTCCTTTAAGCTCAGACTAAGGGCACAAATCTTCAAATTGCCACTGGAAAGTGAAGACTTTCAACACTTTGAGGGCAAAATCAGGATAATTGAGACCTCACTGACCCTACCTCCACGCGACTCCTATCCCTGACTTCTGCTCCGTGGTTAAACCAAATCCCTACATCAAGAGCTGCGAGAAGCACTCCCTGCCTTCAGTGAAGAAACTGCCACAACCCAGAGGGATGGCTGCTATCTGTGGGCCAGCTCCCTGGACTGTATCAGCCCTGAAGGCTGAGGCAGCAGTGGCCCCACTCCCTGCCACAGGCTGCTGGAAGCTTCTGGAAGGTAGTGCCTGCAGTCAGGGGCAGGGCAGGTGCTGCCGCTGTGTGGAAAAGGGGCTTGCTGGCAGCCGAGGCTTGGTCTCAGGAGTAATGGGAAGGAGGAGAGCTCCCCACACGCGTGGGGAGACTGCCCGGCAGTTTGTGTGGCACAGCAACCCCTGAACGCTGCTGGGGGAGAGGAAGGCTGGATGGCCTGGTGCAGGCAGAGAGGCAGAGGCCAGTGTCCGCTCAGCTGTTTTTCACATCGATTCCATCTGATACATCTTTGCATTATTCATTGGGCCAGCCTGGTCGAGTGTCTGTACCAATAGAATACAGCCAGTGAGACTCGTGGCTCCTTTGATGCCTTTGGTGGGTGCTGCCTGGGTGCAGGCAGCACCGAGCGAGGCGCAGGCAGCATGGTGCCGGGTGACATGGTGCTTGATCATCAGGGCACGCC
Source organism: Steatornis caripensis (assembly GCA_013398225.1). Lineage (NCBI taxonomy): Eukaryota > Metazoa > Chordata > Aves > Caprimulgiformes > Steatornithidae > Steatornis > Steatornis caripensis. Next base: position 438,082 of record VZSC01004107.1, read on the forward strand.
TGTGTGGAGTCTGCGTAAATTGCACCCTGATCAGGCACTGACAATTTACAGGTATTTTAAAAATTCAGCTGCATCCTTTTTGTATGTAAGCTTCCCTATATGCAAGCCAGAGAAAATAACTTCCTCTCATGCATACGTTACCAGTGTACCTTAAATAATCTTTGAATTGAGGCCTTGTCTGAGCACCAGTGAACGTTGTGGGGATGCTAGTGAGAGGAGCAACTGCATGCGCCATGCATGATCTATGTATTCAGACTGAATATTGGCAGAAAGAGAATGGCCAGTTACCTTTCTCCTAGCCTTGACTTTAGTCCCCCACTGGCTGAAATAAATAGGTTTTAATGATTCTGATTATAGTGCTAGATTGAGCTTTTTTTTTTTTTAATACCTTCCTCAAAGAGTAATATTTTTTTAAAAATTTTTGGTCAAAGGCTGGAATTTGACAGATCTGTGGCAAATTATTTCATCTCCCCAAGAGCTGTGAAAGGCATTAAACTTGAGAGGCTTGGTGAGTGGAAATATTTTCACCAGCTTTGCCTCCATAGTACTTTGGGTAATAAGTTGAGAAGTTGAGAAGGGAGTCGCAGCAGACCAGGGAAGGGCTTATAGCAGCAGTGGCCGGGGTCTAGAGCCTGTCATGGGCAATGTGTCTGCACTTCATCCTGCTGCCTGGAGCTACAGCCATAAAGATACACAGGCATATGTGTTTAACTGTATCTCATTTGAACAACAGTGTCTCTAAGTCACCTGTCTCAAAGTTCTGTCACATTGTATTGTTTTGGGCAGTAGAATTTGAATTGCCCATTTACACTCATTTTTAGCAGTGTTTTTTCTAGTTTGAGATTTGTCTTCATTTGTCTTCCACGACTCCCTTTTAGTTTCTGTATGGCTTTGCAGAGCTTTTCCTTAATACAGTGTTAATGACAGAGATACAGAATAGGCAAGCCAAAGGATGAAGATAAAAACAGAACTTCAATGTTTTTGTTGGAGCAGAAGGAAGAAATGCCAAGAACAATGTCATTTGAAACAATCAGATTTTTATAGTATATTGTTCAAAATGAAGTTCTGCTCTTTAGAAGAGATTTATTTTATCTAAATGGACAGGTATAGATTTACTGTGGGCTAGGAGGGCTAACATGAGTTTTGCTCCTGTGCGTTCACATGCCTAGGTTTGCATCTCATCTTAGTTACTGACCTGTCTCATAAATGGTAGGTCCCTGTTTTGTTAACGCCTTCTGAGCCATACATATTGTTAACGGGCAAAAAATACTGAAAACTTCAGCAATTATTTTTCTCCTTAAAACTGTAACAGAGGCTTTGGAAACAGCTTGATCTTCAACAAGGCGTTGTAACTTGCAGTTGAAGCTGTCGACGTTTAATCCCAGCAGCAACTAAGCCCCACACAGGCAGTCACTCACCCCCCCCCCCCC
>VZSC01004107.1:439698-481463 GCA_013398225.1 Steatornis caripensis
CCCCCCCCCCATTCCCCTCCCCTCCATGGGATGGGCGAAAGAATCAGAAGGGTTAAAGTGAGAAAATTCGTCAGTTAAGTTAAAGATGGTTTAATAGGTAGAGCAAAAGCCCCGTGCGTGCAAAGCAAAGCAAACCAAGGCATTCATTCACCACTTCCTACCAGCAGGCAGGTGTTCAGCCACCTCCAGGAGAGCAGGGCTCCACCACACTTAATCGCCACTTGGGAATACAAATGCCATCACTCTGAAAGTTCCCCCTTCTTCCTTCCCCCAGCTTTATATGCTGAGCATGACACCATATGGTCTGGGATATCCCTTTGGTCAGCTGGGGTCAGCTGTCCCCGTTGTGTCCTCTCCCAAGTCCTTGTGCACCCCCAGCCTGCTCTCTGGTGGGGTGGGGTAAGGAGCAGAAAAGGCCTTGGCTGTGTGTAAGAATAACAAAATAATAATGAAAACATCTCTACATTATCAACACTGTTTTCAGCACAAATCCAAAGCAGACCCCACAATAGCTACTGTGAAGCAAGTTAACTCTATCCCAGCCAAAACCAGCACAGAAGCAGAAGTAAAAATGCCCATTTCACCCGGTAATGGAATTTAATCTCAAATTTTGGCACAGTAACTCCTGAGACATTAACTGAATTTTCAATTCACCAAACAGAGGTCTTTAAAACATTTTCTGGAGTTTTGCTCTGTTTTTCTCATGTTTCATGGATTTTCTGAAATAGTTAGTCCAGCCTAATGCCAATCTTTAAAAAGATTCCTGGCATCTGAGAAATAGAAAACTTTTGAACATTCAGTACTAACTGCATAAGCATATTTCTCTTTATTTGTCTAGTTTGTTTTAACAGATCGCTCATAGACATTCAGTTCAACCATGGATGTTGTTTTCTGATGTTACTAGAGATAACATTTTGACCAAAAATGAACCCACAACTCTGCCCCCGCTCCTCTTAAAAAACCCCAAAGCTATTTCTTCTAAGCTCTCTCATCACCTATGCTCAGTGCATACCATGGGGGTTAGGTAGGGCATTCTGTGATGTTTTAAGTAAGAAAATAAGGTTCTGAAGTGATGTATAGATGGTGGGAATAGAAAATTGGAGATGGTGAACACTGAAGGTTATGAACTGTGGGTTTTTTAAAGATGCAGATGTATTAGCAGATAATTAGCAGATGACACTTTAGGAAAGGCATTTCTATTTGCAGCTTTTTAAAGGAATCAGGATTATGATGTTCTAAAAACAAGAAATATCTTCAAGTGTTAGTATTTGATCATTAGTGTTTAACTTTTACAGTTTAGGCGTTTAGCCTATGGCACTTTCCGATAAGTGAAAGGATGGTGACGCTGACTTCCTACTCTGCTGCTTCTGTCCAGTGGGGTAAGATATTTATTTTTGCTGAAATTTTGTATGCACTTGCTATCTGCTGTAGAAATCGCTAAATGCTTAAAGTAGACACAGGAGAATCTTTTCAGATCATGGGACATTTTGTTTGAAAGGGTAGCATCTTTACATCCCTTCCTTTCATTTTGACGCTCCTTTGGAACCAGGTTCATTTTCTGCCTCTGAAACACTTTGTAGTACTCTCAAGTCTTTTGACTAAAGTTCTTGGAGTAACACTGCTAGACTGGAAAAAAGAAAGGTTATTCACAGCCTTATTAAAAGTATGTGATACCTCTTACTGACCTAAAATCAAGCCTGATACAAGCTTAAATTGCACCCACCTTATCAGAGACGGTCTACAATTCTCTTTTTTGTCATAGAAACTGTTGTGTTTGATTGAGTTTTCCCTTTTATAAATGAAGTGTTGCATTAATGAGCTTCTTCCTCCCCTCTGATTTCCAAAAGCAAAGGAAAAACAATATTCATGTTGGCAAGAATTTTCTACAGTACTAAAATACATTTGTGCTATATCAGGTTTTCTGTATTTTTCATACTTCACTTTTATTTCTACTAAAACTGATTGCTTATCCAAAATCTTATGGTAACTTTTAGACTACAATCTACTTCCAATGTCTTTATGAAAGACAAGCTCTGTCATTATGTTCCCAAGGGGATATACCAGTAAACCTGAAGTCTGGGGAATAAAATGCAAAGATTACTGTTTCTTGTCATATATCTCTGGTTTATGTCTTTGAGTGCACTGGAATGGCTTAGTGGGGAGAAAAAACAGTGGCGGTGAAAGGAAGTAACTATTAATGTCCTATCAGAGCTTGGTGGAGCTTGATATAATTAAAAAACTTGTGACATATCCAGCAGTTGTAATTCCAACTATTTGCTAGCTAAAGGCAACTTTCACTGCTCCAAGTTAGGAAATCATGTAAATAGCCTAATTAATACAATTTGCCTTATGGTCCACTAAGAAAACAAAACCAAATATGTCATTTTTTAAAGAATAAAATAACACAATATTAACTAAATATTATAAATATTCAGTCCATTTGTAAAGCAAACATTACATACTACAAGTAATTCTCAGCATTTCTAAGTAATTCAGCATGATTTAATGAAATTATGATGGCTTGCTTTAGCTTTACAACTGCATGACAATAAAAGGAAAGCATTCCTTTGTGTGGATTAGAGCTAGTTCTTTTACAGAATAGTGTGTAACAACATGTACAGCGGGGGGCCAGAAGACATAAAGGAGGTTTCATCCTCTTGTATCTGCAGTCCTTTAATATCAAGAGACTTCCACAAAACTTAAAATAAGTCTTTGAAGTATTCCTTGCTGTAGTGGTAGAAAGGTACAATAAATAATACTTCGCTTTTCCCTCATGTGGAATGAAGAGATAAAGCTATTTATAAAACTGTAAAGACTTACAAATCGTTCTAACAGGTTGTCATATGTTAATGTCAGTGAGAATTTAATCACCCAAGGTAAAAATCTATATATATTTTTTTTCTCCAATCCTATCTTGTTTTCATAACTCTCTCTATTGACAGATTCTCTCATGATGATAAATTAAAGGATTGCCCAAGACCACAAAATGTAAAACCAGAAAAAATACAAGGACTGAAGCAGTAGGTTGTTTTTCAGCTCTGTGGCAGTTTTATTTTTTTGTTCTTGTAGCATTTACAGGATCTAATGAGGAGTCATTGTGCTCAGTACTGTGCACCTGCTTAACAGAACAATAAGGAGATAACAAGTAGATGAACTGTGAGGATTCGGATTTATATAACAAATAGCTAGACTTTCTCTAAAAAAAAATCACTCTTTTTTTGGAGAGTGGTTGATTCAGGAATAAAAAAATCTTGCTTAGGAGCAAAACAATTTTATTCATCAATTTATTAATAAAAATTGTTACGACAGCTGCTTACCCAAAAAGCTGTTCAGTGTCAGTTTTAATTTGCCAGCTAGGACTGGAGTAGACTGAGTTCTTTGGCTCTTAGCCACTTTCACTGCTGTTAAAGTGGGACACTTCCACGGGCTTTCCAGGTGATCCCATAGTGAATTTATCCTTCTGTATGTGCTTGAACCGAAGAAGTGTTTTAGATAAAAATAAAGGTATGGAAGCTTTTTAGATTTGTCAGGTAATTTTGTAATTTTCTATACATCTCCGAGGAAATCCTGTATTGATCAGGATTTTGTCCAGAGGAGGATAGACATACAGCGTTATTTGGTGGCCTCTTTCCTACACGTAAGTGAAGAAGGCTTATGCCATGCTTGCCTTGCTTTGTTTTGTTATGATAACTATTAGAAAAATCATCCTCTGCTCTCCTTCAAAATACTTTCATGCTACCTGTTGATAGAACTGATGGCTTTAGTTTTAGTCTTCATAGCCACACACAAAATTAAAATGTAAAATTTGACTTCCTTTATTTCCCTTGATTCTGTAAAGCCCTTCTTTGAATCAAAGCTAGCAATTTCAGACAGATTACCATTGCAGAAATCTCATGTCCTGATTCATGAAAGAACGTGATGCATCCTTAGATCTGTCTGTCAGACAGGGAGCAGAGTTCTGTGTTCTGCCTCACAGTCCAGTGGTGTGGGAAGCAGAAGGTGTAAAGCTTCCTTTCTATTCCTGGATGTGGCCTGCTGCACTTGAAGAGGAGCGAGTGAATAAAAAATTATTTTACATATAAAATAAGCACATTTGATCTAGAAGCCTTTCGTTAGTGCTAAGTACATTCATCTCTCTCTGGATTTTCAGAATATGATCTCCATTTCACTCTCTAAATTTCACAATGGAAGAGTTATTTCCAAGCTTTTTAAATGAGGTATTTTACCTATTAGAAATGAACAACTTGCTTTATATTACTTGACTCTCTGATGAAAGGTTAGTTGCCTAATCGCGTGGGTTCGGCGGCTGTGGTACAGTGCAGAGTGTTACGACTGTAACAGGAAATCAAGTAGTTCATTTCACAGCCATCAAATACACGCTGAGCTGCCTCACTGGTTTATGCTACTTTGTCTTTTAGGATGTAAAACCTATTCTTACTTTATGAAAACAGTACTTTGTGTTAGATAATAATTTCATTTACATATAAAGGTTACACTTTATAAAAATATATGAACCAAAATTACAACAAAGATACAACATCATAAACCACCTTTTTTAGAGTGTGCTGGTTTTTTCCCCTTGAAAGGCTTCATTGCTTTTAAGACAGGAGATACTGCTTCAGAACTAAAGATTTAAAGCTTTTTTTCTTCTGACTGTAGTAAAAGTAATAAAGCTTTTTATTGTACAAAGACTGTAAATATATTTAGCAATAATTTCAACAGCTGGAAGTGTCTAGGTGTCTGTAGTGGAAATACAATGATCATATTTACCTAGGCTTGGCCTAGAAATTTCTGCAACCTTTTTTTTTTTTGCCTAATCAGCATCGAAGGGCTATTGTTTGTTATCTTGTAAACACTGGAAGACAATGTCATGGAGGAAATGACTCCTTGCAGCTAGAAATAAGATACTGCTGTCACAAGTTTGTTGTGATTATTTTCTGTTGTCATTGTTTCTTACGATGGTTTACTGCAAATCAGCATCATTCCTACAGTCTGGAGCCTGACACCCAAACCTGTGGCAGCTCCTCCAAGGCTCCACAGCTGTATAGTCTGGTGATAAACAATTTTAGTCCCATGGAAGAACATACCACAAGAAGCTTGCTATATTAACGTAGTGGATATTGTTTAGGGAATCCATGATAAAAATAATAGAAGAATGTGAAAAGAAAATGATAAGAACAATAAAAGAAGTTTAATGATATGACTTGAAGAGTTGGTTTTGGAAACAGTCTTGAAGGACTCTGTGAATAGGCCAGCTGTCTTCCCGTAGCTTTGTAGATTCTACTTTGTGAGTAGAATGATCTTTATTACAATTTTTGTTATTCTAAATGTATGAAATACTTTGGGTTTGGTAGAGGAGCAGTTTCAGGTCACAGATAAAGTTTATTCCCTTTAGAAACAGAGAAAGATGAGAAACAAACAGCTCACTGCCTTTCTCAGTAAATATCTCAGCATTGTCAGTGTTTCATTCCTAAATCAATATTAATATATTTCCATTGTTTCAGTTTTATATTGTACTCCTGTTGACCTAAGACTACAAGCACACTTTCGACTCCCAAATCTTATTATCCTGTGAGGAACATGTTATACAGAGAGACAAGGGTACTCTGTAAGAGTGGAGGAATGCATCTTTTAACTCCGTTTTGTAAATAATTGTAATTCTTCTATCTTGTGAAGAATAAACAATTATTTTATAGTTATAATAATGAAATAGAACAAAATGCAAGCACAGACACTCATTGCTTATGGGGAAAACAGTAATCAGTAGTAAGTTTTTGATGAGTACTATTAGAATGTCTGTTGAAATTCCATAGTGGGATGGGTTTGGAGGATAAATACTTTCACATCTTACAGGAAAAGAAGAAAAAAAACCCCCAAAATATTAGTTAGCCGTTCTGGAGTCGTTCATTTTGTGTTTTTTTTTTTTTTTCTCAGTTGCTTATATGTCTTTCATATATCCAGATTTTTCTGGACATAGTCTTTTATCTTTGTATTTAGAATGTGGATGTTTCTTGTGATGTCAGTGCAAAAGCTGCTGTTCCTGGAGATCTTTAGAACTTCAGGAACTTCAAAGAAATGACTGCTGTGCACAGAAAGTTTTACTGCACAGCTTTTGTACAAGAAGCCCAATGTATCTGGGCTGTGGTGCACCTACTGCACGTGAAATTCTGCAGGTAGCCAGCCAGCTAAGGGTCAGTGAGATTGACACATCAATATGGTTGGATAAATAGTTATCTGTGTCAGTGTTGTACCTTGGAAGTGTCATATGAAAAGTGTGAGTCCAGCTTTATGAAAGGGAAACTTGCTGACTGAAGCACAAATTTGGGTGACTCCTGGGTCACGTACTGTACCTATATGGTATTGGGTGACCTAATGTAAAGTGTTTATCTATTCTACTATCCTTCGTTTTTGTTGACCTTCTGTTAGAGGTTTCTATCCTTCTCAGCTGACATGTATTATGCCTTTTGTACTCTTAAACACAAGAGACCATACTGAAACAGAGAAGCATTGATGAGCAGAACAAACATTTCACTCAAGATATTTTGAATTTTGCGGTGTAATATTTCACAGTTCAAGACAGCTTGAAGAAATTGTATTTTTATGGCTCAAAAAATTTTGAGACAATATCGAAACATCCAGTTTTTGGCAGCACCTTGCCAGCTACTTGAATTTGAAACATGAGAAAAATGTTCTCTAGACAACATATAAAGAGTGATGATAATAAGAAGGAAATGCACTGTGTATCATTAAAAAAATGAACCTATCCAAACATATAAGAGTAATAGAAGGTAGCAAATCAAGGGGAGAGTTATTGTACTGATAAGAGGTTAGGTTAAGGCAGTAAAACTTCCTAATAAGGCCAAGAGACAGCAAGTTACTGATTTTCAATATACTTACTCATTTTTGTGTGTCTTCTTGATGAATAGAATATATACGGTTTCACGAAAGGTGTAGGACATTAAAAAAAAACTTGTTAGAGCTGGAACTTTATCTGTGTAAAGATCATGACTGATAATTTTGTTTCATTAGGGTTGTTTTCTTTTGATTTGTTTTTGGTTTTTTTTGAGGGTAGGAATTATTCTGATTTAAGAGAATTTAAAATGATACATACGTAGTAATATATGTGAGATTTGTCTGTTTTGCTATCCTGGTCTTTAAGACAGTTAAATTTGTAAGTTTGATGGAAGTTTTACATGTCGATTATATAAATGGTAGCTGCTTCTGGAATTTCTGCTGAAATCATTCTCATGGATAATGAATTCATTTTCTTCATTATTTAGGTTATTAGTACTTAGGATAGGCATCATGTAGAGATTAGTCAGACTGATTAAACATGCTGTCCACCTCTTTCTGCAAAGAGGTTAACAGCTGTTTGAAGTTCAGCTTCTCTTAGTCAAGGAGAAAATCAACTTTGAGCTACTATATAGATTATAAAAGCAAGGCTGAAAGACCATAAAGGAGGGGGAGACTTCTTTCTGATGAGCGAAAAGAAGACCAAAGTGAAGGAAGAATAACGCATAACTGACATTTTTGAACAACAGTAAAGTGGTTTAGAAATTATTATTAAAACAGATTTCAGCAACTTCTACATATAACATCCTGGTATCAGTGCTAAATTTTTTGGTAGCCAGTAGCAAACTGTGTATCTGAGATACCATTCATTTCTAAATTAAAATATTTAATGGTATATTTCTATGGAAAGTACAAGAGGGTTTTAAAAAGTAGACATCAGTAGTAATCAGTTACATCAATTAGTATACTGTAAACAAGGATTAGCTTGTGTATTTCTGTGAAATTAAACCAAATTATCTCGGCAGCTGACAAAGTTACTTTATTTACCTCTGAAAGGTAACTGTTCCAAAGCTACTAGAACTTTAGGTGATCTACTATACAAATTATCAAATATAAAACATTACATTACCAATTTATATCTTAAATCTGTAATATGATTTACTGGAAACCTATACTTGACAAAACCACTTTTCTTGTATCCTTTGGGATCAGCAACTGAATTTAGGTTTTCTAAAACACAATCACATGTTCAGCTCGTAGAAATTGACAGTGATATTACCACAATTAGATATGGTTTATAAAGATTTTATGCTTCTGAGTCTAAAATCCAACCGAAAGTCTAATGTTCACCTGGCTTGTCTTAAACTAATGCAGTGTACTATATAATAACATGATTTAGGTCTCCATTTTGGGTACCAAGAACCGGAAAGATATTTCCCTTATGAAAAACAGGCCTCTAATACATCCTTACCGAATATCAGTATTCTCTGAATTCTTCAAATGAAAGACAGGAAAATAACATGAGGAACTAAAAAGGTATTTGTAAAGGAAGCTTTGTTTTTATGAGCAAAGTCAGCTTAGCCGTAGGTTGTAATAGCACCGAGTCAGAAGAACTTAGGTTAAGTCTGTTGCAGGGCACGAACTGGTAGACGTGTGATACTGTACACCTACAGCCCACCTCACCAGAGAGGACCAATGTACTGTGAAATGAATGAAGCAAGTAGAAAAAAAAAAAAACACAAAAAAGTTCCAACCTACCTTGTAAGAAGTTCAGTATGATGGGGCTTTATAAGTAAATTTCACTACCTAGATGCAGACTATTAAAAATGCATAATTTTGTACTTCCTTTAATGCTTTTAATTCTTCCTTCATAAAAGCAAATTAAAGATATAAAGTATAACAGTTGAAGAGCAATTTTTTAAAAAAGTAAAGTTAATTGTTGCATCTGGATGTAGTTCATGAGAATGACCTAAAATGCTGTTTGGATTCATATTGCATCAAAATTCTGTATACAGCATAACATGACATAAGGATTTGTGTATGCTTTTCTTACAGCAGACTTTGCTCTCGCCTGTGCCTTTGTACCACAGACAAATCTTGTAGTTCACAGAATGTGAATAATTAGAACACAAAAATATTTAGTAGTTTGAGCAGAATCAGATCAATCAATTTTGACTTGGAGACTTTGATACTGGCTTATTTGATAGTTAGAAGCATCAGCATCTCAGATCTTACAGAAGTTAATGATCTGTCTGAAATGATAGAGATTTTAGAAGCTGGATGTAAATATTAACTATTTCACTGCAAGTATATGCTATTACAGCAGTTAAAGATGAGAACAATGCTGGATTGCCAGTTCCGAAGTAATGGTTTCATGTATTACTAACACCTGTTTTTTATTGGTGATGTTGATACTCACAACAGACCTCTGTGCTGTATTCATAATATCTATCTGGGCTGTCCTTTCATGTTTATTGAAAGAGTATGCCTTTTAATGTGAGGTAGTATCTGTCTTCAATTTTGGGTTGCATTAGGATCTTTAGGACAGTCTGATGAACATGGAGGAAATGTTTCAGTGTTTGATCTTTATGTTTATAGTGAAACAAAGTGAAAGTTTATCCTCTCTCCAGGTAATTAGTTTTTAGTACAGGAAACATTTTAGGATGATATAAGATCTACAGAACAAAATATACAGTATGATGAGAGATGGAATGAATTACAGACAAGTGAAGGAAAGGAGGAAAGTTTTAAGAGGAATTATTTTATCTAAAATAGTTATTATAACAGTTAGTCATTAAAACAGCAGTAATAAAATTATATTTATAGCTGAATAAGGAGCCTCAATGTGATTAAGATATGGAAGCAGCTAATTGGACTGCTGAAATATTAGGAAATTGAAGTGATGAAAAGTATACAAATGAAAACAAAAGTGCATAAAAATTAATGAGGAAGCTGAAATAGGAAACGGCATAAAGGAAAATAACAAACCAAGTAATGTATAATGAATAAACATATAACTGGCAGACAAGGAGATATTAAGGCCATTGGAAAAGAGAATGGATATTCATTGTCTTAGAGTTGCTGATTTTGCAGAACCTTTATTCTATAGAGGTGTTGGTTTTATTTCTGTACAGAATGATCATTTGTCCTTTACATGATCTAACATTCTACAAGTTATATTTGCTGGCAGTGGAGTTGCGAGGCTTTTGTCAGTAAAGCCTGTCCACAGGACTATGATGTCCCAGGTAATGGCGCATTGCTGCTGCTGGAGGACGCAGTCCTTCCCTGCTCTAAGCCACCTGTTTTGAATTCTGTGTTTCCCCGTCATGGTAGCACAAATGTCACGGTGCTGAAGAACGCGTTTGGACTGTCTGAATTAAATCAGCCTCTGCTTTTATGGTGAGAAGAGGGAAGGTCAGAGGTGCTTTTTGTTGAGCTGCCTTTAAACTTGATTTGTTCCCTAATGCAACAGGGGCAGGAGGGGGAATTGTCCCATAAATACTCTTGCTGGCACAAGGAAGGTGGCAGTGCAACTGATGGAAGAGGCAGGTTAACTGTGGGAGAAGGTGGGAATGCTTTTGTCATAGGCAATATGAAGAAGCTTTGGGAACTGGTCTGAATTTTGTTTCAAGTTCCATTTTACCTCTTCTGATTGCAAGCTAGAACTTTCTCTATGTACTTTTTAAACTGATTCCTTCCTCTTTCTGTGCCAGTCAGATGTGCTTTGTCATTGAGTCATAATGTATTTTCAGGGCAAATGACTACCTAGTGTGGGACCGGTTCAGACAGATACAAATATACCTGGAGCAATTCACTTGCCCACTACGGTGTGACACTGCTGCGAGGTGGACTGTTTCGTGCTGATTAAATACTGAGCCTGTGTGCCTCATAATATTAATATGGCCATNGCAAATGACTACCTAGTGTGGGACTGGTTCAGACAGATACAAATATACCTGGAGCAATTCACTTGCCCACTACGGTGTGACACTGCTGCGAGGTGGACTGTTTCGTGCTGATTAAATACTGAGCCTGTGTGCCTCATAATATTAATATGGCCATGACCAAATACTGTGATTAGTTCTTGGGATCCTGAAGAAGAAATAAGAATAATTTAATGTATGTAAGAAGAAATAACAATAATTTAGGGTATGTAAACCAATGGTTGATAATAGTGGTATTCTCCAGAGTGGATCCCAGTACCTACCTGTACCTGAAATCAGATGCAGTCATTGACAGAGTATCCTAGGGCCTCTGTATAAACCGTGTGCTCTGACACAGTTTAGATCTTATGGTAGAATTACTTCTCATTCCAGATTCATCCTTCCAGATAATCCCTGCTGCTAGGATGGGATTCATGTCCCTATTATCTTCATGTACCCATGAACATAATTTGTCCAAACTCCAGTGCCTTTCAGTGCCTTCGAATCTACTCTGAAGTATGTCTTACTCCAGTAACGGGATAATGGGTGGTAGTTAACATAAAAGAGGTTGTTTAAGTTCAAGTACCAAAGCTGTTATTATTCTAATCTCTTTGTTATTAAAATGTTATCTTCTTGAAGCTCATGGTGTAATAAAATGCGGATTACAGACTCTTATTTCTGTTTGTGCACATTTACTCAGGTTGGTCATTTTTTCTTTTGAAGAACAAATTTCATATGGACATTCAGTGTTGCCTGCTTGAAGTATTCCAGATAGGGGGGCAATAATGTTTGTTTTATAATGGATAGCCAGATACACAAGATGAGTTTAGTATCATGAAGATTAGTGTCTTTGTATTAAAGCCAGTCAAAAGCATTTGTTTTCAAAACATGGGGCTAAAAATAGAGCTGGGTTTCCTCCACTACTCCTCTCTTCTTCAGTGACAAGGGAAAAACACCTGTTTTCAGAATATATTATCTTTAAAGGTTTATGAATGAGATTTTTATATGTCTTTTGGCTTGTATTCCATTTCTTTCATGACTCTCCTAATGTATGTTTTATGTATTTTCCAAGTTTGGAAGATTTGGGAAAAGATTAACTGTTTGGAAAGTGTATAAAGCATTTATTTTGAGAATTATGAGATTTGCTGTCTACTTCTATCTGTAGCTTTGCAGTAATAAAGTCAACAGAATTGTTTGTGCAATTGTGTATCAGCACACACAAAGATGATGCTTGCACGTCAGTATAAGATGAAGTCTCCTGCCAACCACTTCACATAATGTTTCATTATAACCCTGATTTATGCAAACGGGGTAAGATAATTTACTGTTAGCTAACTCTGTAAAGAATTTTGGCCTCTGAGATACCTTGACCTGAAATATAGGCAGATATGAAAACCAAATCAACCTATTTGGATTAAACCATTCTTTTAATGTGACCAAATAACTTTATGTGTATCTGTTTAAACTGAATCATGTTTTATACAGAATTATCATATTCTCTTCAATACATGTGGCTAGAAAGGCTAAAAACCAAAAACTACATTCTTACTGTATATTATGGTAAACATGCACAGTTTAAGTCATTTTAATTCCTTGAACTTAATGTAAGAAACAAGCAGTTTAGATTTAGATGACCACTGGGTCTTTAGTTTTAAATGCTTTTTTTCGCCGCTGAGAACTATAGTTTTTATCATGACCAGTATGATGCTGCCCAGAAGGCAAAGGCATAACGTGTCAAAAAGGTAGATTATCGTTCTCTAATTTGTATTTTGGATTTAGGGAGACCAGAAAGCTTCTTTCTAGCAGATGCTATTAGAGTGTCTGGGAATTGTCCAATGCAAGAGCAACTTGAATGTGGTCTCATGACTGAGTGTAAACACCGTCATAAATTCTGTGCACCTTCACTATCAAGTTACTCTGTTATATTTTAGGTAATCACAATGCTGCATATTTTATTCTGAGTGGGAGCGAAAATTGAGTGTTCTCTAGTAGTATAAAAAGTCAGAAAATGAACACAAGTCTAATGGAGGGAGTTAAATAAACCACTGAGATGATAGTTGTCTGTTAAATTTCTAATTGTATGGTACTACCCCAGAAGGTACATCAAGAGGTCATTTAATGCAATTTTCTTTGCTAAAGCCGGATGAACAGATCCATGTCATTTCAGAGAGATTCTCATCCACTTTTCTATTAGAGAAACTATGCAGCTATCCCAAGCAGTCCTGCTGATTAGCCTTGCGATTAGGATGGGGTTTTCCCCCTAATATCCAGCTTTGAGCTTCCTTACTACAGTATAAACCTGTTGCTTATTCATTGTGGAGATAAAGAACAGATCATCGCATTCCTCTTTCCAACGGCCTTTTGTATTCCTGATGACTCCTATGATGTTGTCTCATCTTTTTGTCTTTGTCTGTAGGCAAACTACTGCAATTCAATTATTCTTTTGGCATAGGTAGTATTGATTCTTCCCAAATATTCTTGTCCCTAGCACTTGTGCATTTTAAACTATGCTCTATTTAAGAGTTGATCTCTACCTCAATAAATCTATCATGTGAAAGTTTAAGGAAAAACAAGGGTTTTTTTTTCGTACAACATGTAAATAAATTATGGAAGTCTTTGAACTGGGCATTGGGGAAGTCAAATTATAAATGAATTCAAATAACGATTATATGCAGTCCTTATGGCAGATAGCCACTGGGAGCAGCTGAAAATAATTTTCCAAATGCAACCTGTAGCACAGAAATTCTGAAAATTAGGGATTGTACCTGGGAGGGAAGAACAAGGAAAGGGTTGCTCTTACTTCCTCTGTTTCTTATATTCTTTCTCTAAGCATCTGCTACAGGATATTTCAGTTATGATAATCTTTCTTTTTATTGTTTCATCTTTAATAAGCTTAGTATACAGTGGTTTGCATATGCATTTGATAAATTTGTTGGCTTACTATTTCTGATAAAACCCATAAAAGGATTATAAGACTCTTATCTCCTACCAGATTAATTGCGAGCTAAAACAGCAAAGGTTAAGAGGCTTGCCATTTTCTTTTTGCTCCTTTTGCAAATGGCTGCCTGAGTCTCTCTAAAAACATTTCTCCTTCATCTTGTTCATTAGTTGTTGACATATACCTTGACGTACAAGCTTCAATCCTTTTTAAGATAGAGGAAAACCATTATGTAGTTATGGAGATAGTCTAATTCTTTAAATGTCTAATTATTTTTTGAACTGTCCTTATTTCTTGGTTTCACTTAGGTTTTAAGGCAGCGAGTTCCAATTTTGAATTATTCAAGGAAAAAAAATATTCCATTCTGCTTGTTTTTAAGTATGCTCATTTTGGTTTTATTGATTTCCCTTTTCTCTTTCCCTTATTTTTTTTTTTATTAAGAAATTTGGCTGAAATTGGTCTTTGGAGGAAAGTAAATTGAGTCTGTGTAAGCTAGATATTATTTGTTGGTTGGGGGAAGAGTCAATTAACTTAATACAGGGCTAATATCTGTCCCTTTTCCAGCTTCTATTTTCTGACTCATTTTGTAATTTCTTAGTACTGCTTATCTTCACCTGGCTTTCAATGCTGTGACATGACCATGGAATATTATTTTTCTTTTATCTGCTTTAGAAAAAGATTGTGTATTTTGATCTCTAATCTTGTCCTTCCCGGAGTGGGTTACTGCAGTCATTTTCTTTGTGGGCTGCAGATGGAAAGAAATGAAAAACTTCAGCTAGAGCAGCTTGCCAGTTACGTGATAGTATTTTATAGGATGATTTTATATAGATTATGTATTAATTGCCAGTTCACTTTATAATGAAATTAAGACTGGTTTGTGATGTGTTCCTATGCATATACCTTCAGGAAGTGAGAAAGCCTTTGTTGGGGTTTGAATATTCTGGTGGCTTTAATTGCCCTGACCTGCCTCAGCTGGGGCACCCCCACCCCTGGCCCAGCTCTGGGCGCAGGTGGGTTAGACCCGGGCTCATCGGCTGGCTTCCTGGCTTGATGTGGGCTTTGCCTCACCACTGAGATTGCTGGAGGATCTGGGCTCTTGGTTAAACCTTCTGCCATCTCAGCTCGGCTCGGCTCAGCTCTGCTCCTCTCCCCTCCCCACAAGCACAGGTACTGTGTGACAGGGTTCTGCCAGCTGTTTGACTGCACTTGGCTCCCCATCCTTTGGAGGGCAGCTGGCCCTTCTGTGCCCTCACAACCTTGGCCTTCGAGCTTTAAGATTAACAAGGTAGGGTGGGCTATGCTTTTTTTGGTACAGTTGGCTTGTGTGGTTTTGGAGGCCTCTGGTTCTGCATTTTCTTTGCAGTTTGTACTGTCTGTTGACATTTGAGAGGTGCTGCAATGTTTGTTTCTTTGTTCAAAACCTCTCTAAAGAGCTCTTTTGAAAAGAAATTGATTTTATTTGGTAGAGTGCTAACTGAGGTGTATTTTGTTGTTTCTTACACCTATGTGAAGGAGGTTTTAGCTAAAATGCATGAATCCAGAACTTAATTGCAAGATGTAAAATAAGAGAATAATATAAAAGTGAGACAATGCCTATCATCTATACTAATGGCCTCATGAAATTGCTTGAGAAAGTAATAATGCTGAACCGAAGTGAAATGCTACAGCTCTTGGTCTCAAAAAGTCTACTACCCTGTTAAGTGTCTTCCTCAAGAATTAAGTGAACTGCTTCGTAGAATCAGATGAACGGTTGTCTGAACACAGCTCTAAAATAGGAGCCTTTTCAGATGAGGAAAAGATTCTGAAACAAAAATCCATTTAGTAAATAATAGTTAACAAAATGCGTGTTTCAGTTGCTTGGAAAAAGTGGCTTGAGCTCAGATAAATCAGTCAAATTAGAAAGGATTTATATTTTTCTGAATTGTTGCAAGAAGAATTTTACCTTTTTTGATTATATTCTAGAGACTCTAAGTTTTGTTGCTGCTACTGTGATATGAACTATGGAGAGTGTTGAGAAATTCTGTGTTATTTTTTCCTAATACCTTTGAGTGACTTAGCTTATAGTTGAATAATTGAAAGGGATTAGGTTTTTCTGTGGGATAGAAATAAAAGATGAGTGATGGTCATACAGGACAGTGGAATGAGGGGAATGATTAAAATTTGTCAGCATGACTATGAAGGTTCAGTATAAGTCCAGGGACTGCTTTAGAGGAGCCGTCTTCCTTTGTTGCTAGTTTGATTCCAATGCAAACCAAAAATGCATTTATTTCCAAATTGCTGAGCTTAAATTGAAATTGTGAACTCTGTGGAGCAGCAGCAGATATTAATTCTTTACAGGTGCTGCTTTTTAAGTCTAATCAATCCCACCTGTTCCTTTATTGGGGATTGCTGTTAGAGGGTGTCGACTGCAATAGTAAAGATGGAATTGTGATAAACCATTTTTCTCAGTTTATGGACAAATTAAGAATAGCAAAGCCTATCTGTCTAAGTAATGAACCGACTTTTTATGGAAATCCAGCCTCTAGCCTTTGAAAGCTGTTTGCAGAAACATCACAGGATGCTCTAAAATTTTTGTACCCTAACAAATCAAGAAGTAATTTTGAATCCTCTCTAGTATTGGATTCTTACATGATTTACAGAATATTGAATCTTAGCAAATATTTTACTTATTCCTGTTTCAACAAAATAATGCCAATAGACAAATACTAATGTCAAAAAGACACAAGAACAAAACACTGCTTAGGTATACTTTACACTTTAATTAAACTACTGGATCACAACAAAGAAAGAAAAAGCCCAGAACCTGGAGGTTAATCAACCTGAGAGAGGAAACTGATAATTTCAGATGCTGCTGTAGCCAGCAGCAACAGCTGAATTGGGCACAGTTTACAGATATTAATGCAAACTACTGCCAACTTCCATTCATAATTATATGCTAGATTAACAACTAAGTTGTTACCGTTTACATTTCTTTTTTCTCCATTGTCCCTGATGGAGTAACACTAATCTTGCATAGGGGTACTGTGGACAGCTAAGGATAATAATGTTTTAGCCATTTTAGATTAATCTACTTATACCTGCAAGTTAACTTCCTGGATCATAGGTAATATTTTTCCGTGGCCTTCACTTTGACTTTGTTTGATGTTGTTGATTTACTATAGTTTCAAAAAGGGAATATGAATGTTACTCCTCTACTGAACAGTGGCGAGCTGGCTGTTGAATTTTATAATGTAGTTTACTTGTTGATAAAGCCCGAAAATTTTCAGTGCAGGTTCGTAGATGTCGCTGAAGAGGATGTAGCTAAAATCCTGCGCTTTATAATAATTCTGTTCTTACACCAGATCATATTATCTTCTTGTGGAGGCCTCAAGCTTCACTGAGGTTTGTTCCAACTGTTAATGACCATGTTAAAAATAACTGTATGACAAATATCTGGATGAGTGGCTTTATTTTTGTTTTGAGATGCATTGAGATTATACGTTTCTAGAAAGCAAAAATAAAATACTTGTGAAGGGGTTAGAATCAGCTCTCGACTTTCTACAAGAATTTGTTTTCTTTGAATAGACGTCATCTTCTCTGAATGGTTTGGTTTTGTTTTAAATTGTTTGCTCTCATTTTTCCCTGCAACTGAAAAGGTCTAATGTTTTTTTCATGAAGTAACTTGGGCCACTGTAATAATATAGATCAGTTATTATTGTGCTTTGATAGATATATATATCTGATCCCTTGCAAAGAAAATTCTGTGTAGTAAATATAATGCAGAAAAATAACAGAACTATAATAGAAATGGTTATTTTAAAATGAGGTGAGTTCTTTGCTAAATACTTAACAGTTACTAAGCATCTTTATGAGCCAGATACTGTTCCTTGCTTTCCACAGTTTGAAGTTAGTTTTTGCAGTTAGAAGTTTTATAATTAACAATGGAAATAAGTAGCTACAGGCAAGATCTTTGTGCATGTATGTGTGATAGTTTTCTCACTTACTACAAAGGAATTTATCAGATTTGCATACTTCTTAGGCAGGACCTTTATTGCCTTTTACAAAGTTTTTAAATATCTTGAGCAGAGCAGCAACTTTTCTCAATTGTTTGTGTGCTCGTCTCATTTACGCTTTACTTCTTAACTGAAAGTAGTATTGCTGGAGAAAAAAAAATGGACATTTCAGAGTGAGAATGCGTGTGAAGTTGTATCTTCTGGTTTTTTGAAGATAATAAAAATTAAAATAATTAAATGCAAAAAAGAACAAAATTAATGATAGTTGATCTTATGTAGTTGAGTGTTCATTTCCTAAAAGCTTTCAATAGAAACACAAGTTGCAAATTGTTTTGGAAAGCAAAATCAGGCTTTAAAGTATACAAGAGCCAGCTACATGGTCATTATACTTGCTGAACAAGCATGCAGGCAAACATCACATGTAAAAAAGATGCAAGACGAAATTTGAAAGGCATCCAGTTATATCAGACAAATAGCTTTAGATGAAGGCTCCAGCTGAGAACAAATTAAGAATCGGCCCAGAATGTGGGTGGTAGTTTTGGTCTAATCTAGTAGTGTGCATTTAATATCAGTAGATTTGCTTCATCGAAAAAACAAGTTGGCAAATTTCCTGTGGATTCCATCATAAAATAACTCTTTGGATGCTGTTACTTTACAGTATTTGATGGTAACAGATGACTGAAACAGTGTTGAGCATATGTAAATATGGCATATATTGCCAAAGCCAATACACATCAGAAAGCAAAACTAATCTTCCACTGCAATTTATAATAATTTTAGCTTTTTTTTGCAAATGTGTGGAGTTTTGGAACTCTTCAAAATGAATCAAGATTAAAATGCAAAACAGGCATATCTCTCGATTATTTTTCTCACTAGTGAACTCACTGGACTTTCCTCAGTAAGCAGTTTGTTACAAGACATTCTGTAGATGAAGGTTTCTGTTAATAATCCTTGCATATGAAAATTTTGACACTGGTAGGTGATAGTATGAGAACACTCTCACAGATATATTTATTAAATGTACCTGATTTTATATAACTCTGAAATGCAAAAATGCTTATAAAGCAGTACAATTCTTTGCTTCAGACTGGGTTTAGTGAGACCTCTCTTACTACGATTTTTTTTTTCCTAAGATACTAGTTTGGACCCTTAATTTCTATTAGTAGTATAGCTCATCTGTTGATGGGCTTATGTTAGCTGTGACTGTAGCACTACTTTATGTGAAGAATTTTGTCTTCTTTTACTTCCATAGTTGAGGACTTTTTTTTTGAGTGGAAATTAGATTTTCTTTAATCTTCAAAACACACAAAGCTGGTATAAAACTATACATTTAGTAGTGTTTTTACTTATTAATGAATACATACCATGTGCTAATGTTTATTTAAAAGGGGTTTTGGTCATTGTATCTTCTTGAATTGTGAGGTCTTTTATACTATGTATAAAAAAAATCAAATTAAAAGCATCCTTTCTGAGTTACAACATTATCAGTATAAGAATATTCTTATGGCTATTGCCAGACTCTCCACCCCATATCCTTCTGTGGTTGTTTTTCCATGCTGGCAAAGGTGTATTTCTTTTTTATTGTCTCTTTCTGGAGAATGTTTGAACTGTGTTTACTAATATTTGGAAAACATACTGATTAACACATCCTACCTTGATGGTTAAATGTCTGACTAACAGGGAACTAAAAATCACTTTTGGATTTACAAAAATATATAATTTTGCAGTGTATTAGAAGAATTTGCACACCTACTATTTAAGGTGTCATATCTTGATGTGTAAAGCTAAGGGTGATGTGGGATGCTGTGGTCCTACATTTCACCTCTACCCACAGCTACGTGTTCTCACCCTTTCTTAAGCACTGGACAAAGCATTTTTGAGTGTACTAACTTTCAGCTAAATCTCTTCCCTGAGACCACAAACAAGTGGGTGTAAATATAATTGGCATTTAGATTACATTAAAAAATATTTCTAGAATGTTACCATGTATTAGAAAATAATAACTGTTTATGTAGAGGTGATTTTATATGATTTATATGAAATTTCTTTCTCCCTCCCCTTTTGAAGACTCATCAGACTAAATGGCTCCCATCCCAGACAAGAATCAATTGTAACTGTCATCCTTCACAGGCATTTTGCTAACCTGCCGGTTTTGAACATTTGTGTTCCCTACAGCAGCCTTTTATAGCACTTTGTCTTTGTTGTAGACAATTTTTTCTAACATGAATTTGAATTTTCCTTAAGTTGATTATGCTAAGTCTTCCCAACTCTGGGCTTAGAGAACAGATTAGTCCCTTCCTGTTCACAACAGCCCTTTATATTTGAAGGCTGAAGCAAACCCCAAACAAACATAATAACAAACCCTTCATACACGAAAAGCAGGGGTTCCTGTTCTACTCCATAAGGCATTTCAAGGCGTGTGTCGCTGATGAAAAAGATGAATCCTGACTCTGGTCAGCACTTGTGCATTGGCACATCCAAGAGCAAGCCTTCGGGTCTTGTTGCTGTTAACCAAAAGGGAAACTGGGGAACTGGCCCTTGTCTTCTGTCGCTGTTCACCTGCAGGTTCCTGGCTCCTGTTCTGTGCTATTGGTGAGGGGCTAGAACATAGGAATCCTTGATGTTAATGGTTTTAACATAAAGGCAAAAGTGGACTGCATGTTTGGAGGCATTCCTCTAAAGACAGGACTTGGCCTGTACCCTTGTAAATAATAACTAGCTGATATCTCCTGCAGGCAATGATGAACTGGTTTATGTGTCTATCCAGGCAGAAGCAGCCAGGCGCTAATATGAAGCTGAAACCAGGCAGGGTGGTACTTGCACTTCTTCAGCTTGGTGGGTCAATAAATATCTGAGAGTGAAGTAAAGTACCTGGGTTCGGGATAGTTTACATGGCTCTGCTTAAGAATGAGGTTGTCATTTGTAGTATTGCGACCTTAAAGTGTAGGTTAAGAAAGCAAGTGTGTGCGTTGCCTAGCATAGTGCAAGGAACTGTTACTGGCTCCACCAGCAGTAATTGGTCGTGTCGCTGATGGCATTAGCCTTCACTGACAAAGGCAGTAAACTATCACTCTCATGTTAGTTTGGAATGTCTGTAAGCCCTAAAAGACACTAACACCTGTAGTTTCTGGAGGTACCTAACAAGCCAACTCGGAAGTAGACCCCCATTTCTTGAACTTTGTGGCTGAAGCAATGCTGTTCTCAGGAGTCCAGAAGGGACAACTGCTATGTGGGAGAAAAGCATGAGTGTATTCAAAAGCAGCTAAACGCCTGTAGATAACTGCCGTCTAATTGGTTTGCCTCCTGTTTAAGTGTTTCCCATCCTAATTTCCCCTTGGCATAAAAATCACCTGTCCAGGTTTTGTCAAAATGTTAATACTTTCTATATTTCAGAATTATTTTAAACTGTGATTGATGATTCTTCTGCAAAAACCTTGGTGTGTAGTTTGAAGCAGTTAATTGCTAGGACAGCTACATAGAAAGATTTTTTTTTTTCATCAAACTCTTTTAAACATTTAACTTTTACATGGTTTTACAGTGTTATGTCACTGAGGAGTTCCTGCTTACACATTTTCTCTATTGTCCCACCCGCATCGGTTGACTGTCCCCTCCCTTGTTGTGTTCTCTGCCTCCCCCACAACAAAAATGTTAACAAAAATATGGATTTCTAGCAGCCTGACTTCTGGGGTTTCAGAGTAAATCTTCCGCAGAATCTTGTTTTATTTTGTGCTGAGTTTATACTCACATATGTTTGACAGGAATACATATGATCATCTATGCATCCCTTCAATACCGTGGGTATGTAAATAACATCCTTCAACATATGTTATGCAGGAAAATATGATATGCTGTGTTGGACTGTACTCCCAGTTGTCCAAATCTCATTGCCAGAATAAAGGTAGTGTTTCGTTTGCTCAGTTTTATGAATGATGTAGCTGTCATGGGGAAAAAATAACTGTGTGTCTATTTACTTTAACTTTGTTACAGTAAGTATTTAATTTGCCATAGTTTGATATTTAGATCACAGTACCTAAATGAAGATAGCTCATTTTGACATTACCATGACGGCACATATCCTAGTGAATAGTTTCATGACAGATTAGGTTGATGATGTCAGCAAAACGGCGAGACTGTAAAAGCATTAAATAGCACAAATGTCTTTCTTTTTGAAGAAAAAGCAGCTTTGTACACCAGTTTCTTGAAATAGGAACGTTTTCCAGGGATACGTTGGGTAGAGATTTGTAGGAAGCTGCGTTTATTGCCTTCAGGAGCAATAGTCTTCATTTCCGTGTATCGTACGTGTAAAGACTTTTGGTTGGGTTTTTCTTTTGCCTGTGAAACATAGCAGTCATGTACATAGTGGTTATGCAATATGAACTGTCTGTCATCCTCAACTAGTTTATAATATTTTTGTATGAAAGCAATTCACATGTTCAGTTGTATATCTTTGCATGAAATGGCATTGTTCCCTTAACATTATAGTGCACAGCAGTGTGCACTAATGAAGGGGTTGATATTGAAGATTCCTTTTTCCACATTAGTTGGTCCAATAGAAGAGGTCTTAAGCTACTGTACAATATGTTTAAGTAACTATCAACAAATAATAAATTTTCTTAAATTTTCTATTTTCAAGCTTCAAGATGCGTCTCATGGGAAAGGTTAAACGTAACAATATGATCATTTGATGGCTTAAGTACTCTACTGAATCAAGGCCTTCTTTATTCTAAGTAGGGAGCTTCAAAGTAATCCAGATGTAAGGATGCAGCTGAAACTTGTAGTATTTCAAATGGGCAAACAGCAGAAATTTCTGACAAGCGTTCAACCAAAAAAAATGTTTAATGGCTGCATTAAAAGATGAGGGACATTTTTATATTTCAGACAAATTATCTACCTCAAATTAAGGCCATATTTAAAAACCATATGCCACTCATGCACCCCCACCCCCAAACTGTCACCATATTCCCTCTTTGTCNTATCTACCTCAAATTAAGGCCATATTTAAAAACTATATGCCACTCATGCACCCCACCCCCAAACTGTCACCATATTCCCTCTTTGTCATAACCAAAGCATCATTTTTTGTTGCTTTTCTTATAATGGTGTATTTAAAAATCTTTAAATTGTTTTTCTGTTTAAATTGGCAAAATATTTAACAGAGCTCATTATGAAAGGCAGCAAATGCAATTTCTTTGTTATGACTGTGACCTAAAAGATTCTAAAAAATATTAGTGCTGCATCATAAATGCTGACCCATGAAACTTCAGTGGGTATGTCTTGCTGTAATGGAAATTGAGTTTATCTTTTATTTTTGGTGCAGTTAGTATACAGTTCTTGAAATCAGAATTGCTTTTCCACTGTTCTCCATTTGTCACTATGATGAGAGTAAGGATTTGCTCAATATTACAGTATTTTCCCTTCTGTCCTGTTGTTGAGAAGATTGTGGGAATGTATTGTATATGTAGATGCTCTGATTATGCAGCTATTGCCAATATACTTTTCTGACTTTTACTAATGTTTGTGAAATAATGGACGAAAGACTTTTTAAAGAAGTTCAGAACATTTAAAAATCAGTTATTTCTTGATAAAGCCTTTAGAACATGCTGGTTTGAGAATATGGCATTTTGCCATCAAAGCACTCAAACATTTTGCTGTTACTTTAACACTGTAGAGTATTTCATACAAAAATCTATTTGATTTCTGCCTATTCTCCCGACTATTATATTAAATGGACAAAGTTTAAGTGAGACTTTCCGTGGAGAGTAGTAGAAATAATGATGCTTTACTAGAAATACTGAAATAATGCGTGTGTTGGCTTTGAAAACTTCGAACTCACCTGCCGCATGATACTAGTTTGAAAAAAAGAATTACACCTTACTTTCTGTTCAAAGTGTAAAACCTGAAATCCTCTCTTCCCCTCTTGAGGAAAACATTCATTATGTCTTTGAGGACACTTGAACTTCCTCATATGCATTACAGAGGAAGGTCTTTAGGAGCCTATTGAGAATAACTATTACCTGCCTTGGTTCTCAGTAGCACTGCAGTTCCCAGAGTATCCTGCGATGCTCTGTGCAAATGGAGTTTAAAATCAATTTATTTATGCTTTCGTTTTGACTGTGGATCCTGGACTGAATGTCATATAGTAGAAGATTATGCTGTATAGGCCTTCCGTTTCCACCAGTGACTATTCTTCCATAGCTTTTAGTAAGCATGTATGCATTGTCTTTTTCAGATTACTTAGGGCAGTAGTGTATAGATGGATAGGATAACATTACAGACTTTCCCATTACCATGGATGAGAGCTTTGGTCAATAACCAACTACTGAAACTTCTTAGTGCCTTTAGTCTTTGTGTCCTTTTATTGAAAAAATAAATAAATTAAAAATTAAAAGACCTCCAAATGCACAAAAAATGCTTCTTCATGCTCTGTTCAATCTCAAAAAGTATCTAGTTCAGATTCTGTAACAAGGCTGAGGTTTTTCTGGCTTTAAAAATCTGTCCATCTTGTAACATACATCCTTAACACTGCATGTCTTAAGTATCTTTTTGCACTGGATAAAGAGCATGCTCCTAACAACTCATCTGCAGGTTTCCCTTTCAGGCAGGGGAAGATGGGTTGCATTGTGCTGCTTTTATGCAGTGAACTGACAAACCTGTCTGATTCCTAGTCCCACTGCTATTACATGGTGCTGGAAGAATACGTAGTCTTAAATTAAGAAACAATATTGCCATAAAATATTTAGTAAGTGTTGCATTCTAGGTGTGGAGTTTGCAGAACCCTATGGTCTGAGTAGTCAAGTAGCCAAGCAGAAGCTCAAGGCGTCAACTGGGCAAGCTCTTAACTAAAGACCAGAGGTAAAACAAAGCAGTTTCAACAAGACTGTTCAAGAAATACTTAATCCAGTGGACATATTCCTGGACAGTGAACTAGGCATGAAAGGATTTAATCAAAACATGTGCTTAAATGAGTTGTATAGAGGAACTGAAAATAGATTTCCTCTTTCCTGGGTGACTATCTTTAACTGGGCTATTGGACAGACAGAGAGCTAGACATGGAAGTTCCCAACAGTTTCCTTACTCTTGCACTGGTTATCTATACAAAATGCCATTCTTTTTTTGAGCCAAACTCTTATTTTCTGACAATATTTGACAAAATGGGCCTTGCATGAGAGGAGCCCATGGCTTAAGAATTTTCTTATGCTTGGTGTAGACTAGAGGTCTGACCAGATGAGAGGATTTGAGACTTCCACATCTCAACCAATAGAAATTTATGCTTACACTGCTAAAGGGAAGTTCTAGTGTCTAAATTGATTCCTAGATTAAAATTTGTAAGTTATGCAAGCGGTCTATTTGGACTGCATGTAACATATTGGGAGGGACACTTGTGAATGTGGTGAAGTAACAATGCAGATTTACAGTAGAATCGTATTGCGGTGTGGACATCTCTGTAATGAGGTATTGGTTATTTCTGTGAGGACTAAGAGGATTGAAATGAAGGCTGCAATATTCAAATACCTCTTTTCTTTTTGCATTTTTGTTTTCTTGAGGGTTTGCACTTGGTCAGGTCAAATAGAATAGATGTATCGGTTCAGTCCTCTTTGCTTTTTTTTTTTTTTTTTTAAGAAAGCCTGCAATCAGAATAGCCAGGTCTTTTTTCTTTATAACTAGAGGACCTTGCACTATTTTGAAAATGTAAACCACACTCCTTTAAGTCAACTGATTATTTTTTAGAGTCAGTTGATTATTTAATGACGCATATTACCGATGTTTATTGTTGCAAAAGACTTCCAGNGGGTTTTTTGTTTGTTTTTTTGGTTGGTTGGGGTTTTTTTTGCCTTTGAGGCTGGATTAACTGGACATCTGGTGCTGGAGATTTTTTCGTTTTTGTTAGAGGCACGAGTTGCTGCCATGCCAGTCTTCTGATGTCTGTCCAGAAGATTCTGTAGTCACTGAGACATGCTGAGTGTGGGTTTAGTTATCCTGGCAGGTTATTAGAGACAAAACAAAAGACAGGAGTTGCCGTTCTGATAACACAAGCCTGTACAGAAAATTACCTAATGAGTACATAAAAATGTGAACTGTTTAGTAATACAGCATCACTTCTACTCGGAAGATGTCTAAATATGTTCTGCATAGTTTTGGGAATTCCAAATTTGTGATTATGTTCACTTTTGATGCTTAGTAGATACTATTAAATGATTGTACATGGCATGAAAATAAAATGAAGTATTTGCATTTGACTCTCTCTCTTTGTCAAAAAAGCAGTGGATTGTTAACTGATGCCAATTGAATTTGGCACCAGTGTCTATTGGGTTTGATATGCTATCATTGACCATAAATATGTTGTATTATATATTTTAGCGTACAGTTAAATAATGCTGCATTTAAAATGTAGTTCATGTTAGTGACTACAATTAAACCTGTCATGGATAACTTGTCAAGGTTAAAGCAGGCTGTAGAGCTTAGTATGTTTCCTAGTTGCAGCAGTAAAATCTCTTACCTCAAGCTCTGACTTTAGGCTATCGATCTCTGTTTACCCCAAACAAACCAAAGGCAACTAGTCGTAGTACCAGTTTTCAGTCTTTGTGGACCTTTTCTTAACAG
The DNA here is from genome assembly GCA_013398225.1 of Steatornis caripensis. Lineage (NCBI taxonomy): Eukaryota > Metazoa > Chordata > Aves > Caprimulgiformes > Steatornithidae > Steatornis > Steatornis caripensis. The sequence continues at coordinate 465,945 of VZSC01004107.1, forward strand.
TGTTGCCAGGTCTGTTGTCATGATAGCACAGTTTGTCTTTTTTTTTTTTACACACCCCCTCCCCGTTTTTTTTTTTTTCCTTCACAGACCAAAGGTTAAGAAGTTGGCAGGGACTTGCAGAAGAAAATGTAGCTTTCTTGCTACGTAGTTAAACCTGGAGTTGGGAGGAGGTTCAGTGTTTTGGAGAGTAGATCTGAAGATTTGGATTTACTGCCGGGTCATGCGAGGCTGTAGACATAAGAAATATAGGCCTTGATCTGAAGAGATGAGTGTCTGTTATGAATCACCTGTTTGTTAAGGTTGAAGACAAAGTAAGTTTTCAAAAACGAAAAGATTTTACAAGACTTACTTTTGGGATCTGCAAGTCCTCAGGACTGGAATTAATGGCAGATTGCCAGGTTGAATTGCTTTTAGTTAATTCTGAGTGAATATAATCCCTTGGTGATGTTTATGACATGGAATAGATATAAAGTTTGGAATAATTTGGCTCAAAAAGATGAGCTTTTGATGAAGATCTGTGGCATGATAATGAGGAATTAAGTTACTCTGGCAAAGAGGTTTGAATGTTTTTGAGATTTTTTTTTTTTCACAAAAAAAGCAAGTATACGATAGAGAGACAAAATCATTCAAGAGTGAAACAAATTCAGCAGGACTGCTGATAGGGCCTTACCTCAGAAAAGTAAAATTGTGAAGAAATGTGAGTTGTAAAATGCTACTAGTAGGCATAGAGTGCAGATTTTGAAATATAAATAAGAAAACTTTCATACTTAGAATACTCTAGAAGAACAAGTTTGGCCAGAAAGTTTGTCCTGGTTTGGGCCAGTTCCCAAAAGAAAATTTGTTCTGTTCTGGCCCAAACCAGGACAAAGTCCAAATACTGTTGCAGTGCAATTTTGAATTTTGAATTGAGCTGATCTTTCTGCTAGAAAATGTAATTTCTATGAATTAAAAAAAAAAAATCCATGTAAGAGTAAAAAATTTTTAGTGCATATGTCTTTATATGTAGTGGATGCTCCTGTTTTGCACGTCACTCACAAAGTTCCTGACTTCACAGTCTTACAAAAACATGCTTCAGGACTGTCTAAAACCGCAAACTACTGACATTGGAAGACTTACAGGTTATTTTCAATATTTTATTAATGATTTTTTCAAGATTAATTAACTTGCCATGCAATCAAAAGTAGGTGTGTTTTATGGAATTGGGCCATACATTACAGGGAACTGTTTGATACCAAAAATGAGACGCTGTAGTACAGCCCTTGGTGGTAACCCATACTGACTTCAGTTTGCCACTCAAATTATATGCAGGTGTTAGTATTAGCTATATTGTCCTGGGAGCCATTTTCACCCAGATGTAAAACCATAAGTAAAGAATAACTGCTTTTGTTAGCCTTGTATTTCATTCAGAACAGAATTACTCATCCAGTAAGAAAACATATGATGAATGTATTTACTGTGCACCTGCAAAGTACGCTTGAAGAGTCTGATAGAAAATGATGCTAAAACTGTATTCATTCCATGTGTCCTGGGCAGCTCTAGCTATACGTATAAAATAATAGGTTCTGAAACAAGATCTTGGCACACCTCATGGCTTATTGTAGTTACTGCGAACAGTGGTTTAAAAGCCAGAAAGGCAGACAGAACACTAAGATTTATTAGGAGATTAAGCGAAACTGGAAAATAAAAAACATCATCATGTATCTCTATAAATCCATACTGTGCAGGCATCTCACTGTTGGTTTGATTTGTCTTGTCTCAAGATGTAGTAGGACTGTAGAGAAGAATGCTAAGCGTTAATCAGCAGTACAGAACTTTGGTTTGAGAATAACAACTCAGTTATGCTAGGAGCTTTTAGGCTGGAAAAGAAATAACAGAGAGGAAATATGAACGATATCGATAAAGAGAACAGGAGATAGTTATGTTTTCCAGTACGAGAATTAAGGGCTATCAAGCTCAGAAAGCATGATTAAAGAAAACGGTTCCTCACACAGCATGAAATTAAGCTGTGGAAGTCCTTGATCCAATGCATGGTATGTAGATACTAAAATTTGTGTGTCTCTCACATGTAGGTGACAAATTCAAATTATCAAGACTTATTGTATGCCAAGAAATTACTTTTTTCAAGAAATTCTTGACCCACAAATCTATGGGTTGCAGAAGAACATTCCCACAGAATACTATACGCTCTTTGCTTGTACACTTGTCATGTTCTTACAAGCTTACTCAGTCATCTGCTGTTGGCTGCTGCTGGGAGACAGTATTGAACTAGATGGATTTTTGGTTTGACCTCCTATTCCTGTTCTTACAAATTAGATTACTCCTCTGTATCTGTTTAAAAAAACTTAAATAACTTAAAATCTGTAAGTGAAAAGGGCTAACGTCTAATTCCAAGAATAAGTATAAATTAGCAACTAAAAACCGTAATACATCTGATGACTCCTTGATTCTGACATAATTTTTGGACAAACAAATCAAAGATGTATATCTGACTGAGATGCCACGTTAGATTAACAGGCAGTGCTAACCCATCTTAAGCTGTTTTGTTCTTCTGAAAAAAACTTGGAAACTGCATTAATTTGTAATGAAGATGAACAAATTGAGAAATTCAAGCAGTAACTCTTCAGTGACATCAACCTGTTGATAATTTATGGGGAGGGATTTCACAGAATCACTGATGTAGGAGGGGACTTCTGAAGACCATCTAGTCTGACACCTGCTCAAAGCAGGGTCAACTGGAACAGGTTGCTCAGGACATTGTCTAGTCAGGTTTTGAGTAACTCCAAAGATGGAGACTCCACAACCCATTCCAGCCTCACTAAGGGGGGGAAAAATAACCCAAAACCAAAAAAGCGCTGTGGTGGTGTGTTTTTTCTGGTGCTGTTGAGTTTTGGTAGGTGGTATTTTTTTAATCAGTATAAATTGAATTTCTTGTATTTCAGTCTTTGCCTATTGCCTCTTGTCCTCTGACTGGATACCACTGAGAAGAGTCAGACTTCAACTTTTTTACATCCTCACATGTACTGATTTTGGCTGGCATAGAGTTAATTTTCTTCATAGTAGCTGGTGTGGGGCTGTTTTGGATTTCTATTGAATACAGCAGCAGAATAATGCAGAGGTGTTTTTTTTATTGCTGAGCAGTGCTTACACAGAGCCAAGACTCTGTCTTTAGCAGGGGGGTTGGACTAGATGATCTCCAGAGGTCCCTTCCAACCCCTACCATTCTGTGATTCTGTGATATTCCACATCATATGGTGTCATGATCAGCATGGGAGCAGAAGGAGGAAGGGGGTGACATTCAGAGCGATGGTGTTTCTTCCCAAGTAACTGTTACGTGTGATGGAGCCCTGCTCTCCCAGGATGGCTGAACACCTGCCTGCCGGTCGGAAGTGGTGAATGAATGCCTTGTTTTGCTTTGCTTGCACACACGGCTTGTGCTTTACCTATTAAATGGTCTTTATCTCAACCCACGAGTTTCGTTACTTTTACCCTTCTGCTTCCCTCCCCCATCCCACAGGCAGGGAGTGAGCAATTAGCTGTGTGGGGCTGAAGTGCCAGCTGGGGTTAAACCATGACATCGCACTAGGTCTTTATGCATGTTGATAAGAGCCTCCCTGAGACTTGACTTCTCAAAGCTGAACTGTCCCAGCTGTCATGGTCGCTCCTCGTAAGACAGGTGCTCCAACACTTTCATCATCTTCATGGCCCTAAATTGTGGCTGTGACTTAAACCTCTTTAAACAGAGCCTGTTAACTTTTAAAGACAGTATTTAAGAGAGTTGCTGCCCCCTTTTTTTTTTTTATACAAAGCTTTTCTACTGGATTTGATTCTTTCTAATTTGACTAAAATGGCCATGTGAAGGAGAGAAGAGATTTCTTGGCATTGCTGTGATTCTTACAGATAACGTAATGCACTTAATGTGTGCCTTTATTTACAGAGATAGAACTGTGGTATATCATGTGGACAAGCAATACTAAGTGCTCTGAACAGGAGCACGATTATTTCACTTAGACTGATAAATGTGTGTATCTTGGAAGTCAGTGTTTTTGATTTACATAGATGTTGAGCCCTTGTATAAAATTTGAGTCTACAGTTGTCAAACCTGTGAAAGAGACGGGTTTTCTCTATGCAACGGTTCTGAACATAACAATGTCTGTAGCACTGTTTAGTGTTTAATTATGTACTCAGTACTTGGTGAAAGAAAGGTCTGTAACTATCTATAGAGATATGCAAAAGGCTTTCTTTCAGTATATCTCTTGTTCGTCAGAAGACCTTTAGGCTATTATCGTATGTTTGCCATGTTTTAGGCAATTCACTTTAAATGCAAGTTATTGCATCCTGTGTATTTAAGCTTCTGCACAGTTTTGATAAAGTATGGTACAACATTCCTTTTCTTTGTGTTGCATATTTTTCCTGTATTACTTGAACTGTTTTAATATTCCTTTTCAGCAGTACTTGCTGTCATGAAAAATCAATGTCTATTTCTATAAAAGCAGCAAAGTTGCTAAAATCTATTGCACTAGTTAAAGATTTTTCACTTATTCTTACCAAATATTAGCTGACTAGTTTCAGAAAGCTCAAACCAATAAATACAGTTCCAGACTAAGAAAAAATGTCAACTAGAAAAAGGAACTAATAATTGTTTTTTCAAAAGAATATGTATTTCTTTAAATTCAGCTGAATATACCAATCTGTCTCAAGGATCTGAGTGTTAAATTAGAGAAAAGGAGTCTTGACAAGGAAAACATTCGTGTTTTAAAGATGGACAGGTGCTACTTGCCATTTTTTCACTTCTATACTTAATTCTATTCTGTACAATTTAAGATTGGACTGCAGTTATATACTGAAAGTTAGAGATGGAGACACTTCAGATTGGAGATCTTTGGAACTTGTAGACTGGTACTCCCAGAAGTTAGGATCGGAGCGGCTATCCTTTAGGACATGGATGTCATCATTCTCTTAGCTCTGTGGAATGATCCTTCCTCCTCTGTCCAGTCAGGGATTATAGAGTGGAGGTTTGGGGGGGTGGGGGGGGGGAAGAGTAGAGAACTTTGAAAGCTTTTGTATGTTGTTACAGTTTGTAAGTTTAAGTGAGAGCTGCTCTTCCTTTGATGGTTGGTGTCTTGCTTTGAGGGCCATGAGGGGGTCTCCAGCCTCTGTTCTACCTTTTCTGTTACTGTTTATATAATAAGTAACCCCATACTTGAGGAATTATTATAGTACATATAGTATTATAGTACAGTCTGAGCTTGGCAGTATGGTAAATTGGATTGTTGTGACTTCCAACAGGACTCTGCTGGTTCTTACTTTAAGGGCTGTCTCCCCTCAGTGCAGCATATTTTGAAATGCATAGAAGTACACAGTGACTGTAAAAGAGACAGCTTTTGAACCCCTTTTTTATATTGCCTGGCAGCAGGAATTTAAGACAAGATGGCACATGAATCACAAGAGAATTATTATTATAAACTTTTTATCTTTTTTCTGTAGTTATACATTAGGAATTTTTTTCTATGCATGTATGTGCGTGTTTCCCAAACATGAGTTCTGTAACCAATCATACAACTGGCTGGCATTACTGTATCAGTTATATTTCTGATGGCTTCTTACACTTAAGAACTGTTAGTTCAAAACTTCTGCAACAGGAACCTCAGAACTTGTAAATTTACTGTTTTCTAATTCATTTTCTTTTTTAGCAATTAATGACACTGTCACACTAAGGTCTATGCTTAGCTTGTCCACCTTAAGTGGGGCGTTCTTGATGGCTTACACGTGCTCTCAGTTAGGTATTTTCCATTATGTTCTGCTAAATTCAAGTTCTTATTATCCACAAAAGTTTATTCAGTGATGACCAACATGATTTTTTCAGAACATGATGCGCTATTGTCATTATAAAGATTAATGGTTTCTCATTTCTTTTGAGAGAGACTATTTTCAGAAATACTGTCTGGAGCAATTGTCACAGTCTTTAGTTGATACATTAGAACCATTATACCTGTGTGTGTGTGTGTGTGTGTGTGTTCAGGATTTACTCTTCATTCTGATCTCCGTATTGAGCGTAGTTCTCAGTAGTGAATGTGATTGAGTTTTGAATTGCATGTCTGTTGTTCTTAGCAAATGCGTCCTTTAAGTTCAGATGTTATCTCCAGAATGTATTTTAATCCTTGCCATGCACAGTGTAGATTATCAATCTTCTAAGTAATTGAAAGAAAGCTAAGTACTACAAACAGGAGAGCTTTGCATCTTTAGATAAGTTAGGTAGTTATAGTCTGTTTGGAACTGTTTATTCACTCCTTCATGTCAAATTAATGCCTGTTTTACAAAGGAAATCATCCTTCTGTCATTGTTACTATGCAGGAATAGTGTGAAGTTCAGGAAGCAGAGTTTTGAGAAGGTGGTAGGAGGAGGGAACTTACCTCTTGGTGCATTTTGTTTATTTGTGTCCCTGTGGCAAATGGCCTTTAACGTTCAGGTTTTAGAACCTTACCAACTAGCGGCGACAACTCCACTAGCTCTACCCATGCAGTGCATGCTGGGAGTGGGAGACGGTAAGGTAGAAAGGCTGCACTGTGTAGCCACATGCCACGTCCTTCATTCTCAGCACGGCTGGATTCGGGACACCCCACACAGCAGTTGTGTACTGTGCAGTTTTGATCAGGCAGTGAGAGTGAGATGAATCCCTGAAGCTTACCTACCTGGAGGCGCTCGGACTTGGTGACGAGAAAATGGGTAGTTTTGCATAGCTCTTACTAATCTCTTGTTGCAAATATATATTCTACTTGATGTTTATGAAGAAAAGTGCCTTGCAACTTAAGGGAATTGATATCGCTATTTCTAGTTATTTTTAGTTCTCCATTGCATTGATTTGTGGTTACCAAACCACCAACCAACAACAACCCCCAAACAAACAAACAACAACCCCCAAAGCCCCAAACCCTCCCCCTCTCCACCCAAACCCAACTCTTCAGTGTCTAAGGCAGCCTTTGGGACAAAAAGCATATTCTTTCAGAAGCTTTTCAAATATGCTCTTCTGCTTTTCATTGTTTTTTCCCTTCCTCTTACATTTAACCCTTACACAGTAATCTCTTATTTTTTTTTAAATACAGTTTCTACAACCATTGGATCTTAACAAGGTGCTACACAATTTGTTCTATTATACATCGCAATAAAATGTGCAGAGCCAAAGGCTGTGGGAGTTTTGTGCAACCACTAATGCAACATATATCTGATTTTGAAATCATAGAAATTTTTAACTGAAACTTTTGGGGACTGTTTGGGTTTTTTAACAGCTTCTTACTTAACAAGTATTTAGATAATTTTTAATTTATATTTCTGGAATTTAGAGCTGTTGATCATATTACTTGACCCTTCTTACTTTAATTCACTAGAAATGTTTTATCAGAAAACTGCATAGTAATTAGTATACTTGTTACTAAGCATAGTTAGTATAATATTTTGCGAGGTTCATTACTACTACTCTTGAATAAACTCAGAGGAATGGCCTTTTTCAAATTGTATAATGCTTCACGTACTTTTTCTAATCAGCTAAAAATTAAAAAATTTAAAAATCATGGCTACATTGTTGTTAGTGTGTACCTGTGAAGGTTGTTAAAAACATTCTTTGAATGGTACTATGTTTCTGTAATGTACCTTGATGATAAAAGGATACATAAATTTAAACCACACAGGTTGTTGCTAGGAATTGGCAGCATTTACAAATTTCCAAAACAAGTTGAAAGATCTCTGGAATAAGAAGTAAGTGTAAAAACCACGTTTCAGGCACATTAGGAGAATGCAAGCGGAATTCTCATGATAGACGAGATGCTTTTATAAAAGAGACCCAAGAAGCTTAATGCCCTTAAGTTATTCTATCTATTTTCTTTTAACAAGTAGACCAAAGTTATATAGCAACCACAAAAGTATAAGAAAAAGGTATGTAGGTCTTCTACCTTGTAGCATAAATGTAATTAATAAATTCTGAATGAAAATTACTACTAATTTGACTTTTTTGCCCCAGATTGTCTTTTCTATTTGTCAGTTCCAAACAAAGCATCCATTAAAGATGTTTAGTTGTCATTAACTATCCATAACGAACCTAAATGGACTAGAACTCTTGCTTTTTAGTGTAACTCTTAATTTGCATCTTTAGTAAAGTTGTGATTTTTGTACAGCTTTATGGCTTTTCTGTTGGACTCCACAAGATCATTCCTCATTATTACATGGTGTAAAGCATACTGGTTTAGGTATATTTTTCTATCATATATATTAACTTTGAAACAATAATCTTTTTTGCAAGAATTTCTTTTGTCTTTGACTACGTCACGTTGGATTGCTGGCATGCTTCTGGGTGAGAAAAAACTGTTTTGTCCTTTTACAGAAAGAATATTCATGGCTTTTATTGTACTTGGTGACTGGGGATTAATCCTGCTATTTGTTCTCTAAACAGTGCTATTTTTAGGGGAAGTTCTGCCCACCCACTTCACAATGAGTGGTGACTATTTAAGGAATGAAAATGTTCTCCATTCCTCAGTGCTGTGGAGTGGCGTTTTTTTGGAGTGGGGGTGATGAGTTGGTGGTTCTTGATTAGATGAATGATGCAAGTGGGGGGTTTTTGTGGGTTTAGTTTTTTTTTTCTTGACCAGTGCTTTGATGGATCATAATATACTGAAGTAGCATACAATCCATACATAGAGTAGGTAATATATGAATAGCCTATAAAGACCTTTCTGGAGGTGCAAACTGACAAATCTGTGTACTTATCCTTACTTGGAAAATGCTATTGAATAGCTCTTGCTTGAACTGAATCAGTTTTCTATGGAAAAGCAAACTGTTACAATCATTTTGCAGTGAAAATTGCTGGTTGAAGGCTAATTTGTAAAAAGGATTGAAGTCTATTGAATTACTTTTCCAGCATAGTGTGTGTAAAGTATTCTGGCTCTTCAGAAACTGTGAGGTAGAGCTGTAAACGTGATAGCTGCATACAAATTAGTGCAGCAAGCTGCTTGATTAGCTTACTCAATATCAAGCTTGTGTGTGATCATTATGTCTTTGGAAAAGGAAAGATATTTCTGGTGATAGTAACCAGTCAGCACAGAGGGACCAATACTCAGCAAGAGGACAAACCTTACAATTTAACAGTGCCTTGAAGATACTGACTGTTAATTCAGCCAAATGTCTATCAAGCTGTCACATACTTCACATTTGAGCTTTTTTATGCAGTTATTGCCAGACATAGCAATTGATGACTTGAACTTTTCGGAATTTGTGGAAACAGGAAGTTGGGAAGGTTGCTTTCTGCTTATTCTGCTTTTATGTGACCCATGAAAGTAGGCATTTTGCTGTCTCATTTTTTTCAACAAGATGGTGTTAATGTGAAGGAATTCTTGAGTTGTTTAGGTCTGTGCGGTGTGGAAAACCTTTCAGTATTCTTAAAGGTAAGTCACTATATCGATGTAATCCTTTCAGACACCTGGGAAGTGATGGATTCTACGTATGAGTGGGAGGAATCGTAGAAAGCATGTGTTTTCAAGGAGAAAACCTTTCTTGTTGAAATTCTTATGCTCTGCTTCACCCGTTGTTTTATTTCCTTCATGCGCAGGGAAAAAGTTGTTGTGAAGCCTTTTGGAAATGTGTCTATCAACCCTGAGTACAGTAACCCTGAGAAATAGAGTTCAGCCAGCAACTACTGCACATGCTTTCTCTAACCAGCTGAAGTGCTGATGAGTAATCAACAGAAGTGGAAAAATTTACAGCAGGTCTGTGTTATCCACTCAGCAGAGTGAGCAATATTTTTCTTCTGTTAGGTGTCTCTCAGCTTGACATCTGGTGATATATCTCAGATGTCTGAGACTCGCAGAGACTAGAGAGGTGGTCATCTGGGGTACAATTTGCTAGTTTAGAAGCATAGTCTGAGGAGACCTCAACACCTGGAAGGGAAAATTTCCATTGTCTTCAAAGCGCAATGTGAACCCTAGTGTTTTACTGTGATTGCAGATGACACCAATTTTATTTCCTCTTATAAATTCAAGTTTTGAGACCTGATGTATGATTGAGAATATGACTGCAGGAGTAGAAGGAATAAGAAGAGCTTTCCTGTAAACACTTAGCCTTAATTTATGCTTCTAGTATAAACAAAGAACCTGTTCTTCTCTTAGTAAATATTTTTAGTAAATATTCTTGCAGACTGCAATAATCTGAAATAGTTTTGGTACTGATACAGCTAGAAGGCCACTAACTCCTAAGCTTGGAGAAAGTGTAGTAAACATTTCAGCCACAAACATCTATGTGAGCTTGAAGTCTTCCCACAGAGCACAGAGAAATGGAAGATTCTAGACATAATCTATTCCCTGTGCATGGGAATGTATCTAATGGCAGCAGGAAAGGCATTACAGTGCTTCAACATTGCAGTGTAGCGCTGTATGATTCATCAGAGTGGCACAGCAGAAACAGTTGTACGGGATTACAGGACATACCAGTTAGTAGGTTTTCCATACTGAAACCATTGCTTTTTGTGATTGTTTAATGTTGTTTGAGCATGTGTGATAACAGATTAAGCTAGCCAGGTTGTATTGTGGACATAGTTTCAACACCAGAAGAAGCAAATTTATCAAAGGCAGTATGCATGCAGAGAAGTCAGTAGTGGTATAAAATGATATAACACTGATTGATGAATGTAGAAACAATTGATAAAAATCAGAGTGTACTAGATATGTACTTATACAACTGGGGGTTCTTCTTGTTGAGATTCAGAAAATGGAAAAGTGTTTTGTGCAAGTTTTTGTGTCAGCTTCCCTAACATTCCCGCTCATTAGAGCAGTTAGCCTCTGTTCCCCACTGTTTTAGTCACTCGTGCTGCTGATACTTTAGACATTTGTAGCTTAGAGGCAAATTAAAACTGCAGAAAGGTAGCAGGTACCACAACAAGGCAGCAGGAAAAGCTAGCCCTGGATTAGAAGCAAGTGCTCCTAATGCATCTTTCTTGCTCAAGCAATTGCATGCACTGCTAAAACAAATGTGTTTCTACTCTGATTGAACGTTGACTTTGGGGGAAGTCATTTGTTCTGTAACTGAAAGCAGTTTACTTGAGAACTTGCACAAAGGCCCAAACATTGCTCAGTATTCTGTCACTATGAATGGCAGCATAGAAACATTTATGTATTTCAAAAACTGAGATCATAGCTAACATTAAAGCTGACTTTCAACTTAATGCAGCACAGTAGAAGAAGGATTCATAGCGTCAAAAATTACGGTGCTGAGAACCTGATGTCCATGCTCTGCACACTTTGCAGGATTCAGTTTGTGAAATGAGTGTCTGTTAGTGGCTTGATAGCATTAAATATGATCTTGGAGTTCATCTTTTGGATTAGATATGTCTGAAAGGAATTCAGCTCGGGCACTCAGTTCACTCTGCAATGCCTACAGGTGCATAAAAGGAAGCTATAAATGTGAGATTTCTTTCTAAAGACCTAGAATGCCAATACAGGCACACCTTTTGAATCCATGTGTCAAACCTAGTATAATAATGAGACTATTAAAATGCTGAGCCAGAAATTGACTTTGTGGTCCTTGATACCCTTCTAGTCAGGGTTTGGCAGAATTTTGTTCTGTGGTGTGTGAGAGGAATATTTGAAATACTGATCATTAGAGACAGAATAACAGTTCTAACAGTTCCGTGGTTATCTATATATGGCAGATGATTTTCTTGTGTTTAGTTACGGAGTACTTTTTCCTGACTAGGTTGTACAGTTAATTCTTGGCTTGGGGACTGTTCAGAGAAAAGTTACTATGTGGATTTGAAACAACAAATGAGAGACCAGGACAAAGGAAAGACTTCATTTTGTATGTTCAAAGAGAAAACTAAATCAGCAAACAGCTCGAAGGTGAATGTTGTCAGGTACTAGAATATCATGAGCAGATAACATACAGGCTGGAAAATATATCTATCAGCAAATATTTAATACTACATAAAATTCTAGCTATCATCTTTGAAATCTAGCTCTCTTAATGGTTGTGAGTAGTAGGTTTGGAGGCGTTGGTGGACTCTGTGATGCTACTTTATGAGTCTGTACAAGTGAAAACAAATTCAAGAGTGAATGTTTTCTAAGTAGAGAGAGATGCAAAGCCTTCATTGGATCTGATCAGCTATCTTCATGCAAATTTTTAGGGATTCTGGGATGACTGGCTTTCCCTTCAAGAATTCTTCCTTACTGCTGTCAGATTCTGGAAAAACCCAGAAGTTTCTAAAACTAAAAGGCTCACTACCTGCCAGAACAAATTGTAAATACTTAACACTTAATTCAATATTCACACATGCAAGTCAGAATTATAGTTAACATATGTAACGATTGTCATATAAAAAGGCTTATTTGGGTATAGGAATAATTACCAATGATGGATGTCAATGGTTTTAAGTTTCAGTGCATAGAACTTAGCACTGCTTATAGGATTTTGTTAACACCTATCACTGAAGATTAACCTGATCTCCATAGCACAGGAAATTAAAAATCTTTTGACAGGCATCTTAAGATTATGAATGGGAAGGCAAGACAAAGAGTCTCTTAGCCCCTTAGCATGCACCTTTCTCTTCTATTTCCTAGATAGAGGTAGGAAAAGTTGTAGGGATCAAAAAAAAAAAAAAAAAAGCCAGTGGTACTGACAAGCAATGCATCTTTCATCTGGGTTACGGTTCTTCTCACTTCTCTGTATGTTATTCAAGTAGCAAAGTGCTTATATGTTGATAATTCAGCTTTCAAAGATTGTCCCTGGAAGTAGGTAAGTTATTTTAATTTTTTCAAAAGTATCTTAATCCTTGGGAAGTGCCCATAAATATTTAAGCGTGTCTACTACACCATGGCCTTAGTCTTACTGATATCCATGGGCATTACTGCAATGCAGGTAATAAATATAACAATGATGGGAGTAGAAAAAACTGGTCTTCAATAACTTTCTTCCTAACTTACTCTCTGGTAAAACTAGTTTTTGTGGTGCTTAACCCCATCACAAAAAAAGAACCTATTGAGATTCTTTTCTTTCTGAAGGTTGTCTTAAAACACTGTCCTGCTTTTCTGCCTTATCCCAGCCGCCTTTGTCTCAGAATGGAGTGGAAAAAGTACACCATGGAGTCATGGGTAACTGAAGTGTTACTAGTCTTGTGTTTGTACCAGTGACACCCTTCTGCTTTATGAGTGAGCAGTTCACCTCTTGCTTTTGAGAATTCAGATTGAGTTGGTTTTTATGATTGCTGATGGGAAGCCTCTTCCTCCCATTTTGTCTCTAATTCCTTGGAAGTAATTCTGCAAAGAGCTAGATTTGTTAACCTGGTGGCATTGGATATAGGGAAGACTTATGTGTACGTAAGGAGAATAGGTCACCTCTTCAGGATTAGGCTTACTGTGTTCTTTGCATCAACTCTTCAGGCTCATGGACATTCTAGTTTTGTGGCAATTTAGAGGATTAGTAGCCAAGTCAGCTTTTTGTGAGTGGAATGTTGAGTTTAGAATTTGACTCTTAAGGCCACATCTTTGCTTTTCCAAGATGCGATGAGTCCCAGTAAAAGATTCCCTTCTCTTCTGGAAAAGACCTGTGTTTGTTTCCAGAGAGCATAAACAGCAGTGAAATACCATGACTGTTTTCATCGCTCTTTGGGAAAAGAAAGGAGTCCTTAAGTTCTGCCTTCTTACAGATTTGTCATTGTTACACAATTAATGAGCTTTGCAAGCGGGTAGAAAGCTTTCAAGGCAAAGTATGATTGTGAAAGACAAGGAAAGAAGATAGGAATGGTTTAGGACTTAGTACCTACTGTCATCCCTCTCAAGGCTAAATGTTATATGTCAAGGGCTGGTAACTTTTGTGTTTAACATAATTTTCTTTGTTTTCTTTCTTAGGTTTTCATTTTTTTGTTCACCTCATGTAAATAAAACATTTATGTGGTCTATTCACTACACTTCAAAAGAAGCAAAGATAATGGAGAATGTTGTACATTTACAACGAAAGGTGCTGAGGGGTTTTAGGTGTATAAATTAAGAGGTTTGTTGTCATTAGTTCTTTTTGGGTACAAATAAAAAGTGTATGCCAGCTACTGTTTCTACAGGTATGGCCACCAGGATTCCTGTGAACCAAGCTTGTGTAAAAATGGCACCATAATATCTGGATGGCTGAATTTAGGAGAGAAGTGTATATCTCCTGAGCTAGGTAGTGGCCGAGTATGTTCAGGCAACAGTTCTAAAATCAGGTACCTGCTCCTTTCATACAGCTTATAGGTGAATCTTTCCCCTGGTAGAAAAAAAAAGAAATCTAAAATGCAAACTGCTCCCCATTATGCAGACATGAGAACTCAGATGATTAACTCCCTTTGATATCCTAATTTTTAAAGGTACTTGAAACTAGACCTATTGATTTTTATAATCCTTTGACTGCAATATGTGTGTGTTAGACATAGCGTATGTCATTAAATCATAAATTTGGATGTGAATTATTGACAATTTAGGAAACTTAAAAGCTACATTTGGCTGCTAACATTTTCATCTCTTTCTTGTCTCTAGTATTGCAATTGGAATTGCATTCCAGATGGAAACTGGAAATAGTTAAGTTCTAAGAAGTAATGGGAAGTAGGCAGCTAAACTTACTGACACCTTAAGTATCTTCTGTGTTTATGCTTTCAGAGGTATTAAGCAGCTGCTTTTCATGTAGAGAGCCATTCTTTCAATGACTATTTGTCCAGTTTCATGGCAGTAAGTTGCTATAATTAGTCACGGGCCTGATTTATGCTTTCTTGGTTCAGGATGTAAAAATAAAAAACCTATCTGAAATTAGTAAGAAGAGAAAAGATGCCATTCCCTTGCTCCCAAATACTACAACTCTTCCCCCCACCCATTATGTGCAGTTAAGTGGAGGAGGCATGGTGAGTATTGCTTTAAAAGATTAGATATGCCAAATTCAACTCTGATCAGCTGCTGTGAAATCGCAGAACGTACGGGAAACAGAGTTTGAGAGGTAACAGGTGGGAAAAATTTATTAACTTGAAAGAATTTTGTTTAAACATCACCTGGAAGCAGATGCATCAGATGAGATGAAAAGTTAAAGTAGAACAAATGGGGAAAAATAAAGTAAGGTCTATGTTATGGTAGTTCTCTCCTTTGATGTACAGTGTGTGCTCATGAGATACTTAATAACTGTTAAACAAGAAGGAACAGAAAGAATCAGACTCAAAAGGAAATTAATTTTGAAGGTCACATTCTTGAGTGTCAGAAATCAGATATAAGGAAAAAAATTCTAGTGTCAACTGTTAGTAGTTTTTGTACATGATCAAACTGCAGATTTCTTTGGTTGAAAATAAAACTCCTGTATTTGTCATTTTAGTGCTATTTCCAATAATGTGCTACTTTATTTTGTACCATGGAAAGAAAAAGTACAAAAAGAGGAAGAAAATAATTCTGATGAATGAGACAGCAGTTTAACCTTTCCTTTGACATTTCTATAAGAAATCCAGCTACGTTGATATCTTCCCCCCTGCACCCCTACCCCCCC
>VZSC01004107.1:490760-548658 GCA_013398225.1 Steatornis caripensis
ATTAGTAGGTATCTTGAAGTATTAACATAGCTTTTATCACCTACCAGTAACGATACCAAAGGAAACAATCTAAATACAGATTGTTTTGCCAGTTATTCTCATCCCACCCCATTAAAATAAAACAAACAAACAAAAAAATGTAGTCTTTCAAATATTTGGGTCTTCAGACTAATTCCAAGTTGGAAGCTTATTGCACGTGTATAAGCTCTTAAGGAAGCTGTGCTGTTTCAGTTGCTCTGTCTTGACAATGACTGATTTTAGGAAGAAGCTGCCTTTGTAGGAGGTTGTTTCAGTCTGTTTTAATGCTACTTGCTTTTTATGTTCTCTTTGGGGAGCTAGCTTGCGCATTGATTCATACTTGGGGTGTACCTCTGTCCTAACATTCACAGGTGAAGAGATTTCCGCTTTGTATTGCCTACAGAGAGAATGCTTATGCTGTCTCCTCCCTCAAGCTGAGCACCTCAACATGAAGGGCAGGATGTAGTTGGTGTAATTTCAATTTCTCTCAGTATTGGTTATTATAATATCCCTGTGTTCTCATGTAGTAATAGAGTTTAACAAGCAACCACCAGGATTGGCCTGGAAATGAATTGTTTCTGTGGAGGAACAAGCAAAGTTGATTTTAGCTTTTTTAAAAAAAATTGTCTCCTCTTTCATAGTTTCCACGCCTGATGTGATAATGGAGTAACTTCAGTGCTCCCGCTCCTCCTTGCTGTGCTAGCCTTCTCTGGCAAGGGATGGCAACACTGGCAACTGCTAGTCGGAGTTGTGTGTAAGCGTGCTGGCTGGGCAGCCTGCTGCTGACAAACACAGCGTGCGCTTTTACTGCACCAATGGACGTTGAGTCTCTCGCAGCCAGAGAGAGAGGAGCAGCCAGATTTTCACAAAACTGTAAGAATAAAATAATCTCTGAAAACTTTGCCAAAATTAATTTGCTGATTCCAAAATTGTGTTGGGACATGAAGTACGGCAGGCAGACAGATGGAGAGTATGATTGCTTAATTGGCATTTCCTCTGGAAACAAAACTTAAAACAACCTAAGAATGCATGTATTTATTTGACCAGACCAAACCTAGTAGAGTGTGCTGTTTGCCATAGTGGACAGCAGTGGATGGCAAAAGAGAAATGTAAGGATGAGATGGAAAAAATACTTTGCGATAATACTTTTTGCTTTTGGTAACTTTTGGCTTCAGTTGAAGTTGGCAGGCAGTTGAGCCCATGTGAACGTTCTAGCAGCTACAAAACTATGTGCTGAAGTATTCTATGTTTTAATTAAAAGTTCTATGGAGGATCAAATGCTTTCATTATTTTGAACTCTCCTGCCTGTCTGTCTATTTTAAACTACTTTTGAGGGTCTTACTTCTTTGACAAGTAGGAATAAAAAAGAAGTTGCACATATCAGACCAAATTTTAACTGGAAGTAGGATTGATAGGCACAGGTCATGCTAGATTACTTGTTAGAGAGGGATTCTGGAAGATGAGAAAACAAGCTATTTGAATGAAATTGAGGTAGAGGGAACTTGGAAACAAAAAGCTGTTTGCAAGAGGGAAAGGTGTAAGGAGAACACAGGTACCACTGTTCATAGTGGAAGAGAAGAATGGGGAAAAACAGTCCCGCAGGGGAAGAGAAGGAAAAAGGAGAGATTATAGCTGAAAGGAGGAATTAAAAAGCATATGGGGCTATTAGCATGGGAGAACAACATTTCAGGAAGCATATGGCTATCTTCTAGCATGTGAGAGTATGCGGATGGCCGAACAGGAAGGTCCTAAAATAGGGATACAGTTGTGTTTCACAGATAACTGGAGCTGAGATAGGACAAATGTAAGTACCTTTGGTAACTTCTGCTTAACACTTTCTAGAAATAGAAACTAGTAGGTATTTTTTGAAGTACAACGTTCTTTTAGTTTATGCATATGAAGAAGAGTGGCTTTATATTTTAGCTTAACTTTCTTATTATTTGTACATCAATTCTATACAGGTTGAACGTTGCACTCTGAAACAATCTTTGTGTGCGTACTTAGGTACTAGCTAGTGACCTTTTTGTAACGTCCTTTTCTTACAAACACAGTTTACTGGAGTCATGAAGTTATGAATGCTGAGAGACTTTTAATAAAAGGAGACTTCATATTGCATTCCTACTGTAGCTGGTGATTTATGATAAGAGACTTGCTATGCTGGGGGCTCTCTTTCTCTTTATTTCCACTTCATACTTTAACTTGGATGACCTACGCGTTTCCCTGTAGGACATATTGTTTGAATCTGAATATAAATCTGAGTGGTAATGTTGGCAGAGGGAGGGGTTTGTCTCTGTGCAAGTGTGCACAGTGTTGTATTCTGCAAAAGTCCTGGGAGTACAATTTTTAACTGATGTTTTACAAAGTCAAAGAGCAAATCCATACAAAAGAAGAAATTTAAAGAATATGTTGCTCAAAAGCCGTACCCTAAGGTACGTTATTTTATGTCTGTATGAGCATTAAAAGAAAACAACAAACTAGAAATCACCTGCTTATATTTGTATGCTAAAAGGAATTTAATTTCACATCTGAAATGCAACAGCGATTAATGTGGGGAAAAAAAATTTTAGCCTTCTGATTTTTAGCCAGTGTTCCTCAGGGCGGGAGAGAGACAGGAAACTAAACGTTTCAACCTTCTGAGTTTTCACAGGATAAGTACGAACACCTGTTGTTGAAATGTTGGTCATTTGTGACATTAAAATGCTGACAAAACAGTATGCCACATATTGGGCTACCTCTTTTCGCTGTGTTGGGCAGCTGCTTCAGGAAGCATGGAATGACCGTTACTTTTCATTCAGTGCTTTTACATAGGGTGGATTTTGTAGAGCTATAGAGTAATACCTAACAGTTTTGATTCCTATTTATCTCTATTGCTGCAAGGAAGACTCTGTTCATAGGTTATTTATTAATTAAAAAAAAAAAATCTAGTGCTTGCAATCTTTAGAAATAGTCTTTTTCATTTTCATTAGAAACTTTATTTAGGAGACAAGCTCTGTGAAAGCTTCAGATTTTAATTAAATCATGTCCGGTTTTGGCAATTTGTCTTAACTACATGGGAAATATGAACCGAGATTAGTGTTGCATGAAGACAGAAATCCATCTCTTGAGTTGCTGAGCTTTGTAGGAGTTAAATTTTTCCTAACATAAATCTGACTATTCTTGCTAAAGCTAATTATTCACTTGTCCATGGTGCTCAGATGCTATGAAACAGCCATGATAGACTGCAGTTACTTAATGTAGACAGGGACAGCCTAAAAATGTACGTTTTAAAGATTCTCAGGCCAGTTAAACTTACTGCAGCACTTGCCAAAGTTTGAAACTTGCTTTCAAGGTCCCCGAAAAAGCACAGTTCGATACTCCAAGGAGTATACAATACGTTACATATATGAAGGGCAGAGCTAGTTGATTGGAAATGTTAAAATTCTTTTGAATGTTGGAAAATACCAAGGACTCACTGCAATTAAGTTTCCTGTGTGTGCCAGTATGACTTTTTCTCTTACCTGTGGACTGAAAGATGGTCACCTTCAAGCTCACTACTGAAACTTTTCCTAATAAATATTGTTATGGAACAGTTCTAAGGTAGCATTGTTTTAAGTAGCACAATATAATCTTATGCTCAGAGGATGAGTGGAAGCTGTCAACTCTTCTTAAAAGTTGTTAACATGTTCAGTATCTGGGCCGCTATTGCTTCTGTTGGTGTATTAAGTTTTCTTATCTGCAAAATCAGTGAACTCTTCCTGGACTTGATGCTCATTTTGCTTTGCATTGTTTTGGGAAATGTGGAAAACTGTATACTAAGCTACTTTCTTTGTATAGCAGTAAATTTCCGTTTGATTTATTCTGATTACTTTTGATGACTTGGGTTATACCAGTAGCCTACAGACCAGGAAAAAGTAGTTATAGTAATAAAAAGAGCTTTTCTGTCTATGATCTGCAGATGATGACTTAAAAAAAAAAAAGGCTTGTATGTGAGAACTGTTAAATGTCCCTAATAAAATGAATAATTAATTCTTTATATTAGTCAGGGTTTGGATTAACTCTGTTTCTGGCATCACCAGCGTCTAGGAGTAATTAGACTATTAAATTTGAAAGTATCATTTCAGTAAGTGACATTAAAGATGCTTTTGCTGAGAAAGTAGCATATTAAGCAACACCCAGGGCATGGCTGTATTATGGTGGAAAACACTTCCAAGTGCGACTCTCGTCTAGGCACTAACCATAGTAAGTAGGGAATGGAAAACTTCCACTGTGGCGCTTTTCATTCTTCTAGGTCAAGACTCTTCTCCATTAAGGTGCAGGGAAACCTGGAAAGGTTCAAGGGCATCAGCAAGGCAATGGTCTGTAGAAAGGCTTTATTCACACTGGTTCCACAGAAAATATTTTTTATCACTAGCACTTTTTTGTATGTTACTGTCTCTTCAGGAATAAGTTAAAGCTCAGTATATCTGCAGGTCATATTGCCAATATCCTGTTAGATTAGTATCTGTGTCAACTGATAGCCTCATAAGATAGCTGTTGGGACCACAATAAGCACAGCTGTGACTCATCTGTGGGGCTGTATTCTATTGTACTGCTGAAGAATGTAATTGGAAAGCAAAAGACATCATGCCAGCAGTACTGACTGAAGATTGTCTACAGTAATTCTGTGATAAGAGAAATACATGACAAGAAAGAATATTGTGCATCTTGGCAACAATATTGGAGCTATGCTTCAAGGGCAGAATTGAAGTCAGCCTTGCAAAAGGGTGCAGACAGGTTATAAGAAAGACAACCTCATAAGATTGGCAGAGCTTTTTCATAGATACTGCATATGAAAGTGAATCCTGGGAATGCTGAAGTATGTCTGCTGTGGAGCCTATGAACCAGTGGATGTGCTGCTTTTCTGTTAAATTTTTCACACTGAAGTTTGCAGCCTTTGAACGCTGCTGTTCAGAACAGTAGATTCCACAATAGGTAGTACAACTGAAACGGTAAAACTTAACAGACCAATTTTCATTATTGAAAGTCTCTTCAAGGTAGATGCTGCAATATAAGTCTTAACATTGTCATACTTAACCAAATGACTGCATTGATCTGATTTTTTGACTCTGTCACCTCTTTGTGAGGAGATAGTGTGCTAAAACTATGAAAGGGATATTTGACTTCCCTTTACTAATCTGAATGGACAGGATACTTAGCAGGCTTCAATCTAAACTTTTCCACAGGTAGTTATAGTAGCTGAAATTGCTCTGAGTTGTCCAGTGGATAACAACATGCAAGTGATTGAGTGGTGCAAGCACCCAGGAAGGACAGAGATTGTTTTTAGTAATATAAAATATAAATCCTGAGAGCAGCAAGGGAAAATTGAAGAAAAGAAGACTTAATGTTGTTTTTTAGCACCAAAAATACCTTAAAAGTGAATTTCAGCAAGTGATGAAACTTCTTCCAAAAAGGGAAATGATGAAAGCCTCATCTCATTATAACTGAACTAAACAGGCCAATGCACTGTAATAAGAATTTCTGCATCATCTTTTGACAGACATGTTAGTGACATGATAGGTCTTTGATCTCTTACGTTTTTCTGATTCCAGAAATATATTCATAAAATGAAATCTATTTTCATTAGAAACAGGAAGATTTGGCATACTAGC
Source organism: Steatornis caripensis (assembly GCA_013398225.1). NCBI lineage: Eukaryota > Metazoa > Chordata > Aves > Caprimulgiformes > Steatornithidae > Steatornis > Steatornis caripensis. The sequence goes on from VZSC01004107.1 coordinate 496,406, forward strand.
ATACGTCAGGTAGTATCAGAAAAGAAGATCTAAAAGGACAAAGTTGAATCTATGTTTTCTGCACATACCATATGTGCATTGGTAAGCTTGTTAAAATATTACAGCATTTTATAGTTTTTCATCCTTTTTGAATGTTGATTTATTTGTTTGTTAAGCTGTTACTTTTCTTTAACCTGATGCAATGCCTGTTTGCTTTAATGAAGGGAGAGACCTGCTGTTGTCAGAATAATTTGGCAGTGGATCGTAAGATGCTAGGCACCTTCAGGACCTTTGAAAATAAGTGTCGTACTCAAACTTTCTTTTTACAGTAGTTAGAAGGTATGGGATCGAGGTAAAACTGTGCAGTATTCTTTATCTACCTGTTGGATTCCTTGCTTATGGACTTTTGCAGGATCTTGCGTCTTCAACTGGCAGAAGTTTCTGTTGCTTCAGAGAAGTCTGAGCTAAGCATGGATCTGGTACCAGTGACTTAAAAGATACTGCTTCTGCAAAGAATTCATGCATGAGTACTTGTTCACTTTCTTGTGATTGACACATGGTATAGGATTGAAGGAAAAAAGTTTGACTTGGTCAAGTTAGGTCCCGTAAATGGTTTGTGAGTGTCTCTTGTATGTCCCCCAGGTGGCTGTTTCAGTGAGTCTCTTTCCAGTTCCCCTCTCTACTGCAAGCTGAGAACAGTCCCACCGCATGGGCTGTATAGAAGAAATTAGGAGCTTAGTTTGTAAATGACAGAGGCAACAGAGAAGACAGTGATGGCAAACGCATAGCTATAATTTAGAGACAAGTAGGTACTATTGTCACACTTGGATAAGATTGCCAATATATTCCATAGACTAACATCTTAAAGCTCCATTAGCTTGCTTATTACCTCTCCAGTATTTTTTTTTCTTTGAGGAGACTGGAATTATATTTTTCAGGACTTAAAGATATTAGCATTGTTGTTCAACCACACAGGTATGGGATTTTAGTTGTCTTAACATGGCTAAAGGCACAATGACACAATATTGCTGTTCCTATGTAAGTTATTTGAATCTGAAGCTCTATACTCTCTTACTTGAACTTGTATTTACACTGGACTACTTCATAAAGGCAAGGATACAAATTACTTTTTTATATTTAATTTATTCCAATAAACAGACCGAAGGACATAAGTCATCTGCTTATAGGTACGAGCAGGCGTGGGTTATAACATTTAAATCAAGCACATATGTCCACAACGGTGAAATTGGAAAGCTTTTTTGTTTGTTTCTAGTAGAGTTATTGCAATAGGCAAAGTCTATGCATACATTATAATCAAAACCTGATGTGTGAAATACAACTTCTGTATGTCCTGGATGTAGAAAGTGTTGAATTCTTTTAATGAAAAAAATTCATCAGTGTCTCTGGATTATAAAACAGATCATCTTGAATTTTGGGAGTAACTACTTTCCTTATGGAAATTTCACCTGCACAGGAGAAATAACAAAATCATTATGGCTTTGGGGAAGAACAATTTTAATTGCCAAATACCATTAAAAAGAAAAATATTGCAGGGTTTCTTGTTTTAGATGAGACAAAAAATATTTTAGCTAAATTATTAATATAAAATGCGTTTGTTTGTGTTTTACAAAGAAACAGTATCAGGCTCTGTATTTTTGTTCTTTCCTTTTTAGCATGCTCAAAGTCAAGTGAAATTTGGAGAAATGATCAAATTAAGCCTCGATTTTTATTTTATTCTTTTTCCCAGCTTTGTTGTTTAAAAATAATCCAGGCAAGGTTACAAAATCTGTTATCCTGAAAATTAAATGTGTTAAATACTATTTGTTTCTTTTGGGACTGTATAATGACTAAGGAACTTAAATTTTGCAACTTTTGCTTATTTTCTATCATATGTGATTTTTCATACATTCAGTGGTTGGTAGCTGTTTTAGCATTTGTATTGCTATTAGAGACAGGCTTTGTTTAACTAGTGCAAAATCAAATACATAAGCTGTTGTCAATCTGTACACTGTGGGTTTTAAGCAATGATCTCTATGAAATGCAAGGTTGTAACTTCAAGTCCTTTGTGCATCTAATGACTCCTGCCTGTCTTAAGTCCTTTAAAATAAATGGAGGTAGCCATTCATAATTCCACATAGTCTTATTGTAACAGCCTATTTACTGTTCAGAGACCATGAAGCTACGTTTATGTTTGTAAATAAAAAAGGGTAGCACTCATTCCCTAGCCTTGAGGGCGAGTGTCATGGAACAACCCAGTTCTGTAAAGCTAAATGCTCCACAACAGTGTGGTCTTGTCTGTATTTCCACTTGGATGCAGATCCTGCCTCTGCTGTTCCTTGAACCATTACCAGTTGTTGCACTACTTGACATAAGTAGTGACGTAAGTGCAAACTGCTTAACCTAGGTGCAACTGAATGATTAGACAGTATAAATGGCTGTGGCACAGTGCTTGTACCCGCACTAAGTCCTTTTTAGTATACTGGATCAACATAGTCCTAAGGGGTTGCAGGTTGTGTTTTGATTTGTGAAAGGAAGAGAAGGAGTGAAGCAGTGGGAATAGCTATCCAGCATCATGGTGAGGTGGTGCTGGAGCTCTCCAAAAGGATTGGCCTGGCCCAGAGAAGGAGAATATGCTGAACCTACACAAAACAGCAAGAGGCAGAAAATCAGTTTATCTGTGAGGTGAGCTGTTATTTGTTTAGAAAAAATTGATCTATTGGAGACAAGAATAGATTTAAAAATTTTTTTTCTGTGAATACAGCGTTGAGTCCTTCATCCCCAATTTAAACTCAAAATCTTAAATACCAATTAGTTCTTGTGCATTGTTTCCCATGCTCACCCGTTGAACAAGTGTAGTCAAGAAAAATTCAGAAGAAACAAACAGAACCCCTGAGACTAAGTGGCTTGAGTAATCCTTACCTTCATGTCCTAAAACAAGGGAACAGGGAAGGTTAAACAACATGGGTTCTCTGTCTTCGAGCTCCTGGGGGCTCGTATGGCTGCACTCACCCGCCAGGAAAACAGGCTTTGCAACTGTGATTTGAAAGCTGCAGGAGTGGCATATGAGTGGGGAGTAAAAGTGAGGGCAATAATATCAAGAGGTTTCAGTTGCTGTTGGTTTTTTTAATCTTGTTTTGGGAGGATAAACAGAGAACTTACCACTTTAGGACTCAGAGGAGTGTTACAGACATCCGCAAAATACATTTGTACGTCCTTTCCCTGAATTGAGTGTAGAAAACTGCTCTGAGATCCCATAGGGCCTGTGCAATGTATTATAAATTGCTTGACTAGAAGAAGCGTACACTATTCATGTACTACTACTGCCCAAGGCTGCTCTACTAAAACATCATGTGTTCACTATATCATATTGCCATTTCTTAATTTTTATTAATAAATAAGCATAGCTGTGCAGTTATTTACATACTTCTTGGTAGAATCTCATCACTTTGGTTTTAGAATAACGGAGGGGCAAATAAAAATGTATTAATTGTGAGAAGCGTGGAGGAAAGGGAGTAATACAGACATGTTTAGTACTCAATAAATTATGTAGGAAAATAAATTTAGGCATCGCTAATTTAAGCAGCAGAAATCATGAGGATTGTATTTTCCCTAGAGTAGACGCGCGGTATGTCAACAAAGATGGACATAACGCAATGCTATGGTTTTTTCCCAGTTCTGTCTTTGTTTCTATTCAGTCTCTCTGACCCTTACTTGCACTATGTGGTACCATTCTTTGCTCATTTCAACTGGATTTCTTGCAGAGTAAGATGCTACTGAAGGGTTGCAGAAGTAGTAAAACACAGCTTTCAGTTACCAATGAGAGTCGATGGGGTTTTTTACTTGTCATATATGGCTTTTAAGTCTTTATGTATTACAGTGTTGAATTTTATATTTCTGTCGTTGATGACCTCTTTATTTTCCACAGTGATATTTTATCACCACTAGACAAGATAGCCATTTAATTTATGAGCCCTCTAACTACAGGCTGTGTGTAGAGCACATTTTTAGAGTGGCATGTGATAGAGTAACTGATAATAAAAGAACCTTGTATCTAGATAAAAAAAAAAAAGATCTGGTAGAGCTCTCTCTCATATGGAAGAGGTTAATGGATTCCAAGGAAGAAATGAACTGGAGTGTGTTGTCATTCAATCGTACTGTGGTTTGATTTCTTTTATCAGGCTGAATAATGACTGTAGGCACTTGTCCTTTCCATGTTAGAATTTGCATAAAACGAAATGCTGAGGACTTTCTACATTAGCTGAGGAATGGTAGTTGACCATTTGCTTGCAGATTCATGGCCTGGTGCTTGTTTCAGAATGAAGTAAAGAAATATCAAAGATTGATGTTACCTGTTTTTGAAGAGATCAGCTACGTGTAAAATGAAGTATCAGCTCATCCACGCACATGCTCTTGACGAGTCTTTTAGCTTCATCTGAAAAATCTGAAGTATTTGTATAACCTGCTCCAAGTGATGGGTAAATAGGAAGTATCCTGTAGTTACATCCTAAAAAACGACTAAATATAATTTATAAATATATAAAAACTCTTAAAAGAGAAAAGAGCTGACTTGACTTTCTTAGTGGGCTGTTTTTCAAGAAAGCAGAACATCCTGTGACTCTTCTTGAGGATTATAGTACTTAAAATGGAGATTTAGGTGCCTAGCTTTTCATATCTATTTCTCATAAACATGTCACTGATCATGTCCAGAAAAAAAAAAAATAACCACTTTGCCTTCTACTAGGAAAAAAAGTTATGCCTTTCTATCTCAGAGATTGTTATTTATGTGTTTTGGAATTTTTAGATTTTTTGTTAGCAAAACAGTCCAGAATGGCGTACACTGGTATTTTATCGACACCATTGTAGTTCAGAAATCCCAGAAGAAGGGAGATTAGGGATAAAATGAGGAAAAAATACCCTGAATGTCTCAAGCCAAGCTAATGCTTTTGTTTGTATGTTAGTGATAGAAAGCCTTCGTTTAGATTTGATGTTATTCAGTATGTAGAGTAAATGGATTAAAATTGAATTGCTCATAGGAAAGCATAATCTTCAGCAATCATTATAAGAAATGCATATTTACTATTTGCAGAAAAGATCTTTTCCCCCGGCTTTTAGATCTCCACATCATTAATTTAAAAAATAAAAAACAACCCCATCACATATTGTCTAAGATCCAGGTTTGTTTACTTTGACAGGTTATCTGACTATTGTCCGCGTTTACAGGTTCTTAAATTTTTGTGTGTAATGTTATACACAACATTGTTTGCTGGTGTACATTTTATATATTCCTCCTGTCAAGATAAAGATAACACGTACATTAGGTTTACTTACTATTCCCTTCTTGTATTCTAAAAAAAATGTAGTTGCCTTTTTGGAAAAGCTGTCTTTATACATTTTCTAGTTGATGCATTGAATTACAATGCTCATGTCAGATTGTATCAGTCGTACAAGAGAACTGAATCATGCACCTCCAAGAAAGGAAGCAATTAGATGCCCTTTTTTCCTACAGTGAGTTCTCATTTTATAGTTACAGTCTGATAACAGGGGGTGTGTGTACTAGGATGAAGGAGGAATCTAACAAGTAGCTGGAAGCAAAATGCTAACAAAGAAACTGCCATGGACATGATCCCTTGATAAGGAAAAGGACAGATGATGGTGGAATTTTTTTCCTTCCTCTTGGTTTGGGAAACTTGAAACTGGTCATTTTAGTTCTCTTCTTAATTGTCTTCGATTCTTGTGTGCATGACTTACTTCACTTATGAACTGAGAAAAGGAGACTTCAGAACAGATCATGTTAAAGAAACTTACTGCATTAAAAAATCTTCCCTGTGTTGCCTCAAATAGATTAATACCTATAATTTCCCTTGTATTAAGGCCAGGTTATATTAACTGATTCTGGCAGATAAGTAGCTGCTATATAAATATCTTGCTTGTAAACTGAAGAGAGTGCCAAACATAATATTTGTAAGCATCATAACCTACAGCATACATGAATTATACCTACTAAAGCTGAAAGTTAAGTATCTTCTAAGATACTACTTCTAGGAGTGTCAGCAAGTAGCTATTACAGTAACATTCAGAGTCCTTGAGCAAGATTAGAATTCAGCTGTGCTAGGTACAGTGCTGTATTATGGTAAGAGTCAGTCTTCTATTCCAAAACTTTCCAGCTTCAGTACAACTTTTAAAAAATAAAAATATTCACATTAAGACAGCTTAGTGAAAAAGCTGGGACTGTCAATGAGTCTCCATAATGCCAGTGAAATGTTCTTCCTACTGAAGACAAAGATCAACGAAACCTTTTTGGTTAGCTTAGTTCTACATAGATGTCTTGCAAGTCTTCCACAAAAAAGTGACCACAAGTGCAGATACGCCAATTCAAATGGAGTGATTACCAACACGTGCAGGTATTTCTTATGGTTGAAATACTAGCTGCATTTATAAATTTCCTGGTTACACTGAATGACAGATTTTCTTCAGTTTCAGAGGTGTCTGAACGCCTAGTATAAGAATGCACTTCCCTAATGTGTGTGTTTAATTGTGAGAATAAGTAGAAATGCATCACCAAGGCAAAACACCATATTTAGTAAGTTTAATCTTAGCAGCTGACCGAAACTCTTTTTTCCTCTCCCCAAATGACATGATTTATCAGTTATGACAGGAGTTGGAATATGGACTGCCGTAACACTTAAATACTGATTTTCGTCAGATGACTTGAGTAATGCTGGGGAATTGGTAGCAAAGGAATCATTTCATAACCTATGTACAACTTCATCCCCATAAATCCTGCTTTGGGTGAAATGCAGGTAGCTTGTCAAGGTGCATTTTGGTGTTTGGAAGGTATTAGATTCTAACAGAATTGTCAGAAATGCTAACAAATAGTAATATTAGTATACATGTGATCTTTTTTTACATCACAAATCAAACTGTGTTTTTTTTCATTATTGTGCCTCTTTAACCACAACATTTTAGCCTCAGCCTGGAATCTAAATGGGGAAAAAATAAGCAGTCTGCTGTCAGGCTGCTGATATTAATACATTGTCTCCCAATTTATTTATCCTGCTGTTACGCTAGGGAAATGTGTTTTTTTGAATTACACACTGCACACCGTCATTTTGGAATCGGTGTTGGATTTGTGATGTAGTGAATCCAGAAGTTCAGCAGTAAGAATTCTACCCCTCCGTTCCTCCCTGCTGTCATGACAGGGGAACTGACAGGTCTGGCCCTACCTGCATAAATCATGGCACAGCTCAGCTTGACTCTGTTCTGTTGACAGCTTTGAGCAGGTCTGCCTTTCAGTCGATGGCTGTGGAAGCATGACTCAAAGCCAAGTTATACAAAAATACTCATAAACCAGGTTTGCTTCCTTTTATGATGGCTTAGAGAAATGCAAAGGCAGTTTTAGAATAAGGAAAATAGATTGAGTGCACTGTAGACAGGAAATATTAAAGATGTATTGGGGGAGTGAATTGACCATTGTCATGATTAGTCATACGGTATGAGAAGTGGGAAAAACATGGTTTGATTTGGAAGAACAATAGAAAAGCTGATTGAAAAAAGAAAGTACCGAAGTAGGAGTCCAGGCTGTTAAGCAGGGGTCTGAAGCTGACAGGCACCGTCCCAGGTCGAGTACGAATGAGTAAGAGCTTTCTAATACATGAAGTAAGTATGTCAAGATCCTTTTAATAAAACAAATAAAGTTCCTTTTAATGAGGTCACTTACCGAGAGAGAGAGAGAGTGTAATCTTACAGATTGGATATATGATAGGCTTTGGCGGTCTACTTTTAATGTCTGGATCTTTGTAGCATCCTACGGATGCTTTTTCTGTGCCTTCATGTCTGACAATTCGAAGACAATGGCAATAATACCTTGCTTAATCACAAAGATCCCAAGAGAGTAGGTTGTGTACTGTGAAGTACTCAGTTGACAGGAGCTGCATACTGTCATAGCTGTGCACAAGGCAGAAGAAATAACTGGTATCTGATCAGCAATGTAAATGTTATTGCTGTTGGGTTTTGCGTAAACTGACTTGTTAAAAGAGATTCTCACTGACCAATTTCATCAAAAGGAGAGAGTCAGATCAAGACTCAGGATCTGATCACNTGTAGCATCCTATGGATGCTTTTTCTGTGCCTTCATGTCTGACAATTCGAAGACAATGGCAATAATACCTTGCTTAATCACAAAGATCCCAAGAGAGTAGGTTGTGTACTGTGAAGTACTCAGTTGACAGGAGCTGCATACTGTCATAGCTGTGCACAAGGCAGAAGAAATAACTGGTATCTGATCAGCAATGTAAATGTTATTGCTGTTGGGTTTTGCGTAAACTGACTTGTTAAAAGAGATTCTCACTGACCAATTTCATCAAAAGGAGAGAGTCAGATCAAGACTCAGGATCTGATCACAGTATCCTACTGGTAGGAATTAATCCAGTTAAGATTCAAGCCAGCATAATTCCATTATCCCCTCAAAAACTGAGAACAAATGAAAAACAATATGGTTGCTGATATTGTCTGCAGAAAGATTTTTCTCAAGAAAAAGCTGGCAGATAGTCTCTTCAGGTAAGAGAAATCGAGTAGGGGAATCATTCAGGAAAATGACTCAGTCTAAACAACTGGGAATAGAAAGAGGCCATAGGAGTCGATCTCATTGTACTTACTGGTAAAAGCTGTAGGAGATTTTCAGTGATTTCTTAATATTTTCCCTCTGAGTAAATAGTCATTTCAGGTGATCACATCCTATATCCTTGTTACTAGGTAGCATTTCAGTATTCTCATGCAAGTAGCATCTGGAAAGTAATTACCTACAAGTTACAGAAAAGAGTACTGACTTCAGATATACATTGGTTAAATACATTGAGAGAAGTTTCACTGAACAACATGTGCTAGTCCAGATTTATCAGAGTACAAAATTCTGGTCGTTTGCCTCATCACTAGAATTGAAACGTCTTGGCTTTGTTCCTGACCTCCATTGAGTTTCCTCATCTCATTTTGCCCGATAACCTGCCTTGGCAATAACATTTAAATATCTTCACAGAAAGCTTTGGTGTTTTGAGGTTTTTAGGTAAAATTTTTTATGTAAGTGCACTTTGCAGTTCAGGACTTGCAGCAGAGTCGGTTAGGAGTTCGCAGCTACCATCTTTGTCCATAATTTCCCCATGCACATGCTTCTTTCTTTCACAGTAGGAACATGTCTGTTTTAAATACAGTCATTTATAATAAACAACAGGTGTTGTGGGTGTTTCCAGGCTTATGCTTGCCAAGAGGAAAGTACATAATCCAGTACTCGACTGCAGGGACAGCAATTTTTGCCATTAGGAGAGCATGGAGCCTTGACTCACATACTGAATTCTGGCAAAGTTTACTCTGTTAAGTGCAAATGGGATTTTATTCATTGTGTAGTCTCCAAATAAATATATGTGCCTGTCCAAATGTATTGTTAAATTCTTCAGAGGGAAAGAGCTTAGATTGGGAGACTTGCCATTTTTCTCTAATTAGGAAACAAACAGAACAAACAGGGACCTGTATAATTAAAACCTTTGTTTATCCAAAAGAAATTTTAAAAAATAAGCTGTGATTAAAGTACTTGTACTTTGGAGTTCAGTCTAGATTTGGAGCTTTTTCTTCCCTCAAACTAAAACATGAAGGTTTCTGTATAAGGTGGTTAAATCTAATCAGTTACCAGTGGCATTGCTGCCTGCTGTTTATCTTCAAACTGATGCAAGCCTCAGCCTTTGGTAAATGCTACAAGATTTTTAATACTTAAGGTTCCTTGTGGTGTAAATTAGGGAGGAATACCCTGTTGTTTAAATATTCATGTGGTGAGAATTGGTAGCTCAGGAAACTAGTTACAGGCTAGTTAAAATACCTCAAATGATATTCTAGGTGTGTTTTCAAATGTGATTTTTTTTTTTCTCCTTTAGTTTTCTTCATGAAGGAAGTTCTCATTACATTCTTCTTGTGGCGCGTATCTAAAAAAAAAGAAAGTCTTTGAAACGTACTTTGTAATGTGAGTAGAACGGTTTCTTCATAACTGCTTTAACTTGTAAATTTATGGCAGGCTCATCAGAGATTCTAAGGACTTTACTTGGGTCTGGAATCTGTTGCGAGTGACCTGTTTAGATGGCAGCATGAAGTATTTGAGAGGTTATAGCCCTTTCACTGCTCAGGAAGAATTAGGGCAAGAGTAGTTAAGGAATTCCTGTTTCCATCAAAAAGATTTTTTTAAGAGTCTAGAGCATCAAAAGATGCAAGGTACTATTTTGAACTGGCATCTTTTGAATGGTTCATAGAGCCAAAATATAGCGAGATTATTGACGGTTTGTCTATATCTTCTATATCTGATTAAACAGGAAGTTTTATCTCATTTACCACAGCTTGCTTAGACTTTGGATTACATAGTTTATAGAAAGTGCTAGATTGACATATGCTTCTCCTTCTGTTTTAACTACCTCAGCAAGTCAGCATTTTTTTCCTTGAAAGGAGAAATTAATCACAAATAATTAGCATTCAGTTTTGTTCATTTCCCTGTTGCTTTTGATTATAGTAATACCTCTGCTTTCATTGCTGCGTTTGACAGTTGGACATGGTTTTACTCAAGCTGAATTTTGGAATTCTGTAATACAGTCTGAATCGACTGTCATCTTGTATATAGAGGGAATGCCTAGCTATCAAACATATCTTGTACTTGCTATTGAAGAAGTGTTTATCAAGGCTTAACGTGGGTGGTGTTTCTCTTTTAAGCTGTGCATGAAATCAAGTTGTATCTTCTTTTGGCTAAACCCCCTTCCCCCATGCTTCTTTCTCAATTTCAGCATTACCTCCGCTTCTGCCCACGTTGAGAATTAGGGCTACAAGACTACAAAAATTGTTAGTAAGGAGCTGAAAGGTGTAGGAAGAAGTAGGAAAGTGTGCTTGTTTGCTCTTAATCGTTGATGACTCACTGCTGTTCTTCAAATGAGCTTTTTGAGGACAAAAATCTACTCTAAGTTGCCAGCTACCCAGTCCCTCAGTTATGAAGAGAAGTCTGATTCGGAACCTTTTGCTGAATTTGAAACTTCCGGAGGTCACCAACTCTGTTGTCTTTTTCTGTGCATTTCATTTTTTTAAGGTTACCTGGAGGTGTAGTTCAGCAGTAGGGCAAGCCTGACTTAGCAGACTTTTAATGAAATCATTGTTTGAAAAAAAATTGATGTGACTGGTCTTCTGTTCAATTAGAGTAACTTTGCTCATTCTGAAGGTGTTAACGCTTTGTACTCTCTATGCATGTAGCCATGAGTGACGATTGTTTAGAGGATTATTAGTTCTCTTAATGCTTGATCGAAAGCTAATTGAGGTCAGTGTCGACTCTCCTGTTACCTTGATTGAAGCGTGGATCAATTTTTAGTAGTTGTCAGATCTATGAAACATTACATGAATTTTGAACGCTTTTGCAATGCGAAGTTAAAGCCAATTAGGTTAGTTAATGTATCTTTTGAAAAACACATACAAATAATATTGCATATGAATAGGGAATTATTTTAGAAGCATACAGGAATGTGTACATTCTGTTATCTTTTGATAATTTTGGTGGATTTTTTTTCCTTTAGAGATCTGATTCTGCATATTTTTAGAGGTTTGTTGCTTTGTGTCTGTATTAGTTTACTCAGATTTCTACTGATCAGCAGATGACTTACTCTGGAATGTTTTTATGGACTTTTGACAGAATTGCCTATCACGTAGAAACTTTGTTATTACTACTAATATAAGCACAGTCTTAATTCTTTAACACACGATCTTCTTGAAGCGTCAATTCCAGTTTATCTTGTACCCTGACATCTTACATATATTCTGAGCCTTTGAGACCCTTCGTTCTGGTCCCAGAGCATAACACTGGGGAGTGAAATTACAATTTTCTTATTTCTTGTCTTATCTGTGAAATGCTTTGCAGACTCTATCCATATTGTGTAACACCTTGATTACAATGCGGTTATGGTGCCAGTTATTTACCCAAATATACAGAGATCTATAACTCTTTCTTTCCAGATTTGTAAAATGCTTTACTCTGCATTGAAGAATTATATCCTTACATCTTACTATTTTACTGCTGATACATAGCTATATTTTGGAAGCCAACTAAAATGAATTTTCTTTGAATTTCTTGGCATTTTCTTTTTCTTATTCTGCTAGTCTAGTGGCAAATAGCTGGAGATATAGCAGAATAATCGTACAATACTGTGATGTGCTGATCTGCAACAATTTGGTTTAAAATGCTTGGGGAATAAAATTCATTTTTCCATTTTAAAAAACCCACCACCACAAAAAAAAAAAACAACAAACAAACCACCAAATAAACCCCAAAACAAAATACAAAAAGAACAAAAAACAATAGCAAAAAATCCATAACCAACCAAGGAGATTGTCAGTTGATTTATAATGATTCTTGAAATCTCACATTGACTTTCCTAAAAGCCTGATGTTTGTAGATAGGTTTTTTCAAAAAAAAGACACACGACCAACAAGTTATAATCTCTAAAGAAGTTTTCTATACTAATATTGTAAAATACTTTATTTGCTACGTTATGCTCAGTTTGAGCCCCTCTCCGTTGTTATCTGTCCTTTCTTTGTGCTCTTCTATGGATGCCTATGACAGCATGCATTACCCCATTCTTCATCCCACTGTTTTTCTGAACAGTCTTCCTTAGTTTCACTGAATGTGGGAACTGTTATGTCATAGGCAGGTAAATCTGGTTTGCTTATATCCTCTCCAAGAACTGAGGATTATACCTTACTGGCCAATGCTTGCAAGTCTGCCTTAATGTCTTGCTACTAACATCTCGCAGTGTACCACCTTTCATTGTTTGCTGACTATAAAATGTGTTTGGAGCTGATTTGGCACATCTTTAATTTACATCAGGGGTGTGCTTAAGGATAGGCTATAACACAAACTTTCTGTATGTTTATAAAATTAAAAGAAAATGATAATTTTGAACATATTGCATCTGCTGCTGTTTTATGAGTATGTTATAACAATTTTATGCAGCTCCATTTAACACAGAACTGAAAATGAAAACACAGTTTGTTAATTCAGCAGGCTGAACCTTAAAGAGATTTTTGCCCTGCTGCAGAAAAGGCGTTGCAAAGAACAACTTAAGGTAGCAAAACAATAAAATTAAACAAAATAATCATAAATCACAAGTTTAGTATTGCCTTTTGGGGTGGGGGTGGGGAAGACGAGAAAAGGCAAACTTCAAGATGTTTTGAAAATAATAGCAACACATTCATATTTGCAGTTCTCTTCAGGAACAGGATTTTTTTTTTGTTTGTTTTTTTTTCTCAACTCATTTTCATGTTTGAATATCACTGTCTCAAGCTTGTAACGTGAGGAAGGTTAATTAGCTCAAGATGATTCAGTGCAGTATTAAAAATCAAGCTATGTTACCAGAAATGTATTGATTATGTGCTCTGGAGAAAAACTCCTGTGTCTCTAAACAGGTTTTTTTGACCTGTCAACTGCTTTCTTTTATTGGATCCAAAAATGGACCACAACTGAAGAAGGCTTCAGTAAGCTGCAAATCATAAACAAAGTGTTTTCTTTTGTAAATTTTCTCACAATGAAACTGCATAATGTCTACATGTGTTGCGTTTATGGTTAATGGAGATTCTAGAAGCAGATTTTTTTTTGCTTGAATTATTACCTTTTAATTCCCTGCTATTTATTTCAGTGATCCTATGACCACATGCATGATAGGTAGGATGCTTACACTGTCAGTAAAGCACAGTCTCAAACCTTTCCGAGCCCATCTTGTCTACTATTAAAAGGTCTTGAAATGATGTTTTTGTTACGTGAGTTCTTAAAACTTTCTCACTTGTGAAATAGTTATTTACTTCAGAAATGTTTTGTAGTGATAAATATGTTAGGGAGTGGCTACATCAAATGACAATAATTGGAACCACATGCATACCTTAATATTAGATCCATGCACAAAGATAGTTAAGAGTAACTCTCACAAGCGGTGTGCACATCAGCGGGGTATCAAGATAGAGTATTGACACAACGTGTATGTTGTAATGGAGGGACAGTTACAGATGCACCCCACAGCTGTGCAGCCCATTGCTTCCATGAGGTGTAAAGAAAGGACTGGAAGAGGGGAAATATAACCCGTGGCAGGTTGAAGAGGAGATATGAGAAAGTATTCACTGGCCTGATCCTGCATTGAACTGATAGGCAGAGAATATGTGTGAAAGTATAGTTGAAAAGGGATCCTGATCCTAACATATATGTATATGTATGTACATGTGTGTGTATGTACGTGTGTGTGTGTGTATGAACTCTGAACCATTTAATATAATGGATAATCTTCATAGTTCTAATCTATGTCAAGTGGTGGTATCAGGAGACAAAAGGCAATCTTGTAGGATATGTGAATAAATTCCATTTTGGGCCACCACCCCCTATTTTGAACAATTGTTTCTGAACTTAATTTATGTTCTTATTTCTTTACTGAAACCCATTTAGACATCTCGGACCATAAACTGTGCTGTGAACAGCTGTAGGTTACTCCATGCGTAGTTCATCAGAAATATTTTACTATGAAAAAGAGTAATCTCTCCAATAGAGCTTACAAAATGGGACAGATCCTATAAAAAGCTAACACTGTCTTCTGAAATAGAGCAGTATCTCATCTGTTTTTCATCTGTGAAGCTAGATTTTTTTTTTTTTGCCTTTGTCCTTCACTCTATATCTCTGATGGAAAGATACAGCAAAAATACTAATACTCTCTGGCAGCATAAGCAGGTCACAACTCAAATGAGCTCTGAATATTGTTCCCAAGGGAACCAAGAACTATGTCACACTTGCTCAGTTTCAACATACATATATTCAGGAATTTTGGAAGTGAGGACACACATTGAAAGTTATATTCTTAATATAGTCAAATATGACGAAATATTTTATTGTGTGACAGCTCAGCTTGAAATACTTGCTTGAAAGGGAAAATAATACTTTTTCTTACTGTGACTTATTTACAGGTGATGGAGGCGGGGAAGCACTAAAAAACCTATAAAAACACAACACTATTAACATCTAAATATTCATTACTGGATGAAAATAAGAATGGAGTATAAACTTTAATTACAAACACAGATTGGATAACTTCTAAAATATGATTGTAGGTTCTACAGATAAGGGTCTGCAGAAATTAATTTTTAAGTCTGTAAGCATAACACTGTCTTGTATATGGTTGCAAACTCTACGTTAAGTGGATGCTACTGAGGAACACTGTTTAATGGTGGAGTTTCAAGAGTCTGTACTGTGTAACATGCACAAACAGAAAAGAGCATTGCAGAAAGTTTCATGTTTACAAAAAAAGTCATGCGTGCGGTTGCCTAGGGCAACAGAATGGTTTTTCTGACTAATTTGGTTGCATTAAAGCTCTAGAGAGCTGAGCTGCTTCTGCTGTAGAGGGAAAGGTCAACATATAGGACAGCAGCCTTTTTCCAGTGCTGGGATGGCTGCTCCTCTGCGGAGCAGTAGCTGTGCTTAAACCGTCTGCTTGCCTTGGCGATGGTAAGAACAAGTCAGACTCTGCAGTTGTCTCTCCTGGTCTTACCCTTTCTCTCACATCGCTTCCTGTAACACAGTAGCCGTCCTTCCCCAGCTAAGCCTCAGTCCCTTATTTTTGGAGCAGCAAAACTCAGTGTTGCCTATGCATTGAAACGATTTTAGCCAGCAGCAGGAACTGCCTATTCAAGTGGATATTTGTTACAAAATTAACCACTATTTAACTTCATGTACTCAAGAGCCAATGTAGCGTCTATGAAAGTGTTCATTACAGCAGAATATCTGTAAAACTGCTTGGACTACCTCAATCCTGAAGCAACGCCTTCACTAGGTTGATGTGTAGGTTTTATCCTGGATGTTTGATTCATAAATTAGTAGTTTTTTCCTTCTCTGTAACTGGTTGCAAAGACCTCTTGGGGGAATGGAGTGGCGGTGTGGGGAGGGGAGGGGAAAGAAGGGAATAAAGATGTGACTCTGGATAACTGCTACTTGAGGTATGTGGAAATTTCTAGCTCTCAGTGATAAGTAACATCTGGTGATTTTTCTATTTTATTTTCATCAAGGCATAAGTCTTGCAGTCTGAAAACGCCATCTGAATTACGTCATGGTATCAACAGAACATGAAGTTATCCATTAAAAAGCAGCATGCCCATCACGTGCCCAGATACATGCGGTTTCTTAGGTGACGGTGAAAAAGGAAATGGTTCCCCCTCTTTTTGATAAAATTTCTTTAAGTACATTTGCATAGTTTGAAACAGAGTGAAAGTAAGTGCTTATCTTGCTACAATTGGGGAAGCTGAAAGATTTGTGACATGCCATTTACTATACATGAAAAGTATTTCCGTGACAAAGCTACAGGGCAACAGCATGACCACTCAGACAGACTTTGAAAGGAAGAATCAAGTAATTACTGCTTGCCCAAAATAAAGATGCAAACAGAAAGACCTGAAACTAGTTTAACCCTCCTGTCTTACCGCTTTTTGATTGTCTGCTACAATTGTTTCTGTTTGCGGAGTTTGAAGAAGCTTGGCGTCTTTCTTGCTGAAGTCGCATCCTAGAGTAGAGAATATGTAAAAAGCATTTCTATTTCCCATTACACCAAATCTAGTCTGTTTTCAAGCTTTTTAAAATCAGGTAATTTCTAACCTTTTTTGGCTTATTTTTGGTCATGGATTTTTTTTTTATTGTTAGTTTGGGTTTTTTTTTTGTTTTGGTGGGGTTTTTTTTTTGTGGCAGAATAGTAGAGAGATCAGTTTTTGGATTGTTAAACAAATATTTTAGCTAACGCTTTCCACAAGCATTTGAACTTGGAAACATGCCTTCACTGCCCTTTTTAAAGATGCTCAGCAAACTTTCGTAGAACTTAAAGGAAAACATGTATTATCATATATGCTCTTGTCTTGCTTTAACTGAAATCAACATCATTTTTCATGGGAGTACCCCTTAACCATAAAAGAAGGATGAGAGTGTGCTGTAAACAGAGCTTTGGAGTTCATTGTGGTTTAATGTTATTTTATTTGTATTACAAAATATACTTGTAAACATGTGTGTATTTATGCCCACTGAATGAAATATAATTAACACTGTTGAAAAAATGTTTTGGTCAACTAGTCCTAAAGATCACATTTGCAATTCCTGCTCTGGTTTTAACCATGAATAAACAAACGTCACTTTTAATTTGATGACTGCTGGTGCCCATGAAAAAGGTTTTGAAAGGAAAGCAGCGAAGTTATACAGCAGATCCACACTGTCTCCTATTTGAGATTCTATGCATATACTGTTAACTTTAACCAGTGTTTGATGAATTGTACTAGGGATACTTTCTAAGTGGGTCATTATTTTCCTTCTTTTTAGAGGAGTTTTGGACTATAGCTCTAGATGGCTTTTTTTGGCCCTTTTTATGGAGCTCCTTAGGATGAATTTTCAGCTGCCGGCTGGGAAGATCTGTAAAATTGCCCAGAATTATGAAGGGTTGAATAAAGAAAACATACTGTAAGTTGAATTTTGATCTCATGAGAATTAAGCCATTAAACAAAATTGTTTCTAGGTATTACATGGCCATGAACATCTAGCTTCCATTTTGAGGCCAAGATGAGGAAATATTGTTTTTAAATAGAAACAATTATAAATATACACAATGCTTTGCATTATACAGAAAGGGAGGGGGCAGGAGGGAAGAAATTTTCTCTTTTTCTTTAACCCATCCAGTAACTCATACCAATACAAAAGAAAGTCAGTCTTTGATGAAGCGTAATCAAATTAATACTGCTGGCAATCAAAAGTGAAGTCACAAGATACAGTAAAGTACAGATGTCAGAATTGAATTTTCTTGCTCTCAGCTCTGCATCTCAGAAATAGTTTGTAAGTAATAGATTGTGTTACTGGGAGAGAAGAATTTGCCTGCCTTGTGCTGTAAAGATTAGTGTAGAGATTCTACAGCTGAAATGGGATTCTTTGAATTTAAAGTGGAGAGGGGACAGTGACTAATAGGATATAGAGTATGTCTTTAAGAACATAAGAACAGAAGGAAATACAGAAGACAAAAATGTTGGAGAGAAGGAACCAGGTAAGAAAGAGAGAGAGAAAAATGACTGTAAGTAAAAATTAAAATGGAGATAATAGTCATGGCTAAATTGTGTGGAAATGCTATGTGGTGTGTTTTAATTTGCACAGATAGACAGGAGTAAAGTGGCTGAGGCTGACAGAAACATGGCGCTGTTAGAATGAGGGAAGTGCTAGTCACTTTGCTACATTACATTTCTTTGGGGCTTTTTTCCTATTTTTTTAGAAGCATTGAGTATTAAGATAATTAAAAAAAGAATTTTAGCTTATTCATAACAGATGTTTCTGGCCACGGTATTTCCAAAGAAAGCTTGAGAACATGACCCAACTGCAGTCTCCAGGTTCAGAAAAACAGAGTGCAAAGAATCTTGTCTAACTTTTCTCACTGAAGTTGAGGAAAACATGCTTGGGCTTTCTTTGAATGTAATTTTGCATATGAGAAAAAGTATGCTGGGAAAGGAGATGGAATATCTGAGGCTTAAGGTACAGAGTGCTCTTCGATATGTACGATTGAGATAAACACGACTACAGATGAGGAAAAAAAGCACACTTTCTGCTCTTCAGTCTCTAAGAGTTTTTTTCATTGTGTGTATTCCTTGGAATATGCTACTCTGGTGAACGGAGAAATATTTTTTTGTCATTTATGTGCCTATTAAAGGTATTAAATGTTTTGCTTTCCATATCTCCTCATGTTCTGCTCTATCTTGCATCTTCTGTGTTAGGCAGGAGAGGCTGTTGCTCCTGAAGCACACCGACGTTTATGGAATCTCGGAGAAAAATCATCTGTCTGCCTTAGATGCTTTCAAACCTGTCAATCAGTCGTTCTCAACAGGCGACAACTTAAGAGCAAACAAAGAACCGATTATATTGGGCCAAAAAACCCCAACTCGCGCATGTTTGCAGAGGAACGCGCAGCGGCAGGACCTAGTGGCCCTAGTGTCAACATTGCTTTGTGAACTAGGGTCACTTCAGAGCACCTTGTGAATCCCAGCTCTTGTGTTATCTCATGTTTCAATTGTCCATGTCAGGAGGACAGAACATATTCGTAAACAGAGCAGTTTGTTATCTACGGTGGGAAAGATAAATCGGTAGTGTTGCAATACAGGCAGCTAAAGCCTGCTTAACATCAATAGTCACATACAATATCTGTCAAACAAATCATATGCAAAAGAAGTATGCTACCTGTTGTAAGAAAACACAGTCAATGATGCGCTGTCCCAACACTGAGTCACAAATGTAAATGTAATATTGGATACAGAATGGCACAGACTGAGATAAATGAGAGGTGGCATTGCAGTATGCACATCCTTGCACAAGATTGTTGTTATGCTTTGCTTTTTCAGGGACTGATTCAGCTCCAGCCACAGGCAAGAATACTGAGAGTAGGTACTGTACGAATGCTTTTATTGGTTAAACTGTATACATGAAAAATGTTTTTCTCATACCTTTCATTAATCTAGTTCTATATTTTTGCAGCCAGCACTGAACATCAGAGAAGTAAGATGCCTACTAAGATCATGTTAGAAGTTCTCACCATATTTCTTCTTTGTTTTTTATTGCTTCCTTACCTGGCTTGACATTTTCCTGTTAATAAAGTACAGTACCAACATCAGGTTGTTCTCACACAGGTTTACAAAGAAAAGAAAGTCATTTGATAAACATGATGAAAAGGTGAAAGAAAATACTGGAAGCCAAGCTACAGATGTTATGAGTTTTGCATTTTTTTTTACCTCTCGTTCTTATTCGCAAACAGATGCATTGGTCAGTTCAAACAAAACTAAGCTGCAGTTTTGTGAAGACCTCCAATAACTGCTAATGTAATGCATTATTTCTTGGTGTATGAGATTATTTTGCTGACTGTGCTAAGGTAAAATGAAGGAAATGTGAGTGTACATATTAATTTTCTTTAAATGATGGAGTGATTTTTTTGTTGTTGTTGTTCCTGTTGTTTCTAGACTGAGAGGAGGTGTTAGTCCTGATTTTGTCTCAGAACATAAGATCAAGGCATCAAGCGTTCTGTCCTTGAGTGCTTTATAGGAGAACAAATCATACGCAGTGAATAAATATTAGAAAGTACATAGTTATTTCCATATAAGTATAGTCAGACTGTATTAATTTAGTTTGCAAAAGCTATCTCAGGCTATATCTGCTATGAATTCGTGCATGCTTTCTGTCTCTGTGGTGTTTCATTCCTGTCTTCCCTTTATTTCCCTCGGTCAGTTTTATTATAAATATTCAAGTATGATAGAGAAACCAAGGTTACATTATGGAACAATATCTAATACTCATCTGTATCCTGTGGATCTTCAGAACAGGATTATAAGGATATTGATACAGTAAATTTGCATATATAGTAAGAGTTTGCAACTCTGGTGAGGATTTGTATAAGAAGAGCCTAGGGGATAAAAATATGAATAAGCCAAAGTACTAATTGAAATGTCATTTTGTCTAGAATACATGGTTCAGGTTATCTTTGTACTTTGGATGAGAGAAGCTTTATTTTGGCTGAGGTTGTTCTAACTGTGTGGGGTTCACTTATGGATTTGGGGGTCGTGTGTGTGTTAGCAACATGAAAAACATATTCCAGAATATGTAACAGGCTAAGCATTGCTTGTCAGTTTGCTCTAGAAATGAATATAGGCTGCACCATTTCCTTTGTGCTTGAAGCTTTCAAGGGTTCAGAGTTTTAAATTGGTCCAATTGCTAATTGATGATGCATAAAATTGTACTATAAAACACAGTATGAACCTCTTTGCAAACACTCAATCAGAATACAATGTATTTCAGAGTTTTGCTGCATAATGAATCTTATGCTGGATCTTTTTTAATCTTCTTAACAGATCCGAAAAAGTGTTTTCTCAATTGGATAATACTTTCTAGAAAGTCACAGTTTACTTTGATGCAGCAGTACCTTCACACTTGCCTTTTTAAAGGATGTGTTTAGTAAATGTACACAGCTACCTAAGCGTTATATGAGGAAATTTTTTTTACTGTTATGTCTTCCCCTGTTACAGGTTAAAGAAAAGTTGATGCCATGACCCTGAGGCGTCTCCTCAACTACAAATACCTAGCTAGAGTAGATGCTAGTGGTTTTTTGGCTTATTATAGAGCAAGGTAGACCAAAAAATCAGATCTACATTCATACCTCCCTGATGTTCGTAAATGCTAGGTGATGTAATGGTTGTGTTCATCTCTCGTCTCTATAGACTCCAGAGCATATCAGGTTTTTTGTTAGCACTGACAAGAAACAAACCTGGAAAGGACTCGTTTCATTGTAATGTACTGAAAAAGAATAAACAAACCTTAAAAACCCCTCATTTCACTATAAAATATAAAAAGTCAAATCCCTAAATGGGTTGTATTTGTTTTGGAGGCACTGTGTTTCACTTTCACTCTTAATTTTATGTTGCAGAGTGCTAACTGAGAGAGTTCTAAACAGTTACTGTTTAAATTTACCAATTTTCATTGTCCTTAGTACATAATGGTTTAAGCAGAGGGGATAGCTTGCCAAAAAATAGGAACATAGACGGGTTGATTTAACTGAGTGCAGGACAACTGTTTGTTTATAGAAAAACGTTGAATGCCTTCAAGAAACTTGCAAACTTCTGGAAAAATAATGTAATTTAAAAGCTCTATTTGAAATATTCCTGGCTGTAGAATATTTTTTTTTCTTACTGTCACCAGAGGTATCTCTAAAACCAAATCCATTCACAAACATGTCACATTGATGGCAGTGGAGATTGACCCCACTCAGTTTTTATGGATAAAATATAATTGCTAAAACCTTTGAACGGCTTCTGCAATGGAATTCAATATACATAGTTTAAAAAATGAAGAAAAGGAAAACCTGCTGTGAAACCCTGCAGAGGTGAGTGAATGGGGAGCACAAGACGTTATCTTTTTGAGCAGAGGTTTTATTGACTCTTCAAGATCATATAAGTAGAAAAAGAAAATAATATTTGATAGCTGCTGAAAATCTTTGTGTAAAAATGGAAAGAGCCTGTAAACAAAGGTGACTTCATCCAGTTCTCGAATTTGGTTGTTTCAGTGTTGTTCCTGGCATTAAACATCCACAAATTGTGCCAAACAGCAAGCACGGTTAATAAAATCTAATCAAAGTCCAACATTCTTCCTGATCCAGCTAGAATATACATCTGTCCAAAACCGATGTGATTTAATTGTTTGTTTACTCTTTCAATATGTATCTTAAAAATCAGTACAGAAAAAGAAACGGAATATTAACTTCTCTTCATGATCTTTTCTACTTTATTGGAGTATCTTGTTTAACTTCCAGAAATAGTGTCTTCAAGAGTAAAATACTCCTTCTGTTAACATAGGGCTCATGACAACCTGCTAACCTTGGAGATTAAAGATATGTTATCTGATAGTTGTAACTGGTGGTGGCAGAAGACTATTTCTATTCTGTTGTTTGTCATATGCCAACCACCTCTGAAAGAAAGGGCTATTTCAGTCTTTAGACCTAAAATCTCTCATTGGAGTTTCTGCTGGAACTTCTGTCAAAGGTTTTAGAATGTATTTCTTTTATCTGTGTGTAAGAGTTGCTTGAGTTTTTGTTTGGGTTTGTTTGGGTTTTTTCCCCCCTCAGAGTGGAATAATTTGAGAGCTGTTTCCTAAATGCCTGCTCTGGCATGATCATAATTGTTCTGTTTACCATTTCGTATGCATCTGCAGAAATATCTGAAACATAATCTTGCATTTGTGGATACTCAGCCATACAGAGTATCAACTTCATGAATTGCTACTGACCCCTTCTCCTTTCCTAGCTGTGTGAGATGTCTTCCTCAAAGTGTTATTGTTTTTTCAATAAGAACCTACTGATTATTGATCATCTGTTCATACTTCAGTCCTGATTTTTTTTCAATCATTTGTTATTGCTTTAGTCTTTCTACTGACTGTATTGCCTTAGTAAATCCATTTGATGGAATTTTTTTCCTTACCCTTGTTTAATAGTCTAAGATTATACGTTTGTTCTAATTGCTTTGAATCTCCTTATCCGTCTATAATTTTTCATTCTGTTTTTATTAGTAGTGTGTTCATTAACTCTATTTTTGTTTTCATTCTTCCCTACTGTTTATTTTTTTACTTTCTTCCGTAGCCTTTATCAATGCGTATGATTTTCATCTTTTTCAGAATTTTTCATTTGAGGTGAATGCTCTTGTCCTGCATAATTTTGTCTCTTTTTAATGTCATGATACTGTCAAGCTATTGTTACTGTTACTTCATAACTTACATTTTAACAGTTTTTTCAATACTGTGCATGTGGATCAGTTCATAAGTATTCACAAAGCATCACCACGGAGATGCACGCGTGCATACCTCCATAGCCCAGGAAAATATGTCATCTGAAACATTAGCAATATGTTTAATCAGCAGTGCAGCCAGAGCTCTTCTGAGTAGCAGAAATTGAAGGTCTTTAGTTGAGCAGTAAATTCTGCAATTCAGAATACTTCTAAAGAATAAAAAACCATGGCAAATTAAGGATACCAAACTAAATTTATGATCAGTATTAACAAATGGGCAGAGTGAGAAGTGCCTGGAAATTTATATACATAAAAAAGGACTTTAAAAATGTTCTGTGAGGTGAGACATCAACACTGTCTGATTGATGAGACTGGCTGACTTCAGTAGCTAGCTAGTTTTCGTATACTCACTATCCATTTTGTACAGTGAATTGGCTACTCATTATTAAAGTGACCATGGTAAAAGAGGGGGGAATAGTCCTGAATGTTAAATTTACTTGCTTTCACTACAAATGATCACTAAACTGGAAATCATTGTGGTGCATTTAGACACTCCCAAGATTGGTAGTATTGCCATCATACGGATGTCATAGGCAATCAATGTAATCACTGGTACACAAATGGGTTCACTGGTAATCTTATTCTCATGTGAACACAGATTTCCATAAACCAAAGAACTGGGAAGAAGCAAAAACAAAAACCAGGGCTAATTCTATAAACCATTCACTAATTAAAGATCCAACTCAGGCTGCTTTACTGTCTACTTCATTGGTTTGACCTAATTTTTTCCTGAAAGACAGACAAACAACTTCCTTCAGGGTGTTGTTTCTTTAGTGAAAAAGGATCTCTGAACTATATATTTTCTTCAAAAAGTTAAGACAACCAACAGCTCTGGAATAATACGAGCGTTTTTTTGTGTACTCGTATGTTTTCTCTAGGACTTATTTTGGGACCGAGATCAATGCAGATTCCTAAACAGATTTAGAACATAAAAAATTACGTACCATGGTTTGATGCAGTTTTGGGGCATAGTTCAGCAGACAGGTCTTAGACGTTTAAGTGCCACAATGTGAGTCGTTTCTTGTGCCAGGAGCACTTTCATTATAAGTTAATTTATCTGTCAAAATCACATCATCATGCTGGGCTTGGAAATTTTCTTCTCATATTGAATGTTAGTGATGTTTCAAAATGCAAACAACACGTGGAATAACCTGTCCCATGAATTTATTGTACTTTGTCATATGTAGTCTCTAAAACAGTGCTTTCTGAAATCTTTTGGAAGAGCATTTTCATTTTTGCTCATGCTGAGTCAGCAGCAGTTCAACTCCTCCAGGGTGTGAGAATGACAACTGTATTATTTATTGGCTACAGGTGTTTATGCTAACTCATTTTACCCTAAAGCATATAAATTCCTGCTAGCAATTAAAGGTAGTTAGCAGCTTTCGCACTAATGTAAACATTTGTATGCAGTAATCAGAGCTTCTTCCCATTCTCCCATAATGAAGAAATGAAAATGTTACTGATAGCTGCTATCTAGTACTTCATAACTTTTTAAACCTGAAGAGCGTCGTTGTTAATTGTTTAAGTGCTGTTCTGATAAAATAAAGTTGTTTTGATTTCATACAAAAAAATCTGATTTTATTCCTGTGAACTAGGAATGTTTTGAGTGGGCATACATGCACCCATGGTCTACACAGCTCTGGGATATCTGTTAAGCTTTTTAAATTGTGTTTCTTGTTTCAAGAATAGAGTCCTCTCTGCATTTTGCCCAGAAATTGTGGTCGTCTTTTTGAAAAGTTGCAAAGAAGTTATCAGTAGCTACAAAAATCTTTATGTGAATTTTTTGTTGTATTCAAGTAATATGAAAGAATCAAAGGAAAAGTAAATAGGAGCAGCAGAAAGCAATTATTTATAGCAAAAATAGCCATCAGTTGCGATGTTAAATTATTTCAAGAGCCATTTCTGAACACTAAAACTTTATGCTTCTTTATCTTAGATATCTGAGGAAGAATAACTTTAGTTTGATTTGAAGTAATTTGTTCTTGAGTCGCTGATAAAAAGGGCAGCAAATTCAGGTTCTTTGTCCTTTCCAAGTAAATTTTTAATGTAACTTTAATAATCATTTAATGTAAAACAAGAGAATTTCTGTCCATGTTAAAGACAAGGCTGCGTATAAAGCCTTCTTGTACCCAAATGATACATTCTGGCTCCTCTGTGTTGTACTCTGTGGTGTAAAATTTTACTCTGTTTAATTTTTTTTCCTTAAGACATTCAGCACTACCTTGAAATAAGTACAGTATATCCTTACCCTCTACTCAGTCAGAAGAATTTTATCATTTATCTATGATGGGTTTCGGGTTTCCAAAACATTTTCTTGGATCCTAGTCATTAATAATACCTTACACAATGATTCAGGAAGATTACTAGCAGAACAAACAGTGAAAATTTAATGCAGAAATTAGGATATGTTCAGTATAAACTGGTATAATGGGTAGTGAGTGAAACAGTAATTTAGATGGTGTGGAAACATTTTACGTTTTAAACACTCTGAGTATGCTGAACAGACATAAACAGTCCTGGTAGGCTGCTCATCTGAATCTAATAACTTCTTTCACAGAAGTTTGGTTTTGTTAATAAAACAACTTAACATCTTCAGTTCATTCTTTTTAAAGATTATTTCTTAACAACCTCCAGAGAATAGAGAATTTTGAGAATATTTAATTTGGTTGGTTTATTCTTGTTTCTTTGTGACAGGTCCATTAGCTAGATCTTCATATGCTTGCTTATATTTTTTAATATCCATTTCATTTGGTAACCCAGACTGTTAAGATGTGAAAATACAATTTCATTTAACTTGAAGTATGCGTATCTTAGAGGCGAGTTACATTGATGATTAAGTTAATTTGCAAATGGAAAGAGGTATAAGCTTAATGTAGACAGATAATACAACACGCAGATAGGGTAAAAGGGTAAGAGAAGGAAGGTTAGAGGTCAGCTTGAGCAAAAAAATGAGCGAATGTTTCGCAAGTTCACTAGCGCAGAAGGAAAAAACAGTGGATATTTTGATTTCATGCGGAAGATGGTCTTTAATGAGAATAAAATATTTCAGAATCTATTGTTTAAATGATCTGAGGTAGACTTTGTTTTGCCTTGGGTATTTTTCAGTTACAGCACTATTGGAATTAGCCAGTGATGTCTAGAATGAGAGTGACTTTGAAAAGGTTTGCAGGGAAGTTGCGTGTGGCTGAGTGGTCTGTGTCTGTAGCCTGTGTGGAAGCTCCACTGACCAGTGTGTTTCAGTGATGCGGGTACTTCCAAAATGAATTGAAGAAAACTTCTTCCCATTCAACCTGGTGAAGAGAAGGCTCTGGGGAGAACTTATTGCAGCTTTTCATTGTGTGAAGGAGGCTTATAGGAAAGATGGAGGAAGACTTTTTACCTGGGCCTGTAGTGAATGGACAAGGGACAATAGTTTTAAACTGAAAGAGGGTAGATTTAGATTGAACACAAGAAAGAGATTTTTTACAATGATCGTGGTGAGACACTGGAACAGATTGCCCGGACAAGTTGTGGGTACCCCATCGCTGGAAGTGTTTGAGGTCAGGTTTGACAGGGTTTTGAGCAATCTGATCTAGCGAAAGATGTCGCTGCCCATGGCCGGGGGTTGGACTGGCTGATCTTTAAAGGTCCATTCCAACACAAGACATTCTGTGATTCTATGAAATTTGCCTTTTGTGATATCAAATGGGCCTGGCATTAGTGTTGCTGATGTTTGTTGGTTCTGTTTTGGTCTGTTTCATATCGAGCACATGTAAAAACGTCTCATAGCATGGTATTAACGACATGATTTCTTAAGCATGCGTCTAGGTCAGCTGCTGCTGTGAAAATGAGTGACTAGAATTCTGAAATTTACCAAGTACATAATAACTTTCATTGAATCCTAAGAAAACAATTACAGTTTGATTTGCTTAGCTTGAAATTTGATAAGAAAGCCACTAGAAATGGTACAATACTCTTCCATTTAAAATATTAGCTTAGTAACATATTTAGTTGTAAACCCAAACAAAATTATGGTAATTCAAAACCATCTAACAGGTCTAATTGGGAAGCAGTATCAAAATGGATTTTTTCTAACTCGTTAATGTTTATCACATACAGCAGAGGAGACAGTCTACAGGACATTGATTCTGTCCCATTTTAGCTCTGCTGGGGTAATGACTAGTCAATGTTCTAATAAAAAAAGTTTGAAAATAAAATGTAAGTGATTACAAAAGCCGTAAACACTTAAAACGGTTCTTAATGATGTAGCTACAATTTCTGTTACTGGAATAGCTTTTGCTGATTTATATTGGTCTTTACTCAGATGGTTGTCAGGTTACAAATGATGTTTTCATCTACACTGAATTAAGGATTTAGAAACAATTTCTCGAATTAGCCTAATGAAATGCTTATTAATTTTTTTAGTAATTATCACAACATCTTGGTTTTTGCCTGAGGTTTTTGAACAAAAAAGTGCTTCACTCTCTTAAAAAGGTTAGGAAATGAAGGTAAGGAAAGGTTAAGCAACTTCTTTGAAGTCATTGAACCCAGATAACAATCATGATCTTAATTTTCTGAGCCATTCATTGCTTCATTTTAGCACACACATTAGATATAACGTGATCCTTGATGATAATCTTTCACGTAACTGGAGATTGACTAAAGTTTCAGGGAAAAAAAGTTTGTATTTTATTTATCTGGGGCAGTTAATGTCCATTTAGCAGCTATTCCTCCTGCTGTCACTTTACAACAGGGTGAAAAGAACATGGATTATTACAGAGGAGGCTGTACTGTTCACTTACATCATGGTTCCCTTTTCTCCAGATGTTTTTTGTGTTATATTTAATTCTCTTTGCTTTTTATCTAGTATTATAAGAGAAGTAAATGGTCTTACTCACTTTTCACAGCAATGTCCAGGTCTTTTTTCTAGGTTTTAGTTGTTTCAGAATCTGGCATTATATGCAAGTAGGTAAAATTTCTGCATTGCCTTGCATTTGTAAACGTTGCATATCCACTTCCGTCATGATACTCGATCAATTGCCTTCTCTAGGTCCCTTCAAATTTCTTCAACTGTATTTTATACTAGTGCAATTTTATACCACTTAAACATTTAGTCACTTCATTTACTCCTTCCTAAAAAGCCCTGTCTTGGTTCTATTCTCTGCACTTTCAGTGAGCAGAAGTGTCTTACCTCTCATCTGTAACTATTTTCCTTAGCAAATTTTTGTGATGGACTTTGTTGTAGGCTTTTTGAAAGGAACAAGTCAGATGCTATCTTCATGCTGCTTCAGAGGCAGAAACGTGTTCGAGTAGAGGAGCAAAATTCCCTTGGAATCTAGAGAAGACATGCTACTTCTTTCCTCCAAGTAAAACACATAGAAAGACTTAAGACTAAATAAGGGTTGAGATCAATCTATTGATCTATTTTTCATTTCAGACCAGGAAGCTATTAAATTGCAGTTCTCAGTGTTCATTTGAATATTTTATTAGTATCTCGACAATTTATTTGGATCCTAAATTAAATGGGCAAGCCACTGTCAATGGGCTGTCCAGTCTGGCTCCAAAGCCTTGCTTGATGATCCTTGCACGACTTTGTTCTAGCATTGCTTCTTTTAATACCCCTGTCTCTGTCACTGTACTGAGGATTGGAAGCTGAAATAACACTTATTTTACACTCTTTACAAAACAGATAAAAACTCTCATTTTTAACTAGTTTCCCTAGCTGCCTTCTTGTTTTCATTTTTTCCAGGACACACTGATTGTGTCGCAGACTCTGATCTGCTATATGCTTAGAAACATCATTTTGTTCCTTGGTTAATTGCTTTCTCATGCTTTTTAAACTTTTAATTTCCATCATTCTATAATCTGCTGTCACTTTGCATATTATCCCTTCTCCGAGTTATTTTGCCTTAAAAGACAAGTCCTTTGGGACTAGTGGGCCTCACTAGGACATGCAGTTATTGCCTGGTTATGGTGCTAGTTGCAGACAGATTAGTTCAGGGATGAGTTCAGAAGCTGTGAAACTCTGCCTTAGAAAAAGCAGCCTCAGAAAAAGCAGCTTGGGGTATTTAGAACTGAAGAACGTTTACCTTCCCAGAGAAAAGGCCTTCTGGATTTAAAACAAAGCAAACAAACACACACCCCCAAAACCCTGCCCAACCAAAAAAGAAAACAAAAAAGATCCTTAGGTTGAGGTGAAAAACCTCCAGACAAGAAACTGGTGGACCAAGAACTCGAATGCAGAGAAGTAGCTGCATTCAGAGAGCAATGAGAATGGCATGGAGAGTTAGGATCCAGCAACAGGTGATAGCAGAACTCTGCTTCTCTTTTCCTTGGTGCTCTGCCAGCCTGCTGCTTCACCATTCAGCTGTACACTGGCCAGTGCTTAGCAGGAATCGCATTCTGTGTCAAAAGGACTTGAAATAATTTTGTTAGAAATATTGTATCACAAATACTCTTTATATTACAATGGAATGTGTTGGTAGTCCTTTAAAAAAGAAGAAAAAAATCTCTTTGCCAGAGAGACTAACTTTTCTAGCTAGGATTTCACACAGAAGCAAAGCTTTTTACTTACAGACTTTACATACATAAATGAAAAGATATTCTCTAATTGTGCAGTCTGTCCTTAAAGGCAGAAGTTCTTTACGTGCTGCAGTAACACCTGCTTACTTTTATTCAATTAAACAGCTGCAATATGTTAGAGGAGTTTGTGCTGACTTTCCTCTTCGCTGTGATTTATCCAAACATCATCTACAACAGAAGAATTCTTTACACTGCTACTAGGCACTTAGCCATCTGAAGATAGGTAATTAGGAAATGTCCTTGCTTTGTATATAAAACCTTATTCTGCAGTTACTCTTTTCAATCAGAACAGAATGTAGCCTGTGAGTGTTTTTCCCTTGTATTAGCTTCTGTTACAATTAAAAGGAATGCTAAGTATCTCCTCCTGATTTCCCTGGCCTCTGACTGGCACAAGGATCTGATTTCCTACTATATCCAGCCAGAGTTTCTGCTCGCATGCTGGTGACTCCAGCTTTTCTGACTAGCATAGTTCTGTTCATTTAAATTGTGCGGTGTCTTTTATCTCTGAGTTCATGTTTTCACGTCTTAAAACACCAGGTCTCAGAATCAAGAGATTTAGGATTGAACAGCAAGTGATGAATTGGCCCATTGACTGTTTTAGTATTAATCTCATTTTTAGAATAATTTCTTAAATTTAGGTGTCTGTCTCATTTTTAAAGTTTGTGCTTGGCAATACTTAACCTTGGTTATCTGCAAGGATAAATGTTGACCTCCTGTTTTCTTAGTGGTAAAACTCACCTCACTTGAGGTAGTTGGTGACCAGCTTAGGGGAAAAATACTGGACTCAATTGTACGTGGTCTACACTTGTATAATTATTGATACACTAGTAGTTAAAATTTTCATTTTACGTTAGCTTTTTGTGTTCAGATTTTTGTCAATGCAAGTGGTATATTTACAAACTGACTTGCCTTAACTGTAGCTTTGGTGATGAATGATTATTTAAGTCCACATAAACTGTTTTCTAATATCAAAAACTATTTTTACCATCCTTTAAATGAGGATGGCCTTGTAGAATAACTCCAAAGAAAAAGAATCTGTTAATTGAAACGCTAACAGATCCATAATTTTACCCCGTTATTATCTAAATCATTTTGTAGATATTCAGCGTAGTCTCTCTTCAAATTCCTTTGTGAGTTGGTTTTCCCAGTGCAGAGGATCTTGATGAAAAGAATCAATTAAGCCTAGAAAAGCTCTGGTGGTATAAATATCCTCAGTAAATAAATTGTTATTGTATTAGATAAAACATGCTGATTTAAAACAGTTGATAAACCGTATCTCAAGTCTGTTGCATATTCTCTGGAAAAACTCCCAGATTTCATAGGATGAATAATGCATGAGCATCTCTTTATGTGATTGAGTTGACTGTTTGCGATGTATCTGAATATTTTGTTATTTGATTCTCATTTGCTCTCTATTGAGAGCTCCCTAACCAGTGCCTTCCGAGGCAGGGAAACAGGACTGAATCGCTGCTCTCAGATTAGTGCCATGCATTGTCTTCACATTAGCCAGCATCAATGATTAGACCAATATTTAATTTAGAAAGTACAATCATCGTAAAATCAAAGAGGGGAAGTGTTGAGATCAAGGATGTTTTGGGTTGTTAGTGTTGTTATTACCGTCAACCACCTTGTCAAACAGTAGAGGTAATCCACTCTGTTCAGCTTCTGACACAGAAAGCTGGTTTTGCTATCGTAATTTTCAGTTGTTGAGGTGGTATGTAATTCTTGCCATTCTAACTTTCTATCTGCTTAATTTCTCTAGAATCAAATCTTAGTGTGTTATTTCTTCAGTCTTCAACATGTACATACAAAAGTACATGTCATAAAAATGTTGCAGAATATTTGTGTTAACAACAAATGCTTCTGCAGGAATGTGTACTTCCATGAGGATATTCTTGGGAGGTTACCCCGAAATCCACATTTAGAGTATTTTTTTCAAGTTCAGAGTTAATTCTAACATTAAAATCAATGAGAATAAGGGTTAAAGGATTGTTTTACCAGTTATGACACTGGGGTTTTTAAATTGCATAGAGCTCAAGGTCTAGATACACAGGGAGTTGGGGGGAAGCAATTTAGGAAAATGTGGTGGGCCGAGAGTGAAAAGCAAGTTTAGTATAAGAATCAGTAGGCTATAAAGATGAAGTGAGAGGCAAATAGAACAGAAAGAACGTATTGTAGATTGTGGGGGTAAAATGAGTGAAAGTGCATGGATAGACACAGGGGCACTAGGGAAACACGAATGAGGAGGTGGAAAAGCATAAAATATTACAAAACTAGGAAATATTAATTCAAAGAAGATAGGATAAAGTTGCTTATGACAGAAAAGTAAGGACACTAACACAAAACTAAAGCTGGCTAAATACTGCAAAAATACATCTGCAAATTAGTATTCAGGTTTCTCAAAAGATCTTCTTGGTTTCACTCCATTTCTCCTGTTGTTTGTTTTTTACAAACAGTCAAAACACTGAGCTTAACTAGGGTGAATGTTCGCAGAAGGAATGCAAATGTTGTGTGTTAATGGGCATGTCCAAATCCAGCATGTAGTTACTGTGCGGAAGGTATGCATAAGCCATGCAGAGTACTACTTATTTTGTGTAAAATTACTGGAAACATGAATATTATGTTTCATGGACTTGAGAACAATTCAGTTTTCTTTTAGAATATTTACAATTCATCAAATCGAATAAAAAAAAAAACATTCAGAAAGTCTGTGATACCTGTATAATAGTAAGTATGTACTTACCTGCAATATAGAATGTGCATACCTTCAACATTTTCCAATTATACTTTAAAAATTATTCATTATGCTCTAATGAATAAGTCTGAAAACCTAAAATAAAATAGGAGACTTCAGTAACACCAAAGATGCCAGAACCAAGACTTGAAAGGTCAGAAAGAAAAAAATGAACAAACGAAAAAACCTCCATCCTGTTTGTCACATCCATGTAAGCAGTTTTACTTCTGGAAGAAATTGTACAAAAGTCAGCCTGGCTATTCCCAGGAGTGAAATTATTCATGAGCATACAAGTTTACTGGGTCAGGCCCTGAATCAACAAGCCAGTGACTGTGAAAGACAGTCCAGAGCTGGAGAGTGAAAAGGAAGGTTAATGAGAGGCACTGGAAAGACGTTCGTTAAAGTGGAAATTGAAGTCACCTAGGCTGAGAGTAGTGAGCTCGAAAGGAAGAAAGTGAGCTTCACTCTCAAAGTCAGAAAGAAGGTTAGACGAGAAGTCATAGGAAGGAAATCCTGCATGAGCAGTAGTGGTGCTGTCAGATGCTGCTGAGTGGCAGCTGACCAGCACATTCTGTTTCCAATGCTGAATAATGTGTGCTGACTTGAGTTTAATGTCTGTCTGAACTGGGAGCTGAAATACAGACTCTGAAATTAGATGCTTTGTGGATTGTTAAGCTCCATACACGTGAAGCATATATTTGCAGTAAAAGGGAAATTATTGGAGACACAAGACTTTCACACTTAGGTAAAATTTTGCCAGTATTTTTCCCCTTATTATCGCATTTCAGAATTCTGAAATTGAAATTGTATTCTGACACACCAAGTTTTATATCCAAAGATATGCAGAAATTTTGAACATTCAATTTGTAGCAACATTTATTTTCAACATTTGTAATTGCCGAGCCATAAAATATCCTGGAAAGGGATTTGTTTTTTTTACCCACTAAGATCCATGGGTTGGTTTTGTTTTGGTTTTTTTCTTCTGCCAAGCCTTTTTACTGATCAGTGGCAAACTGAAAGAACACCTGGATGATCCAGTCATGTTCGCTGCCTTTGTTGTTGCTGCTTTAATGGTTCTTTAATGCTACTTCTTCAAATGGTTGGGGTTTTGTGATTCTTTAGTTCTGTATTTTTAGGAAGGCATGGACCAGGCACCAAGCCTGGGTGTTCAGTAGCCTGCTTTCCACACTGTCTCCAATCTCCTCAAGTGATGCACTAAGGAGTTAAAACTTCTTTTATCACAGCTTTTGAGTTTCCTGGAACACATAAACCTCAGTGGGTCAAGAGGCTGTCTCCTGAAAAAGACAGTAACATCACCTGTTATTCAACAGTTCTGTTCGCTGCCTTTGTGTTAGATTTAATAGCAACGCTCATAAATTGTAAGGGTACCGAGGGTTTGCTGGTTATTCCTGAGTGCATGTGTCTGCAATGAAACCCATTCACTGCCCTTCCTCTTCTTATAAAAAGTTGGGATGTCAGAACTGACAGCCTGGTATGTGCTGGGACAACGTGCCAAGAAAAGGAAATGTACTGGAAGAAACAAGCCACAGCTATTGTACGGCAGGTCATTCGGTGAAAAGAAATGGCAGAGACAGAGAAAACACGCCTACAATGGAACTTGCATTGCTTTCCTAGATTAATGCTGTCGGTGATGTTAAATGAACAGTTCAGAGGTCCTGTCTTTTGCTTCTGATGGTGGCTAGTTACTGTTACATTTTAACTTGCAGATGAGTTTTAGTGTAAAATTTTACAGCTGAGTTAAGCACATTCAGTGTATCCTTACGCAGTGGCCTCCAGAAAGGCTGGGGTTGTGTCATGGTCAGAGACTTACGCTTGGGAGTTTGGGATTTCCACACAGAGTGAGATCCCAGTGGACACTTCCAAGAGGAGACACAAAGCTGTTTCTTCCTTGGCAGTGAAAGCTAGCAGTTTGTTGGATGAAATAAAGAGAAAACTAGTTATTTCACCCTGTAGAAGTTGCATCTCTCTGTACTTGCTTGCTGGCAAGTTGTCCAGGTATTTTAAGGGACAAGCTGTGTTCTGGAGGTAAGAGAAGGTGAAGGGATTGTAATTGTTGGAAAGAAGGGAGGGGAGAGGTTGTGTGTGAAGAAAGAACCATTCCAGAGAAGTTAACGTGCTGACTGTAAATTACAGGAGCTGTGCTTGTGCTTAGGGGCACAATGGGTGTGCCTAGATCTGATCAATCCTCATGACCCAATTGTGAATTGGTTTCCTGTATAATATGTATGTTTTGTCAGCTTCGTCAATTCTTCCAAACTTTGTGTGACTTTTAAGGGTTATGTTTTATTTTTTATTGCTGTATGTTCTCCATCTTGTGTTGTTTTTATCCCCTTTTTGCCCTTTAAGGCAAAGACTGTTGGATACAAAAGAAAAATCTCACATACACCAGGATGTTTCCAGAAAGAAATGCCA
Organism: Steatornis caripensis; assembly: GCA_013398225.1. Classification (NCBI taxonomy): domain Eukaryota; kingdom Metazoa; phylum Chordata; class Aves; order Caprimulgiformes; family Steatornithidae; genus Steatornis; species Steatornis caripensis. Next base: position 531,531 of record VZSC01004107.1, read on the forward strand.
AATGCCATCCAAATACTGAAAAGTGCGTGTATTTCTTAGATGATTGTTTTCATCGCATTTAGTTGCACCCTGCTTTGTGCAGCTGGCTCGCCTGTCCTTTGGCAACTTGCTTTTAGAAAATAACAATATTTACCAACCCTGCACTAGAGAAAAAAGTAACTTTTTAATGACTTTCTTTTTTTCCAGTCAGCATCTCAGTCTGGCAAAGAGTGGGGGGGCCCGGCACAGGGAGAGGCTGATAGCCAGCACATTTTGTGTGAGTGCTGCAGTGATTTCCAGAAACAGAGAAGCTGGTCTTTGTCCTCAACTTCCCTGTAGGTTAATCCCTGTTTCCATGTTGCACCTAAGCATTTCTAGGATGATTCCTTCCTTCATGCTCTGCCTGTCCTTCTGTTTTCTCTGGGCCAGATTCTCACACTCTTAAGTCAAAGGCAGATTTTAGAAGTGGGATATAATCACATAAACCATACCAGTTATACCATTGCCTTGGGACCAGCTTCGTTTTTGTATGGATGAAGACCTGACATACAGCCAGTGTTTTGTAGCCTAAGTGCTGCTTCAGCTTTCTTAATAGATGAAAATGCTTGCTTGAAAGGTAAAAAGAAGTCAGCAATTTTTAAAAGATTGATTGATCGAACTATAAACAGAGATGTGTTCCTGGAGGGCATATACTGAGAATTTTTTTATATTGAAATGCAACGTTTTTGTGTCACATTTTCATCCCTTAGCTTACCCAACATCAAAAACAATTACAGCAATTATGGAAGTCCTTGACTTTTTCTTTAGGGAAATGCTGTCCAAGAAAACTCTAGTTATATCTTGGGTTTTTTTCTGTCTCTCTTAAAGCTAATATTTAGCATTTAGCCTAGAGGAAAAAGCTGACAAAAATGACTGGTATTTCCTCAAAGCGTGTATTTATTGTATCAACCGAATTTAAATTTCATGATTTTATTTTCCTGGAGTTATTCTTAGGATCAGTAATTTAAAAATCCCTGATCCCAGTTTGTCAAATAAGGAGCTGTCAAAAGGATCACAGATAGAAAAAGAAGTCTCACACAAGAGGCCACCTTCTTTTCACTTAAAGAGCCATTCTCTTCCAAGGATCCCCAAATAGCTTGTTCATTGTTTGGAGAAGAACTATAGCTGTCAGTCATCATTTGTCAAAATTCCTTCCTCCTGTGAAGGGGCCCACTGGTTCCTGTTTACTGCTATGAAGTGGAACATCATCTGTGGTGCGCAAAAGATGCGATAATGAGATTCACTTGACTTGCCATGAATTGGGGTTGCTGTGCATGATTAGAAGGGTTTTCTTTACTTTCCTGGCAATTGTGAAGCTGAGGATTTGCATGTTAATAGTAACATTTTACTTTTAAAACATGGGGTTTTTTTAGTGAGTTCTGTGTCTAAAATTGTGAAATGGAAGCTACCATCCTTCAAGATCTCATGTTGTCTTAGTGACTTCAGAGAAAATTCAGTTTACTTCACAGTTATAAGGAAGATTTCTTTTTTTTTTTTTTTTTTNAGCAAAGAAGTCATATTACTTTATAAGTTTTCTTTCTCATATTACATTGATTGGTTTCTGCAAGTGAAAAAAATCTAATATGCAATTACATTTGACATGGCATACTTACTTGCTTTCATGTCTTCATTTTTTTTTTTTTTTTTTTTTTGGTAAGTTAACATCTCTACAAAACTTGTGTTAAGATCTGGAAACTGAGCTATATTCTTTCCAGCTTCTGTGTACCATTGCCAGAAAGAAAGATCCTGCCAGCCAAATCTATCCTTAGTTAGACTTCTGCATTTGCATCAAGGACTAAGAGTTGCATTGGTTTTGCTTTGCCATTTGGTTTTTGCCTAACAACTCTGTTAGTGTGGTATTCAGTCCAGAGTCTTTCTTTAGCTCCAACAAAGCTCTATGAGCTACAGGGCCAGTAGTGGAGAAAGAGTGGGGAGTGGGTTAGGCAAATCTCTAGGAAAACATTCTCATTTCAAATAAACAGCTGTGAATTGGAATGTTCATTGGGAGAAAATCCAAGTTTAAAATGTAGAGGCAAAGATTTCTCATATTTAATTTACCTTAATGACTCCTTATTTGGGTCTCTTCTTATACAAGACGTCTACAAGTTCATGAGATTATAGAACTGGTTTGACACTCAGGGTCTGATTTTGGGGCATTTTCATTTGTCTTCATTTTTAACTTCTGCTATTCAGGCTCCTCCATCTTTGAACATGCTTTAGCCTACCTGTGTGTTGTCTTATGAAGTTATAAACATATCTCTCCTAATTCTTCAAACTTTGGATCACCTTTGGATCCGTTCTCAAACTCTTGTGGAGAGAATGAGGATAATAAAAATGTTGGAGTATCCATAGTGAGCTGCCCTTTGCAATATTCCTTCTTTCTGCCATCGTTGATTTCTGTAAAACTGTAAATCCAAACTTTCAGTCCTCCTTGTCTTGCTGAGAAACTCTGCTTTTCTGTTGCTGAGATGTGAAGGCATCAAGTTGAATTCTTTTCTCCATTTTGAAAACCTGTAGGATCTCATGTCAGACTTCTATGTTCACCTTGCCTATGGCACAAAAAATGCTAATGCCTTCTTTAGAATGTGCCCACTACATGGCTAATGGACAAAAGAACAATAGGCATGGATAATACTGTTGGCTAATAAAGAAATTAAGAGCTTCACACTCAAAATTTGTTCGTGTAACTATGAAAACTGCTTTTATGCCTAGCAATGAGTTAATATGTATGAAACTTACGGGGTGTTGTTTTACCAAGTAGGCAAAGCCCTGCTAACCAGATTTTGTAGGATGCTGTCAGTGGAAAGCTTTATGGAGAAATGTAGGTGCATGATGATTGTCTAGTGCAGGGAATCATGTTTTGAATGAGTATAATACATGTGCCTCAGGCAGGCATATTTAGCAGATTGGTATGGAGAGTTAAAATTATTTTTCTTCTATCTAAAAAGCTATTGCTGAAGCACAAGTACTGTTTGTGCCTGACTCCTATGTGGGCTTCGCACAATAGAAGGAGAGTTGCTTCAGCTCTGCTTGCTTTTTCTCGTTCTGAAGAGAGTAAATGATTTTCACACACCCGCAAATGAAAGCAGCTAGTTAGCCAATTAACTCTTCTTTATGCCCCTCATGCTTCTGGCTGTGTTGGGGTTTTGTTCTTGAGTCTGCTAGTCCCTCTAATTTCCAAAAGATCAACGCTATTGTGGGTAGTAAAAGGTATCTTTTAAACTGTACATTAAATAATTAATATTTTCGTTTCTTCGAGTCTTGAATTTGACATCACTAAACCTTACAAAATGTAGAGTGGCCGGATTAATCGTATACTGTCTTCTGATTTTGGTGGGTTTTGTCTGTGAGGTGGCTGTGCTATGGAAGCAGGACAATTGCATATTACAGACACATAAGACTAGATTTCGTATCTATAAGAAGTTACGCTTACCTTGCAAGTGAATGTATCAGAGCTGTAACAATTTTTAGTTCTATTAACAATCCAGCGTCTGAGATGGGTACTTCTGCTATGGAGTTGAAATCCAAATAAATAAAATAACTTGTGCCATAAGTGTATAATTACAGAAGATTTGAGAGTTGATTAAAACCACTACAGCTATAGAAGCTTCTCGCAATGTTAATGACTTCTGGCCAATATATTTTGTACAGAATTAATGAGTGTCTGTAGTTATGGGTTTCTTCATTTTGTTTTGGATCATTAACATGCTCATTAAAGCTTAAAAACTACTTTTACCTGCTAGCTTTTTTTTTTAAACCTGGAATATCTCCTTTTCCTGAGACTCCTATGCAATAAATGTACTGGTTTGTGCCCACAGAGTACCTCATAAGGTGTTGAGCATTAATGCCTCTGCTTAAGAATGGGCACGAGTGTTGCTTTGCCACTTCATTGAGTAGGATGGAATAGATCTTGTAACATTCTTCTAACGCCATTCAGATACTTGCTTATGTCAGGCAGCACATGTTCAACAAGTCTGAATGCCACGCGTTGGTGTGAGACATTTCTGAGTTTTTGTCCTTTCTCTCTGTAAGTGAAATTATGGTCTAGGAACTTTTAACAGAAAAACACAGATCTCTAAAAAGTTAAATAAGATCCAGTATGAAATATTGAGAACGTCGTCATTCCAAAATGCAGGTTTTGCACTTAATCATGAAAGTGTAATTGATTTCCAACCTCTGTTACTTTACACTGAACCCCAAACAATACTTGATCTGGAAATTGTTTTGGTTTTGTATCTTTCAATGAGAAGTTACATTGTGATTTAATGGTTCTTGTAAGTGGGATTTTAAGATGGAGATTTATGATAGTCATGAGACTTCCTATACATAATGTACTGTTCTGAGAACAGTCTTAAATTTTCAAAATTAATAGAGCTGCTCAATGACTTCTTTCCTCTCTTCTTATACTCATCTTTTCTACACTTAGTAGAAAAACTTACTGCTGCAGTGAATTATTCAGCTCGGAAGAAAGAAGTTCAATGGAGGACTTTGCTCCTTGGTATCCAGTGTCGTTAGGAATCTAGATTATCAGGTGGAATGCACCATTCCTTTGTAATGATGTTTCTATCTCTGCCAATCACATCCCCCATGTTTCAAAACATGGAAATGGGACGTGATCCTTTCTGTATCAGGAAATTTAAAATATCCTACTTTGAATAAAGTTTTACGTTACTGCACTACTGGCTATACCTATACATGTTCAAACGCTCTTTGTGGATATTTAATGTTTCTACAAACAGAGAAAATTATCCTGCTATTACAGTGTGTTATATAGGTGAATAATATAGTTCTCTGCCTGTGTTAAAGTGGAAGAAAAGTTGCTTTAATGATATACAAGTTATATTGGAAAGACATACATTAGATTGACACAGAGCTCAGGGAGACAAGGTCCAATTGCAGCTTTTATCACAAATGAAATGAGTTTTATGGTTTGTAGCTAGCAGTTATGCATTAGGCAGTAGATCTGAATAGATCTGAATGCTCCTGGAGTAGAAAATCAAGAATATACCATTCAGATCAAAGTTAATCCTATTTGATATGGAATAGCCTCTTTAAACATCTAGGGAGGAAAAGACCCACAGCACTGATGATTGCATACAGAAAAGACCTAGTCTATCTCATTCTATGTACTTGTAGCCCAGCATAGCTTTTCAGCACCAAGGACAATTTTTTGTTAACTTTATTAGCAAACTGGATCACTTTGTGGTTTAGAGTTGGAAACCATTGAGGCTATCATTTTACCCTTTTCTCCTCCCAAAATAATTATACTACAGAAACTTTTGCTATAGTTTTGTTTGGTTTGGGGTTTTTTTTGTCTCTACGTCCTGGTTTCAACTGGGATAGACCTAATTTCGTCCTTAACTGGAATAGAGCTATGTTTTTGATTTAGTATGTGATTTGATGTGAGAAGAATGTTGATAATTTACTGATGTTTTTAGTTGTTGCTAAGAAATCAAGGACTTTTCCACTTCCTGTGCTTTGCTAGCATGCAGATGCACAAGAAGCTGGGATGGAGCATAGCTGGAGCAACAGATCCAAATTGGCCAATGGAATATTCCATATCATGAAACACCATGCTCACTGTATAGATGAGGGTTGGCTGGGAAGTGCAGTCTCTGTCTCCCAGGACTGCAGTTTCAGGATTTCTCTCCTCCAGGATCATCTCTAGCTAGGGATGGACAGGGCAATGGTCAGCGGGTGGTGAGCAGTTGCACATTTTATATATTTTATTATTATTAATAATATTTATTTATTTAAATTATTATATTATTTCAATCTCGCCCCATGAGTCTCTTTACCTTTACATTTCTGATTCTCTCCCCCATTCCCTGGGGGGCGAGAGAGAGTGCATGAGTGACTGTGGTATTTAGCAGTCGAGTTAAACTCGACTCGAGGTATTTAACTGCCGAGTTAAAACCACTACACTCTGAGATACTATATGACTTGCATTATAGCAAGCTCGAGTGGTCACAAACTATTGATTTTCAGTTTTTGATGAAAAACTTCATAACAACTATAATATCTGTAATATATGATTTTGATGTACATTGCCAAGGAAACAGTCTTCAGCAACATGCTATGTATATTCTTCATTGCACTGATGTGTTGTCCATCGGAGAGGACTGTTTTTCAAAGAATAACTGCTGTAATTTCTTTAAGTTTACTGACAGTGTTAACCTCATTTAGACTCCAATTTATTTCTGAGATGTTTTCTTTAATAATATTCCTGAGTGCTCCTTTGTTGCTACTGAAGAAATAAAACTGGAAAAAAAAAAGGCATAACAAAGTAACAACTCCTTTCATCCCTCTGGTTCTATACTGAGCAGGAGGAAATACACTGCTAAAAATCTGGGGTCAGAATAGATTGATAAAACAGGATAGGGGAAGTAAGGTAAGTGCAGACACACCCTTTTGTACTAGAAAACAAATAATGTAGTTAAGAATGTTACTACAAATGTGGCACAGAAAAAACCCAAAAAGACAAGAAAGAAGGCAGTCATGCTTAGAAAGCTGCCTATTTCAGTGAGCTCGATTCACTGCCATAGTCAAACAGGGAATTAATTCTCTATTCTCAGTTCCTGTTGGGCCATTCCTCATGTTTTAACTCGCTGAGTTACTGAAAATAGCTTGTTAACTTAACCTGTGGATATCGTTTTCTCACAGACACTTGAATGAGAAGCAATAGATTGGAACAGAACATTTAGTGAAAAGCCTTTGTTCCATATGTATATACTGTGATTTCCTGCCAGATCCCGTGCACATCCAAAGAAGCTCTGTACAATTTGCTTTTTCTTCCCCTCTGCCACTAGTGCCGTCTTAAAACAATCATTTATCAGTTGTTGCTGCTGATGAATTATGACAATGGAAGTGAGGTTCAACCAATGAATTTTTCTGTCTTAGTTTGCTAGTCTGTGATCTGTTTGTTTGTATTAATCTGGCTATGTCTTTTTCACACCCTTGAATTCGAATATATTACTTCTCTCTTTTTAGAAGCAGTCTTCTCGTTGAGGAGTGCCAGAAAGGTTTACACAGAGCATGCACAGGCAAAAGGAAATAGTATTCACAAACAGAGCAAAACAATGCCTAAGTTGAATGTGATATTATCGCCTCTCTGGTGGTTGACATTGCATCTAGAAATGTAACTACCAGCATTTTCATCACAGTTCTACAGATATGAACTCTAGTTTTCCATATGCATTACAATTTTAGTGAACCCAAACCAAATGCAAGCCTCTAATGGTTGTTGGATTGTTGAGCACTGTTTCTAATGCTTTGTTCCTCACTATGATGATGGTAGCTGCAGCTGTTTAGAATTTCTGGGATGGTCATAGTGGTAGAAGTAAAAGTCAAGAATGTAGATCCCACTGCTGTTCTGCATGAAGAAAGGACCTTTCTTGTACTTGTAATGTCTTGCACTGCTGTAATGCCTGAACTTCAGTGGCAGGCAACTAGTGGGTCTACAGCATGTTTGTATCTGAAGAAATTGTTACAAATTCCACTTCAATATTCCAAAAGTTTTCATACTGTTAGGAAGACCTTTTGCTACACCTGGAGAGAATAACGAATTCATTGAACGTTTAGTCCTGTATTTCAGGCAGCTAGAGTGCCATCTTCTTTTCTGAATGTGCAAGTCTAACTTGTCAATTATAAAGATTCTTGTCAAAACTCATTTGTCGCCATTATTTTTGTTACATCTATGTGCAGAAACTGTCAGTGTGAAGAGCTGCAAATTCACAGAAATTAATGTTGCAGAATATGTTACTTCAGTGATAAAAGTTGAGTCAAGTGCCGTCTTTTGTTCCCATGTAAGCTTATGTTTGTCCTACAGTCACTTTTTTGTTGAAAGAACTGTATCAGTTCCTTACAGTGACATTTTACTTGTCATGCTGGTTTGTAACTTCCTCGGGTAGTTTTGTTTTCTCTGAGTACAGTACGCATAGAGCAGGATGCTTTTCACATAGTTACAGGTAGGCACAGTATGTAAGCCTTTTGTGCCATCACTTTTAATTAAGTTATCTGTGTTAGTTGAATGAGGGAAAATTAATGTGTAGAAATGTAGCCTTATTTACTAGTTTTGACGACTTAGAGCCTTGTACTCAAAATATTAAAAGTAACATTTTTAGCAGTTCTGTGTACATTAATAGAATCAGTTCAAGAGAGGAACAATGAACCATAACTGTCCTTCTTAGGTTATGTGTTAGGTTTTTTTCTTTTTCAAGTGACTTTAAGAAGACACTCATACCTTGTAATTAATTGGCCAACTAGGGGAAAACTGCCACAGGAATAAATGCAGTTCAAGGAGTTTTTCCTACTAGCTAGCATTTGTTAGGAAACCTTTTTTTTTTTTTAAGACTATTAAAACATGCATGAACAACCACCAATTACTTACTCCAGGGAGAGTTTCTTACAAAAAAGACATGGAAATTATCATACAATAATAATAAAAACAGTGAATGTGTCACCTAGGGCATGAGCATGTGTGCTGCTGATAATGTCAGGCAGTAGATCGTCTAATTAAATTCATCAGTGTACTTCGATATCAGTTTAAATAGTTGATTCCAAAATGAGAAAACCTTAAAATTTATTTGCATGAGATGCAGAGCTGCAAGTCTCAAAGTGACATTAGATGTTTATCCACAAGGTTATTTTCTATTCCTGTGAAGTGTCTCTCTGTGATTTATATGAGAAAATATTGGCACAGATAAAGAATCACCTTTTTGGGAACAAGATTTTCTGTTACCCTTTGTTACAAAAGGGAGAAGCTGAGAGTTTGTTATGCTTCAGGATATGGCAGGAATGTAATGATCTGTTCTGTGACGTTAATGTTGGTGTTCTTGTCGCTATTGTTTTGCCACTGAACACGCTGCCACTGAAAATAGTGGCTGGGAGTAGGTATCAAGAAGGTGGTGAAGTAGAAAGCATGATGGTATTAAATACCAGTGGGTGATAAAGTGAAAGTGCTCTCCCTTGCAGCCAGAAGTGAAGGCTGAAACAAGTGAGGGAAATAACATATGCATCTTAAAAGTAAGATGTAAGAAAATAGACACACCACCTCTTCTCTTTTTTTTTCCTACGTACTGATGCATTATTCTTTCTTCCTTAAAATTCTATCTTTTCACATCTGAAATGGCAATAGTTGAACTGCACTTCATGCCACATCTCTCTGTGTGTTCGATAGCGTAGATTGACTATTAGGGGGAAAAGAGAGTTGCAGAAAAATGGTATGGCAGTGCTGGATATCTAATGGTGTGGATTCTACGTGAAAGTGGGAAAGAACATTATTTCAAAACAGAGGTGATAGAAGGAAGAAAAACTGTGGCTAAAGGATAAAATGTATGTTGACTTGTAATTAAAGATACATGCACTGAAAATCCTTCAAATAGAGTTACCCTAGAGACAGTTTTTCTTGGGATAGAAATTTGTTCCCGTGAGATTAATATGTTCTGATGTCCCTAGATCATCTTATCTTTTATCCCTAACAATGACGACCGGTGTGTGTGTTTCGAGGCTTCACTTATCCCTCCTTCTCTCCTCTGCACCCCCAACTACTTTCTGGAAATCATTCAGTAACTGAAATTACTGTGATAGAATTCATTACACTACTTCTCTTGTGTTTCTGGAAACACACTGTAGAATAGTCCTTAGTGGAAAAAAAAAAGATGGAACAGCGTAGAGTTGCCTCATTCCTGCTTTCTGCTATAACCTCTGTTTTTTCAAACCAGTACTCTGGTTTTATGATCCCAGACTATGCAGATCATTTTACCCTGAAATAAATAGAAATTATTTGAGGGCTGTTTCCCTGTTTAGCACGTGCTTGAAGGTAAGAGCCTGTACTCAGGCACCGTAACAGCTGAGCAAGGATGAGTTGCTTGCTAGTTGGAATGAGCTTTCTGCTTCTGTGCTCTTTCTGCTGCTTACTCTGTAGCACCTTGCACAAAGGTTGAACCGCTGCTGGGATCTGCATTTTTGAATGGGGCACAGAGCAGGACGACTTCAAAAGTAGGGGCAGTTAATGTATCATTAGAGCTGAAGAAGACTGGAAAATGATTCAAAACCAGGTAGGAATAGTTAAGGATTTTGTGGCAGCAGGAGGCTGGGATCATAAAATCCAGAATGCAGTGGTGGTCTAGATGAAATTGTGAAAACTTTTAAAAGCCATTGTTCTTTAGTAACTACTCCTGTATAGCGTCCTCCAGATATTGTTTCTTTACGTGTGGTTGAAGGAATTAAGGCGGACACAAATACATACATACTTGAAGGGTGGAAAATCTGCTTTTGAAGGTCTTCCGTTACTTTTCCACAATGTTGAGACAGAAGTTGTGGATGAAGTATGGTTTTTAAATGTCATCATTATACAGTGTTTTCTGAGGGGGGAAAAACAAAAACCTTGATCCAGAAAAATCTATCAAACCACATGAAAATCTTGTGGTTCTATGTGGACATTTTATTACAAAGCATAAGCACGTGTTGTGTTCATTGGTAAGCTTGTCTTGATCAGAAAACTCAAAGGAATATAAGCTTTATTTCCAGAAAAACTTAGGCATTTATGTTTCTTCATATTTAAGTAATGTGTAATTTGTGAGGCTGCATGGATTAGGTGTGAAATCAGATGAACTTCAGTAGTTCCAGTTACATTGCACTGCGGCTAATGCCAAAGACACCCTGTGAAATGAAATTGCTGAATTTCACACAGCACATGTACATAAGAAAAAAGAAAAGGGACTTCACTTGACAGCCAGTAGAGAAAAATCTGCATTTCTCTTGTTCTAGTGGCAATAGAATAAAGGATTTCTTTGAAAAGTAGTATTATGTGGATATTAAATAAATCCCAACCATTTAATTCTATATTCTAAAGTATCTTAGTCTCTTGCCTGTAAGATTCTGCCAATAAATTCAAACAGGATCAGATACAGCTTGCAAAGATCTTTCAACCATTTCGCTATAGTTACAGAGGCTGATGCAGTATTCCTGAGACTCCAGTTTTTGCTTTAATTTATGTTTTCAATCGCGGCATGCTTAAGGTTACACAGAATTTCAGCCTGAATGTAAATGTGTTTCCTAAAAATAGCTTTCAGAGAGTAAGCTTAGTGTTTACCATAATGTACACAGTTATAAGAAGTTATGTTTAAAAATAAGCCTATGTCTCGGTGATTGTTTTGGGGTTTTGTTCTGTTTTGTCAATCTGTTTTCCTCAAAGTTATGTACGTCAGCTGGACTTCAGGAAAGAAGATTGATGAATCCTACCTAATCCGTGTCCTATACGTGTTTCTTCTCCTGTAAGTGGCCAATATCGATTACACATTGGTGTAGACAAATGACGTAAACCAAAGACGTGGTGGTTTCAGGTTGTTCATACTTCTAACAAACGTAATGTAAATGAATCGGAGAAGGATCAGTGCAACAGGCACCAAGCTTGTATAGATTCAAGAAGTATAATTCACTTGATACATGGAAGACAATATGCTCCTTGCACAAGTCTGGAAATGCAGCTTGAATTTCTGTCTGTGGTTTCTACATTCCAAATTTTGTTTGGTGATTTCCCTGTGGTTTTATAGTTGTTTATATAGAATCACATCCATGATTCTCTGCTTCAGGAGATGTGAAAGTATTGAAAGCCTACAGGAAAGGTGTACGTGCATGTGGCGTGCGTCATCTTAAGTATTGTTATATGCCTATGCTGTGATCTGCTTTGGTATCTGACACACATAGGAATTGAAAGATGTATGCTTACTGAGTTATAATACAGCATGTGATCTCATTCTCTGGTGTAGATTTGGTACTTAGAGGTCATTTAAGGTGTGAAGTGTTAGGTTTTCATTTATACCTGAGGTACGAATTCTTAAGACTGATATATGCTTTGGGATACTTAGCCATGGATATTTGGCATTTGGTCATGACTTTTTTTGTGACCTAAGTTATTTCGTAAGTAACTTTCTGTTAAGGCCAGGTTGGAACTAAGTATGTAAAGGGTGGACTTTCTGTTTATATGTAATTTTTTAATTCCTATTGTAGGTGAATTCTGCACCGTTCTGTCAATATTATTACATTCTATTAACTTTTGATTCGTGTGCAATGTTACCGTTGTCTAGTAAAAGATGCCTGAGAGTGGCATGGAGTGGTCAAACTACATAAAGGATCATATGGCTACTTGCTTGAAATAAGAATACTGCATATTTAATATAGACTCATATTCCCTTTGCCATGGTTTCTAGCAAACTTTGTATCAAGTTCCTGAAGGGAGTGGAATCACATGCTGTGTCCCTTGTCAAGCATTGCTTTCAAGAAAGGATATCCAATAACTGTATAAAAGCACGTGCAGAACTATTGCAAGCCTTCTGGGTCTGCTCCACCAAAGCTGTTAGTGTTCAAGCACCTTGTTTTTCAGATTGTAAATCTGCCCCTTAAACTTGTATTTGAAGGACAAGGCTAAACACAGAAGCTTCAAGTGCTACAGGTGTAGTAATATAGTGCAAGCGTAAGTGAATCTCTACACATACAAGGCTGGTGTAGCTGAGAAGTCTAAACAGAAATAAGATTGGGATTGTTTGATAGAGACAACTATTTGCACTGCTGCTAATTCATCTGTGCTGACCTTTTACAGTATAGAGGTTACCTAGAAAAAACAAATCAATCTTTTAACCTGCCCAGAGCAACTAAAAATAACTTTTTTTAAGAATGGAGTTACTAAGTTTATAAATTAGACTATTTGATTTTATTCATCCGTCCATTTGTTCTGCATAGGAAGAAGAGATATTGGAATTTCCTTTGTATAATCTTTCAAGTTCACCTGATTATTTTTATTTGTTCTGAATTTAGAATTTTTTAAAGGAAAGAGGAGGACACTTAGGCAATTTCAAAATACATTCTGTTTAATTTAGAATTAACAGTAAAAAGCTTGAAGTTCACACCTTTTTTATCTCTCCTTGCTTTTCCTGTCACTTCAAGAATTCTACTGAAGTGCACCTTGAAGCATGTTTTATGGCATTAGGATTTGTAGGAATTTAAGGGTCATGAGGTATCCCCTGATCTATATGAAGATGAGAGGGGTTTGTGTTTATCAAATGTGCCAAAAAAAAAAAAGGCTCAGAACAAAAGAAACCACCCTCACAACCGGATGTGTTAAGTACCAGTGAAAGGAACCAAATGGGAACAGGACCTAAACAGACTCCTTTATAGTTCTTCTTTTACTGAGTTATTTTAAATGCAGTGTGTCAGGTGTGAAATCAGCATTTTTGTTGAAGAAAATACTGTTGTAGAAAGAATATGTGTAAAAACATATAGATGACCTGGGGCTCTTAAAAAAATGTTAAGCCAGATTTCATGAAATCAGAGAAACTCGGACTCTACTTCATAATGCAATTTAGGTACAAGCAGATGCAGAGACATCTAGCAATGTTTTTTCTTGTGGTTTTCTTTTTTGAAGTGCTTAACCATTTAATTTCCTGTGACTTTGAAATAACTAGTCAAAATCACTAACAAAGACTCTCTTTTAGGATGTCAGGTATTTTCAAGACCTGTTGACAACAGAGACTTGCGTTCCTATGTCATTTGCCCATTTTTAAAACACTGTGAATGTGAAGATTATTTTGACTCTTAAATAGAGTTAAAGGAGAAAATAATACATTTTGAAGAGAGGATGCATGAGGAAATCTGACTTGACTGTCTCCAGTGCTCTTCTCTAGTGAGGTGAATGAGTTAGTCCTAATGATGCCTCTCATAAGAAATGCGCAAGGCTACAAGGCAAAGCCTCACTGGGCATTATTGATCTAGAGTTTTCTACCAGAGAAGGTGTGTTGGTTGTTTAGCATAATGTATTGTAGTTGGAATGGCTATCTAGCTAGTATGTGAAGTAGAGGGAAGCTGGTTTCCAATTTGCTTTTTTATGAGAATAAAATGACTTTGTTTCCTGGACCTGATCTGGAGAGCAGTGAAAGTGAATGTTCTTCACGTAGGATGGTAATAAAGCCTTAGCAAAGGAGAGCCGATTTTTCACTCTAGTTGTTCTCGGTCTGATAAGCTAGTGCCCTGGGCTATTGATTCTTTCTAGTATGTGTCGCTTTTTGTTAGTCTCATTAACAACAATTCTTTCCTCTCGAACTCAGTTTTATCCTCTTTGATCAGAAAACTCGTATGTCTTGGCCCAGTTTCAGCAAACGCCTACGTATCTGCTGTTGAACACTTTAGTCTCCTCCTGTCTCTTTAAACTCGTATTTTCAAAGTGCATGAAGGACAACATTTTTTGTCACCAATAGTGAAGAGAAGCTAAGCAGCTGATATAATCACACAAGTAACTTGTATTGGTTATAAACAAAATTTTAATTATTAAGAAACAAGCACTTTTAATGTAAAAGATGCTTAAAGAGCTATGCTATTTTAAAAATTTCCTCAGTTTATCATCCTATTTATTATACCATTTATGATCCTTGGTAAGGGAATCTCACAGTATATTAGTTCAAGCTTTGGTAAATTGTTTTTTATTTATAGGTTTTAGATCTTAGTGTCATTCTGATTTTAACTGTTGGGTAAGAACATGTGATTAACAGTGTTTTTCCACACTTTGACATTCAGTGTTTATAACCCAATGTTAGCAATTTTCTGTTGATAACTAATGGAATCAATATATTAATCTTTACTTGTGATGTGTATGTAGTTGAGTTTGTAATGATGTATATAATCAGAGTAAGCTCATGATGCTTAAGTTTGTGTTTTTACATTTCATTAAAAATTTATGCGTACAATAGGAAGTGACTGGAAAATTGAAAACTTCATTTCAAGGCTTGAACTTCCCTCCGGATGTCACTGCATCTTTTAATTTTGGAAATCAGAAAAAAAATTCTTCAGTTCTTCCTTCACAGGTTTTCTTACATGTCTATTTCTGAAATTATCAGAAGTCAAGCAGAAGTATTTCTGTGCTGTGAATTGTGACTCTGGTACCTTAAGAATGGGACATTTGAAGTGATAGGAACATTACTTGACCTAATATTCTGGGTGTTAGGGGGAGGGAATTACTCGTTTCTTTTAAGTGAAATTACAGTGGTTTTTTTTCTCTGAACTCAAAACTTTCCAACATTTCTTGCTGTAAGTGTACAGCTGTAAACAGTTATTAACACCACTTAACGATATGTTGTATTAGTGGTACTTCATCTTAAGAGTTGTCTTTCATACATTTCTCTTTGCATGTTTTTGGAAATCAAGAAATCAGCTTTCCTCACTACTGTAAATAACTTGTGTAGAGAATGAAATTTGTTATTTTCAGTATTGGGGTAATTGTGTGATAGATGTCTAAAACCACAAAGGGGAATCATTAGTCCCTTCTGTATGACCTCAGTTTACAAACGGTGGTAAGTCATTACTTCTTAATGTCTCTAATGTCAACCGGATACTGGTGAAATAGCTGTCCCACGGAACTGAACACCCACATTTGCAAATGCACAGCAGAAGGAATACCACAAATCCCTTGGCACCATACCTTGGAGTAAGGATTTTCGTGTTACTAAGATTAGTTTGTAAAGAAATCTTACCAACACATGTCCACCTGAAATTACCTACGCTTTCAGTGGAATGAGGGCAACGCACTTGTGTGCACAGCGTGTTCAGAATGGAAAAAGGAGATTCATTCATGTCAAACATGCCTTTGAACTGAGTAGATAGTCATTGTGAAAAAGAACTGTACTCGGAAACAAAAAGGAGATTAAGTTCTGCACAATATGGCAAGATACGGTTTTTGCAGGAAAGAACTAAATGGAAATGTTAGGATTTAAATGAGAAGCATCACTGAATTTTCAAGGCTAAGAAGTTGGGTAATGAGGAATGCAATTTTTTTTGTGAATTGATATCTCTTATAGGGTGCTGCAAATAATGTTAATATGAAGTAGATAATATATTACTGGTTGCTAAGGGAACCATATTCACTGGATTTCATTTTTGTTGTTACAGTGAAAGTTGCCATGTATTTTAGAATGATCTGGACAACTGAGCGTGCAGTTTTCACACAAGCTTTCTCTGCAGATCGTTCAGAAATCTTGTTAGAAAAATATTTTATTATTTGTATTTCTTGATGCAGTCACTGGCAAATCTTGAACTTTTGGTTCCTTATTAAATTTATTTAATACACCACGGTAATAGTTTTGAAAGAGGTAAGTAATAGACCTTGCTTTGATTTTTATGGCAGTTTCTAAATACTTGATGAAGAGATCTGGTTTGTCAGTTATAGCACAATGTTGCTAGGGCAACTTGTTAATGTTTGCTTGTTCTGGAAGGTGTGTAACTGACTATTGTGCTCCTAATTTGTACAGGATATCTACAGGCATCAGTCAGTCCTTATTTCACAAGACATGTGTTTGGCATAGATCGGCTTTTCTCGTTGAAAACTTCCCATATTGTATCCAGATAGAAATTTTCATGGCTTCTGTATACTTTTAAGAAAGAACAGTATGCTGGCAAATAATTATTGCTTTTAGATATATTTCCATGAATATGACTGCTCTGAGCATCTGTGTTGCTTTTGTCTGGAGTGTAGCTGTATATTAGTAAGAAACAAGAAGCTTCTCCCATCAACTGGCTTTTGATGGCACTTCTCTTGCAGCCTTCTACTTGAATTTGCTTTCTTTTTAGCATCGGGAGTTGGTCTGCTGCTGCAAAAAAAGAAAATCTGTCTCTAGCAGGAAAAAGATTTCCTGTCTTTTTACCTCTGATGCTTTGCCATATAGAAGCATTCTGTGACTGTGAACAGACTGTTTCTTGGTACTGTAACTTGGCCCAGTTTCCTGCAAGAACAAGAAAATTGTCAGTGTCTTGATATGGTGAATCTTGTAATTTGAAATATAGCATACTTGCAAAAAAAATCCTGTAGTTGATATGTCCAGTACAGGAATCTCAGTGCACATAATGCAAGAAATTTGTGTCTCGGTATTGGAGAGAGTCACAGTGTCTACTCCCAGATGCTCTTCATACCTGCAATTTGGAAGTTTCTAGTCTTCAGTTCTTGTGTTTTCTTTAGTGTATGCACAGAACCAACAGGTGCTGTGCAATTGTCCTATGACCCAGAAGGTATCAACGGCATAGGAATTACTGTTGGAGATACCTTATTTTTCTTTTTTTTTTTTTTTTT
>VZSC01004108.1:0-15829 GCA_013398225.1 Steatornis caripensis
TGCCCCGCGGCCGCCCGGCCCGCTCCCCTCGGCCAGCCCCGGGAGCGGGTGCGCGGAGGGGCGCCCGCGGCCTGCCCGGGGACCGCGTCCTCCCCGGGGGGGCACCCGCGCCCAGCTCCCCACCAGGCGGCGGGACGCGGCCGCCGCTCACCCGGAAGCCTTTCTCCCGGTCCGCCTTGATCTCCGCGTCCAGCTGCTTCAGGGCGGCAGTGAAGCCGCGAAAGAGCAGGTACTCCCGCACCAGCTCGTCCGTCCGCTCCGCCGCCGCCGCCATGGGGGCCCTGCGGCGCCGCCGGCTCCGCCCGCCCACGGGTGGGGAGGAGAGAGCCCGGCCCCAAGCGAAATGGCCCAGCCCAGCTCCAGGAGGACTACAGCTCCCGGCATGCCTTGCCGTGCCCTCAGCGCAAGGCACGCCGGGATATGTAGTTCCCCCGGCCGGTGCACATGCGCACGGTCTGCCCGCCTTTTTCCCGCCTCTTCGTTGCCCCCCCTCCCCTCCCAGCCGGCGCCTGCAGCCCGCGTTTTCCCTGCCTCTTCATTGGCCGCCGCCGGGCGCCGGCTGCGCTCCGATTGGTCCTCCGCCACGTGCGGCTCATGTTGCTGGGTGAGGACGGGCAGAGGCTCGGCGGCGGTCATGGGAGGGGCTGGGGCTGGGGCTGGGGCTGGGGCGGCGGCGGCGGCGGCGGGGCGCGGTCGCGGTCGCGGTCGCGGTCGCGGTCGCGGTCGGTCGGTCTCCCGCCCGGTCGGTCTCCCTGGAGTAGTCCAGTGTGGGCACCCGCAGGTTTCCCCGGGCCGGCCTTTCCAGGCCGCGGAAGAAACGGCAGGGGTGGGCATTCTTACCCCTAGGCCGGACTTGTGGTCGGTAATGGGACGGGGGGCATCGGTCCGGCTGTCGGGAAGGGCTTCCCCAGGCGGGCGCACTGGGCTCTGTGAGGCTGGCGGGGTGGCTGCAGCAGGCCCAGCTGGGTGTCCGTCTGGCCTTCTCACGCGTGTGTACGGCTGGTGTCATTGCCCACTCCGGTGTAGCGGTTAATTGGGAAAAATTTGCGATGGTGTGAAGAAGCCTGCCTTTTAGTGACGTCGGTGGGAGCTGAGGAGCCTCAGCACTTTGTGAAGCTGAGGCCCATGGGAACGGAGCATCAAATCATTGTGGGGAAGGGTGCAGGAGGTGGGAGGCTTGTCTCAGCTGTTTTTCACCTGCGCCATTTAACCTTAGTGGTTAAAATCTAAACTGTTAGCTTTTAGTCAATACAGACGGCATCCCTCGGGCAAAGGGAACATTTCAAACTCCATGATTTCCTATGGAAAAATGAGCTGGAGTGTTCTTGTCAGTCACCCTGAACTTTCCTTTTGTGTCTGTCCACTACACAGGCTGTAAGATTTCATTTTCTTCACTTGCATATTTATTCAGTATAAATAAATGTTGCATTGCAGCTTTTGATGGAGGCGGCTGGAGACTGTAGCAAGCCACATCCCAGAGTGAGTCCCAGTCCCCTGACACACCTTCAGGAAGTAGAAACCCACGTGGCAAAGCGTTGCTTGTCACAGGCACACCACCGTGCCACGCTAGCAAGACTCTTCAGCAGCTTATGGGTAGCTGTTTTATCCCAGTCAGACAACTGCAGTGACTATTTATCTATGCATTCCTATTATACACGGGTATGTTTAAATTTAATGAGGTTTATTGGGATGAGCACTGTATCTTTACGGGTGCCAGTGTGTGTGTAATTTCACTGTGCAGAGCTTTCCTCTTTTGCTTTAAACCTGCCAGCTCAGCATAAGGAAATTGTTTATTTTGTAGTCTTTGGGTCATGGGTTTATCATGTGCGTTATCTGCACTTTTCTTAGGAGGTTTTTACAGCTTTGTCACAGCTTTGTGGCTTCTTTATAGTGTTTTGGAAACAAACCAAGGGATCCCATGATGAGGTTCTCTTGATTTCACAGAATTTTGCTATGAAATCAGAACAGCGAGTTTAGGGACAGAAGAAGCTATAGGGGAGGGAGTAATTCATTCAGCCTTATGAAGTACACTCTGTCTTTGAGACAGTCTGGAAAAATAAGTCAGGAAAACAACAACCACCAGTACTGTTTATTGGTCTCTACTAAACTAAGAAACTATTTAATCAAAACAAAATTCTTTATAGATGAAATTCACCCAAAATGCTACTGAAAAGATGGATATTACCATGCTGAAGGCAGAGGCATAAATATCAGGAGTCCTTTTATTCTGAACTTTGCCACTGGTTCATTTAGTTAGATTCATCACTTCCAGTTTTCTGGTTTGTAAAATGAAGAGGCTGTTTAGGTCAGGAATTGTCCTTGTAAAGGGCTTTGAGGCTATGAGGTTTGCATCCTGAACGTGCAAAATACTGCCGTCTGGGGCTTGTGCCTGCTGAGCCCCTTACCTCTCATGCAGTTTGAGGTAAGAGTTTAGTTTGCCATGTTCTGAACAAGATGCAAGTTAAGCTGAAGTCACCATGATTAGTCAGCCAAGACTGAACAGGTACTTGTTTTGTCTAGTCTAAGGGGACCGTCTTCACATAGCAATTCTTAAAATTGCTTTTTCATAGTATCTCATGTGCCCCTTGTGTGACTTCTGGGGGCCAAGAAAGTTCAATATCTTCAAGAGCCTAAATACAGAAGTTCACTCATAATCCCAGTGCTTTGTGTCTGGTGAAAATACCCAGTGTGAAAGCTCTGCAAGGTAGACATCCTGTCTAAGGTGACCGTGGATGGTCTCACCAATCCCGTAAGTCTTGAAATATTTTGGAGATGTGTATGTTTAAATGCATTGGCCATATGTTCTAAGTAATGCTTTCTATAAATCATGAAGAAAATCACGTGCAGCACTGAAGTTACTTGTTTACATCAGTGTAGCTAAGAGCAGAACATGGCAAAGGCTTCCCCTAGCAAAATTCTCATGGGAAATTATTAGTAAAGTCTTATGCCTAAAGTTGGTAGACGTCCAACAAGACTTTCTAGCATGGTATTTCTGGACATGGTCCAAGAAGAGAATGATCCAAACAAGACCAGTTGCTGATGAAAGAAGGTCGGAGTTAAGTAGCAAATGTCTGTATGACTGGGTGTTATGTGTATGTATTGCATAATATATACCCAAATATTTATATTCTATATTTAAGTTTGCTCTGGTATTATTTCTTTCCCCTTTTCATATGGATAACGGTAGCTGGTGAAGCAACACAGGTGTTTTCACAGAGACATTGAGATAACTGAAGTTCAAAATGAAGGAAAAGTGAAGAAAACAACCAAGGCATGTTAAAACATGAATCTAGTCAGAGCAGAGAGTAATCAGTTCTGATTTCTTCTTATGTTTAGTATCAGGTTTTGCGTAAGGCTAAGAAATCTATCCAGAAGCTGGAGAAAGACTTGGGTTCTTTGCTGAAGATGAAAGGTAACTGTACACAAGTATTTGCCATAGACAGAGTGCCTGGAGTTGTTTTTTATTTATTTGTTAAATAGAGACTGATAGGTATGCGGCTGAGCTCATTAAAGCATTAGAGCCAACTGTGGCTTTAGTTGTAGCAATAAGCAAAGGACAGCGAAAAGCCTATTGACTCACTAAGCACTGCACCTCAGAAATCCCCCTCTGACTTTCAGTCGTTCCTACCCTGTCCCCAGCCTAGTCCAGGTGAAGGAAGGAAATGAGTAATTCCTGCTATCCCACGGCAGCGGGCAGTTCAGGCAGAGCGCCCTTTGTCACCCTGCTCCCGATTCACCCCCAGCAGGCATGGGTCCCCAGGCTGCATGCTTCGGCTCCCACTGTGCTCCTCCCGACCACAGCAGCGTGGTGCAGTGCAAGTCACAGCCATCACGAGCACCCAGCATTGCGAATCAAGCACAGCCAGAGCTTAAATTTCAAAACAAAGCTGGCTCTGGTGTGAGGTAAAGAGAAGGACAGAGAAGCTGTTGAGCATGTCCTAGTATAGGAAATGGAAGCCTCTAGTTAAGAATTCATGCCAATAGAAACAGGTACAAGAGATGCTGTGGTTTTGTTTTCTTTCAGCTTGGTTCGTCGCCTTCATGCCCTCCTCCGTTACTGCCTGCGACACCATGTCTAGACGCCGGTCTAGCATGTGCTGTCAGCAGTTGAGGCAGCTCCCGCTGCAGGGCTTCACGCCCTCACCAGCATGCCTTCTGTTTACTGATGCTGGCCACTGCCTCCAGTGGCAGCAAGTAGGGCTAGGGGCTGATGGGGCAGAGATTCTGGACATAGTTTTGTGTCCCTTCAAGTGTCCAAATTAGTGTCAGCTAGAAAAAAACATTGCTGTTCCTGCAACTTGCACCTCCAATTATTTGCGTCAATTAAAACTCCCAGGGCTTAAAATGAGTGGTCTTCTCTGAACCCATGTCCTCAGATAACCCATAGAAGTCAGTCATAGGTAGAATAGTTCAACCAATGAAAAATTGAAGGGATCACAAGCAGTGAGGCGGGTTGAGGAGAGTTTGGAGGTAAACTTCCTCTTGTATTTACTTGCCTATGCGCACAATTTGTGCTGCTTGTGAATCTCTGGTTGGTTGTCAGGCATTTTTAAATGCAATTTGCTCATTAGATGACAATCACAAAATATTATATTGACTAGTACTTGCCTGGGCTTTGGTCTACTCATTGTTTTCACCATCAGTTCTGTCAGACCAATGTTAGGAAGAAGGCACTGTTTCTGAGATCCTCAATGCTCATAAACTCCCAATATTACTAGTTACATTGTAGGAGAGGCAGAGGTGTCTCCTTTCACATAATTTTTGCCTAATGAAAAGCTCTGGCTCATGAAGGACCAGTTGTTGAAATTATTCTGTGTGATCGGGGCTGAGGGTGAGAGGGAAGCCAAAAGTGCCACTGACATGACAGTAACCTTTCTCCTGACAACAGAGTCCTTCAATCTGGAGGATGGGAACCCGTCCAGCTTGGAGGAAGTGAGGGAGGAATATGTCAAGAGGCACTTCGGCAATCACAGGTAAGGGCTTATATCAATCAAGGAAAGATGATAATAGTTTGCACTTGCTGCCATCCTAGCATCTCTGAACCTCTTTGTCGTTGTTACTGAATTTCCAAGCAGAGGCCTTTCATCGTGAGGAAAAGTTGAAGGGATTTCACCTGTACCCTGTGATATTGTACAGTGTACAAATGCTCTGGGCATGTTGTTGGTCTGTTTTCCAATCAGTGCTTGTATTTTGTTTCCGTTCTGTGTAGCTCATCTCCACCAAGGACTTCTCATTTGCCCGCAAAGCAAAAGGAGGAGGAGAAAGCTGGCTTGGGAAGAAGCTGGCCCTGAACTCTGGACTGACCATGACAAGAGCCTTATTAATCCAGTTAAGAAGTTGTTCATGTGGCTTCTTTTTCTGTGTGTTCTTCCCAGCACTGCATCAGCCTCAAAAGCTGTGAAAGAGGATGACTCTACCATCTGGTATTTGATTGAAGGATGTGAGAAACAAACAGTAGATGAGGATGAGAACCCAGAATTTATCCGGTCTCCAGACACTTCATCCCTGGATCTGGTGGAGTTTGAACGGTCAGTGCACCACACGTTGCCTTCAGTTTTTTAATTTGTTTGCATTAATACCATGCATCCAGTGGCTGGCATTTGTGCAGCCCTGGTGAAGGCTGCATCTGCCTTGCAGAAGCCTTACGCCAACAACTTTGGCCCTTTGTTGGCAACTTTGGTGATGAAGCTGAGCACCTTCCAAGTCCCTTACCTGTGACTTGCATGTTGAATGGACTCTCGGCATCATAGCAGCCCCCAGCACTCGAGGCCTTGGTAAATCCCTGAAGTTTTTCACCTGTCCTCAGGAAGGAGAAAAACATTTCTTTCAAGCGTGTCAGTCCCTGCGTAGCCATGCTTTACCACTGTCCAGATGGCTTGCAGAGTAAGATG
Organism: Steatornis caripensis; assembly: GCA_013398225.1. Classification (NCBI taxonomy): domain Eukaryota; kingdom Metazoa; phylum Chordata; class Aves; order Caprimulgiformes; family Steatornithidae; genus Steatornis; species Steatornis caripensis. The sequence goes on from VZSC01004108.1 coordinate 5,892, forward strand.
CAGCATACCTGCTAACAGTAGTGGTTTAGCAGACAAGCTCAGTGGAATAGGAGGTAATTCATCCAGAATGATTTAGGCAGGTGCGTGTCCCTGTGCATTTGTTGTATCACTACCACTATCAAGTTGTATCCTTGCAATGGGGATAGATCTTAGGAATGTAGGAGTTGCTGCACCGGATGAAATTCTCAAGAGTCTCGCTGTATTTGTTCTGGGGAGGTGCAGAAACCAGAGGTAGGCAGATACTTTCCCCCACAGTGACGTTTAACATCCTGCTAATGGCATTGTTATGAAGAGCTTGAGTACTGTTGCCCCTTCCAGAAATAGACCCTTGGCTCCTGGCAGCTTGGCGCACTCTTTTTGTGGGATCAGGGTAGGGTAATGCTGTATGCGACAAGGGAAGATCATGTATGTAGTCCTCAGCCTGCAGGCTGAAGGGCAGCGGTGGTCTGGAAGATACCAGAAAGCACTCCTCAAAGTGTGCGTAATGGGCAGGAAGGAGTGGAACCTAAATACTTACGTGGTGGTTGAGAGTCTGTAACCCCCTTTAGGATCAGCTCCTAAGTGCCTGATGCAGGACCTAAAAATCAAAGACCACTGTTCTCCCATCAGTGGTCCATGTATTTTAATCTGGGGTTGTAATGGTAAAATTACTGATTTTTTCAAAGTTATTGATATCTTAAGGCTGAGTACATTATTCATCGCATTCTTCCCCTTGCTGTCAGATGTCACTGGGAGGTACTTAGAGGTTATGGATGCTTTTCCAAAAGGATGAATGATCATGTAATTGAGATTTGAGAAACAGATGGATGTCTAATCTATCCTATACCATCAAACAGAGTCAATTTGACCCTAACCATTCCAGAGTCAAGAATATGCAATGCAGGAGAATCCACAGCTGCAGCTGGCATCCTCTTCCACAGTGTCACCACCGTAAACAAAAACTTCCACAGTTCCTTCTTCTCTTTTGCTTTGAACTGGTGCTTACTTATAAAATTCCCTTGGATTATTGGGTTTTTCATCAAAATGTGACGGCAGCTGTGCCAGCAGATGGCACCAGCCTCCTGCTACTGTTCCCACTTTTGCTTCTATAAGAATCGGAGGTGGCTGTAGTAAGGCATCATTTAAAAGACCTTGAAATGTGCTGAATCAAGATTTTCTGGGGGAAGTAATCTCTGTTTCATCAAAGACTGCATGACAGAGCTGTAAACTCCTGACAAGGCAGACCAGGGCCTGTACTGTGTGGACTCTGGCACTTATCCTACAGTCTTATGGCAGACTGCAGTTGGTTCACAGCTAATTCTTCGCAAAAAATGATCTTTTATAACAGGCGTGAAACAATAGAGACTCTTCAGCAAAGAAAATAACAGCCTTTTGGTGATCGTCTAATCACATTATTTGGGCGGCATCAGAAGTGCTTTGAGCTTCAACAGACTGGTTTTTTTTCCCATGTCCAGCAGCAGGAGCTACGATGGTAGGGCTACACAATACTCTGTCCCGTGCAAAATGTGGTTTTCTCCTTCTGGCTGGGAAGGAAATAGTTGAGTCACAGTTTGAGCTTAATTTCTTTAGCAAAGCAGTCTAGTGGTGATTCATATTCCTCTGTTTGAGAAACTCCAGGTCCTTTGTTTGGAGCTGGACATCCAGCATTCTTGGTGAGCACAATACCTTACATGAGAACGCTTACTCCCCTTCTGGTATTTTGTCTCCAGCAATGGTGGAAAATACTCCAGAGTATGGAAACTGGAGTTTAAAGATGTTTATGCTTGTGTGCAGAATTATCTTAAGATATTTAGTATTCGTTTGCCAGAAAAAAATTTTAAAAAAAAGAAAGAAAAGACTGAACTGTTTTGAGTCACTTTCTCATTTAATACTGTTCAGTTAATCAGGAAATGTGCTTATTTCGGACATCTTCCAAGGAATCATTTTGAGCCCAAACTTAGTAACAATGACTGCTATTTATAGACTCTTGGTTTGTACTCCTTTGATCTTACTGTTTTCATCAGAGACCTCTAAGCATTTAATAAAATAAAATAACCTTCACTACTGCTGTCCAAAATAGACATTATTGTCCCTGGTTCACTATGCCAGACAGCGCTAACAGAAGAAGCAAGCTTGTTCTGAGAGTCAGTCACCGAGTTGAAATTACAACACTTAGATTCAGTTGCCAGTTTCACTACAAACTGCACAGAAGTCAGTCCTAGGGATGCGTTTCCTCAGATGTAGAATGGAAAGTGAGCTCCCATGCTTGTTTAAGTCAGAGCATCCAGGCCTGGGGTGGTCTCTTTCTGTCTGCATGTATAGTACTTAATACATCACAATATGACCTCAGCCAAGGCTTTTAAGTGTAGTGCAATGCCAGTAAAAGTATAAAAAGTTACTTACAGTGTAAAAGCCTCAGGATACAAAAGCAAGTAACTCAAAATTTATTAAATGGCAGAATGAGGTTTGCTTGTGCAAAAAGTAGAGCCTGCAGCGCCTGGAGTTTCTGTTGTAAGGCAGTCCTGCTGAGGCTGTGGCTGGAGCCTGCCTTTTGCAGATAAAATCTTGGCAGAACAGAGTTGCTAAAATCTTCAAACAGTGTTGGGCAACCTTCAGTAATTGTATGAAGTCTTAGAGGGGGGGAGTCAGTGAAGTAGTTACGAATCGGAGCTACTTCCCAGTCTCCTGCTGATTTACAGTAGATGGCTGCCTCATAGCCTGCTCTTAAGAGATGCTCCCTTTCCTTTCATTACAGATACCTGTATTTTTATAAGCATACAGTGGACCTGCTGATAGAGCATGGAATTGTTTGCACTGAGCAGTTGCCTCTTCCTGAGGTCTCCACAGCTATTTCCCATCTCTGGCAAGAGGTTTCTGAAGAAAGGAGAGAGAGCATCTTGCAGTACTGTAGCCAGAGAGATTTCGTCATGGATCCTAAGGCTGCTTGCCAAGAGCCTGCGTGCCCTGAAGGTAGTGTGAGGGACAGCCAAGGTAACAGTGAGGAAGCCAGTGGTTCCTCAGCCTCTACGCCAGAGGAAGTAAGTGCTCCGTAACACACATCATCTGCCTCTGAAACCCGAAGCCTTCAGTTGCTAATTGGCTCTGCAGCTTTTAATTGGAAACATACAGTAGTTGTAATTAAGCTTTCCCAAGACCACTTGAATGCATAAGTGGAGACAATAATCAGTCTTTGAGTAAATGTCTGCCCTGAATTCTCTCTTGGTAAGATACACAGCAAGCTATAGGAGTGCAGTGGTAATCCTGCTAGTCTGCCCTGACCTGTAGAGTTTGTGTGTTAAGTAACAGTTAAATTTGCTCTAACTTGCTCCAAGGGGAGGGAGCAAGAACAAGAATTACATGGTTACTGTGCTCTGCAAACTCTCCCAGGAGCACAGATGAGCTAAATCCAGAAGGAACACCCAGTTTGTCAAGGCCTGCTGTGTTTTGGGTTGGGTGTTTTTTTTCTGTCAAAGCACTTGATAGCAAAGAGAAAGTATTTATAGACCAGTTCTAGTGGTACAGGGCTAATGGCTGCCTGTGCCACGCGCCTCTGCAGAGCCAAGAAGTCAGTGACGGAGTCGACCAGGGCATTTTTTAAAAAGATATGAAATAACAGCCAACTCTTTGTAAACTGTTCCTGGAGCACTGATTACTTAAGCAACTAGCTGCTCAAAGACGTGTGTGTAATTTTATTCACTGCAAGGGAGGGACAGATGTCCACCTTTAGCATATAAGTAAACTGCTTTGACAAGTCCTTTTTGTGTCATAGGACACAACTCATATTTCTGACATCCTTAGGAAATGCCATGGAGATGTTGTCTGTACAGTACTTTCTGGCACAGAAAATGTGTGAATTGCATTATGGCAGAGTGTACTAATGAGCTTATCAGTCTGTCACAGGGAGCATCTAAACTCCTTTGTACGCCAGGATGCACACTGGAATCAGATTTGGGGAGACTGGCTGATACAGCTGAGATCTCTAGCCATAAGCAGCAGCCCACAGTCAAGTCTTTAAAGCACTGATACAATTCATGTTTTTTAACGATTTTTTGGGAGGTGTAAAGTCTAATTCTTAGAGGTTAAAGCACACGCCTAAGGGAATGGACTAACCTTGTGTTCCTAGTAATGAAATACAGTTATTCCTGTCTCCACAAAACCCTCTTGGTTTACTGTAGCCGTAAACATACCTATTAAATGGAAAGAAATGTTTAAGACTTCATTATTAAAAATGATGCCCTAGGAAAAATGTCTAGGTGCCTGGATGTGTTGACATCTAAAGTGTTTTCTTTGATAGGTGATGTTTGAAGATTCATTTGATGTTGCTTCTGGTTTCCTTGACAGCAGTGAGGCTCAGGGAATGTCTAGCCAGAGGTAAATTACAAACTCACCCCTTCTGCTAGGCAGAGCAAGTTAATAGCCCTCTGTCAATAGTCCATGGCAAGTTTGCTGTGGAGTAAGGCAACAGCCTAACTTCTTTTTTGTGCCTGATGTTTAGTAAATGATTAGAATAGCAGCATCCAGCAATTGTGCTCACAATAATACTGTCTCCTAAGGTGCAAAAGTGAAATGATTAATAGGCATTTACAGCAGAATCAGTAAGAATCCCTTATTAAGAACACCCCATCACTTCAGGATTGCTGAGGTCCTTCTGATTTTCTTCACTGCTCTGCATAGCTTGCCATCTTTTCAAATTAAAGTATTTGTAATGTTTTCCTTTTCATTCTCTCACTTAGCAGGTCTATGAGGACCATAAGGCATTCTGTGGATAAGTCAGCTAAGCGTAAACTGTACTGTCATTTAATGAGACAAAAATGATCATTTTTTAACATTGTTAAAATCGTTAACATTATTATAATTTTTAACATTTTAAATTTAACATTTACCTTTTTCAAGTACTTTGATTCCATCACAAGAGGGTGGTCAAGCTAAAGTGTGGTTGACCTGAACACCAACATCAAAGAAACACAAGACCTATTAAACAATAACATCTCTCTCCTCTGCAGGTCAGATCAGTTACCTAAAAGAGAACATGTCAGATACAAAGCTGGCACTGCCTTCGATTTTTCTCAGTAGACCAAAGAAAGAAGAGAGTTGCTTTCCTCAAGAGGAAAATCACATTATGACTCATCTTCTATGCATTCTTGCTACTTAGTCTTCATTAGGATTGTTTCTCTTTGCAAATAGTGTTTTTAATCTGTTTTTTAATCCCATTCTCTACTTATTTTTCTATATTTAGAGAGTTCTTTAGGGTGAATCTCTTTCTTTCTTTCAGCACCATTCCACCTTGCACTTCCAGAACAGAATGAATGGAAACAAGGTTGTTTTGGCTGTTGATCAGAATATACTTGAATACATAATAAAGCTTAACAAATATGTATCCATTAAATAACGTTTATTAGGTCACAGTTGCTGTTTGCTTTTAAAATAAGATTAAGTATTCCTTAATATTGCAATGTATTGCCATCATCTTTGCAATCTGTTTTAAGTCCCAAATTAGATTAGTATTTCATTGGTCAACATTTATCCTGTTCCCTTCCTTCCCTATCACTCTGTGCCTTGTAATTGTGCGCAGAACGATGGCAAAACTTTGTAAAATCCCAAGGAGAATATATAGAGATGAGGTCCAGATTTAATATCTTAGCATTTTGCCAGTTACCTGTTACCTGAGTACAAACCAGCCAGTGACAGCTAATATCACTGTTGAGTCTCCTTCTCTGGAGATACTCAAAACCCGCCTGGATGCGTTCCTGTGCAGCCTGCTCTAGGTGCACCTGCTTTAGCAGGGGGGTTGGACTAGATGATCTCCTGAGTGCCCTTCCAACCCCCACCATTCTGTGGTTCTGTGATTCGTTCTGTGTGATATGTCATTTCATGACCGCGTGTTACTGCATTCTACTAAAAAACTTTACAGAAGAAGTCAAAGCTGTTCATGTGAACAACCCTACAAAATACACTATCAAATAACCATTGTTACCCTCTCTTATAATGGATATATACTTTTCCCCAAAGCAGTGTTACTATAGCTGTCATATATCAGTGGATCTCTTTGTTGTGATACTGGTTTCTTGTATCACTCTTCTCTGTTCTTACATATCGTCCTTGCATTTGTTAGACAATGTCTTGTCGATACGTCCATCTCCACTCCTGCCTGTCTTGCTTGGCTGTTGTCTTTAATATCAGAATCATCTTGAAAACAATTAGGGTCTTTTTTAATTTATAAGTAAAATGTGGGGGATAGAAAGTAAATAGGAGGAGAAATGAGGGAACAGGAAATTAAATATAGTATCTGGTTCCATTTTCAGTTCAGCATTTGCAAGCTGCACTTCTGAAAATCCAGGGGATCGCCGCAGACTCTATCTGCAGATCACTGACTTCCTAAAAAGCCTCTTCTTTGCTAATAAGCAGTTTTGCCAGGTAAGCTTTGCCAAAGCATTCCTTATAGGAGGAGCAATGTATTTCTGTCGTTGTCAGAAAGGGATTTCTGTTTTCTGTGCTCCTGAGCATATTGTCCAAAATCATTACAATTAAGAACTGGGGGTTCGTCACTTCAAATCTGTCATTACAAAAGGTCAGTAGGATTGCCTTTAAGAGATAAAGTATGAGGGTTTATTATTGCTTAGAATGTTATTCAAAATGGCAAATGACATGAGGATTTTTTTTTTATTGTTTGTATGAAAGTCCCTTGTGGAGAAGCTTGAGTGAACTCATTGGAGCAGGCGAAGCTTACTTCACAGTTCTTCATTAAGCCCCAGCCGCTTCATTCTGAGCTCAGTAGGACCACCACCTGCTTCTCTGGGTGCCAGGTTCCCTGCCCTGAGTCCCATGTTGGCAGGCCTTAGGAGTATTCGAGTTCTTGAAAGAGCTGATGAACAGCTGCTGAGCTGCCTCTTCACCTCAGCCTACTGTTGCAGGTTTGCTGAGCCAGAAGTCATTGTGTTTGCAGTGTTCTTCCTCCCCTTCTTGCCCTCCTGCCAAGGAGGTGGCTCAGAGCTTGCATGTGGGTCGAGGACTGGAAGGGAGATATCCCTCAGCAAGACCATGCTTGTTTGGGCTCAGAGTCAGTTGTACCTCCACCGTAGCCATTGTTTTGCTATTGTCTATTGCCTAGCTTCCACCCAGTCTCTATTACTTGAGCGGATGCTCCTTTGAAGGAAATAATGTTTGTGATGAGGGGTAATTGGGACAGAAAACAAAGCAGAAACTAGCATTGCAGCACTCGGAATCTATCGTATAGTGACTGCTATGTGCCATTTGGTTCCCCCCATACCAGGGAGACAGTAGCACTAGAGGAGGTGTGGAGAATGGCAGCAGGCACAGCAAAGGGCGTTAAACAGGAGCTACTAGAGTAGCACTCTCCTGCAAAAAGGACTGAGAGGATTTTGATCCTAAATGGTGTGGATTTGGTACACAGAATGACTATTCATTGTATCTAACACCAGAAGAATTAGAAAGCACCCAATGAAATGAACCAACATCTTAAAAAATACTTGTATGTGCAAATTACCAGCTTTAACTCCTGGGACACCAATCCATGGACAATTGCTAAATCTGAAGGTCCAGATACAATTTCCAGCTCAGAAGATCCTCACAGCACAGTTTGCCATAATGTGGGAACATACATTGTGGAACAGAGCACACTGCATGCACAATTCTTGCAATTTTTGTCTAAACATCTGCTCCTGGCCGTTGTCAGAGACCAAGCACTGATCTACGCAGCCCTTTGGTCTGTGAATAGCTATGTTCTGCTTAGGAGCAGAGCTCTTCCTGTGTTTATGTAAATGACTGTGAACTCACCGCACCTAGGAAAGAAAGAAAAGCTTTAGGCAAGATACGATATTTTCTGGTTTTAAATTTCTTTTGTGAATGTCATGCCTGGCAGCATTAGGTGGTCCCATTTTGTCCTGCTTGGTGCTGCATTGCTGTATGTGAGCCCAAGTCCATCTCACAGCTCCCAGATGAGGAGGTCTGAGAAGAGGTAGTGTCTCTTTCAAGTTTTAAAGAGGGACATTTGCAATAAGGCTAGGAGAATGGGAGTGATCGGAAGACGGGCAGCGAAAGAAGCTCAAGTACTGCAAATTGGCAGTTGACTGAGCTCTGTGGATCCAAAAGGAAATAAAAGACTGCATGCGCTTCTTTTATGCAGGAACTTTGCGTTGTCTGTGATAAGACAATAAAAAGGGAAATCACCCAGGCTAGAGAGTACTGATAATTTGAAGGTCACAATCTGTTCTGGTTTAGATAACTGCAGTACAGCACGTCTGCCAACACGGGAAAAAAAAAAGACAAGACTTTTTTGTTTGTTTTGAGAGCAGAAATTCAGCTGCATCTCAAAGCAGATTGAGGCAGTTATGGAAGTGGTTGCAGAGCGGGGATAGATGTTCCAGCTAGCTTGAAACACACCAACTCACGCAGCAGCAGAGACCTCAGTATGCGCTATACATACCTTACCCCAGAAACTGGGCTACTCAGAGCACTGGAGACTCCTGAACTTGACAGGGAAAGGAGCCCTTCCTGCTTATCTTATGGGTGTTAACTGAACTCCTGCAGACCATTCACCTTCCCTTGATGTAGTGCCTGTGCCAGTGCTACACTAGCCAGGAGTCTGAGAAGTGCTGCAATAAATTATCCCAAGGATAAAGTGGTGGCCTTGTGTACTGTGCACACACATTGTAGAAGATACAGAGGTGGGTAGCAGGTACCGTACAAAGGCAAGGCATGCAATATCCACCCAAACAGAAATACGAAAGGCAGCCTATGGTCTCCTTTCCTTTCATCTGCAGAGCTGATGAGGTGACGGGTTCTACTGCTGGTCGTTGCATGCCAGTGCTGTGTTCTGCCATTTCTGGTTAACTGTCCAGGTATAGAGTACTAGTGTCAAATTGTGTATGTTCACCATTTCGTAGTCACAGATCCACTGAGTACAGCTCCTCTTGAGCCGCTGCTCTGGCTCTCAAGGCTGCCAAGGGCTTGCACCACACTGATATAAAATGCTTGAGAAAGACTCACACAAGAGGAGGGAGGAAATCATTTGGGCAAGGAAAGGGAGGGCTCTTAAAAGGACAGTGGCCCAAAAATGAGAACAGGAGCATGCTTCCATGGTACATGGTAGAGAAATATATCTGAGCATGAGATTAGTTAAGCAATCTTGTCATTTTTTAAGAGCCATTGTCTTAAGGTCACATCATAAGAGATGCTTAGCAGCAAAGGCAGTAAAGAATTAATTTAGATTGATGTCCAAAGGTTTTACAGTATCTAAGTGAAAGTCAGTGGTTTTTTTCCTAAATAGCACTGAACACCTTTGCATCTTCAAAGGCACACTTTCTTTTAAAATTATGGATTTTAGATGAGTCACTTGACAAGCAAGTGGGATTTAGTGCTCCTTAAGCTATACATTTTTTAAACAGCACGTATTTTTAAAAGCAGTCTTGTTCTAAAGAGCCTTGCGTCAATGCAGAAGGTGGACTAGATGGACTGCAGGCATGAACACTTTCATCTCCTAGGCTTTGATTTCTCAAGAGCCATTTATTCTCTCTATGCTGGTGAAAGAGAAGACCATTTCCTTCTGTTGCTAAAAGAGCAGCGAAGCCTGAAGTCAGGAGGAAGTTAAGGGTTCAGGGAGGCTCTTGTATCTTCAGAGCCTGTTAAGTGACCCACTAGCTACCACAGTCAGTAACATCTGTCTAAATTATGTAAATAGACACAGGGTGGAGCCTTTTGATTTTAGAAAGAAATTGGTTGAAAATCTGAGCCATTCTTCATCAGGCATCTCAAGCACTTGACAAGTGCTGGTTGCTGGTTCAGAGAGGAAGGAGGGCTCATGGCGCCTAAGCTGACACGCCTCAGCACTTGACTATGATGGCATGACTGGCTGGGTAGACAAGGGGAGAGCACTGGATGTTGTCTATCTGGACTTCAGCAAGGCTTTTGACACTGTCTCCTACAACATCCTTGTGGGTAAG
>VZSC01004108.1:16146-58287 GCA_013398225.1 Steatornis caripensis
TGTGGAGTCTCCTTCTCTGGAGATATTCAAAACCCACCTGGATGCATTCTTGTGCAGCCTGCTCTAGGGGCATCTGCTTTAGCAGGGGACTTGGACTGGATGATCTCCAGAGGGCCCTTCCAACCCCTACCATTCTGTGATTCTGTGACTAACCCACTGTATGTTTGAAATACGAACAACTCTTGTGGTTTTTAATCTCCCGTAACTTTGGGGGGGCTTTCAGGAAGAAGATCTTGAGTTCGATTATGAGACTGTGCTGCTGAGGTGCACTGAGACCTTCGATGATGAAGATTTCTAAACAGTATCTCTGTTTGCCAATGTTTTGCCAAGCATTGCTGGGTACACCAGGCACGTGAAGAGGCTGCACCTCTTTCAGTGAAGCATCTCTCTCAGCAGAGTGTGGAGACAGTGTGTTAAAGTGGTTTGTTACTGTTGACTGCCCATTCCCTCATCAGCGCTTCTTGATGTATCAGTTGAGTACTTCATGCCTTTAAAAGTTCCAGGTTTTACATATTTATGAAATCTTAAGAAATACTTTTGTCTATTGATTTTTAATGTTTAACTCCACAAGTAGACTGAGTACAATTAGGTGACCTTGCCTAGCATAAGCTGTGGAAGAGCTGCAGAGGGGGCACATCAGTGACAGCGGGCACACCCCCACAGGATGCAGATCTCGAACTGCAACCTGCAAAAATCACGAAGTGCCCTGCAGCTTGGCAGTGATGACTTTTCCTGTGCAATTTTTCAGCTTGGGCTGACAAGGAAAGAAGCATTTCCTCACACAGGGTGAGATAAGGCTGTTCCATCTCTTTATGAGGTCAGCGGCAGTGGCCGCCCACTCCCAAATTGTCCAGAGAAGTGCAGGCACAATAATACACTTTGGATTATTTACTTTTGCAATGAGTGCAGGCTGAGTGAGCAGCCCTGTGCTCTTCTGTCACATCTCATTCTTTGATGAGTAGTGCTGCTCAGATAGTATTTTGAAATTAAAAATGCTGTGAAGGCAAATAAAATTGTTCACATCTCAAAGCTATCACTAGAGGCTGTCTACAGACTTGGACAAATTGTGTTTTGAGAGTGATCATGCTAAGGTCATGTTAACAGCCAACACAAACAGAAAGGCTAAAAGTTTTACTTTAAAATCTAAACTACGGCTGGCATGCCCAGGTATCCATCAGTCTTCAGCAGCCAGGTTTTTAGGCTGAATCCAAGAAGGCTGGGCTGTGGCCCAGCACTGCCTTGGTACATAAGAGCATGATGCACACAGCTGTGTTCAAGTGAACACATACAGAGGCTAGCACTGAAGTACAAGGGGAGAATAATTCCTCCAGAGCACCTTCTGGCCCTGCGTTTGAGGCTGTGGTAGCACTCCCAGGTGGATGTTTGCCAGGCTGCTGTGTTGGGAAGTAGGCTGAGGGGGGCACGGGGGGAGCTAATAGTAGATCCTGTTTGGGTTTAAGAGCTCCACTGAGTTCTCCAGGGTGCAGCCTTGCCTTTCCCTGGCCTTTTTAGTTCTCTTCATGTGCACAGGCTGTCATTGCGTTGAGGCTGTAAGCAATGCTGTCTCTCTCTCCTCCTCCTCCTCTCCCTCTCATTCCAAAATGCCAAGCATGTGCATCCCCTGGGCAGTCTGTGGTTTGGGACACATGCTGGTGGAAATACGTGTACAGACTTTGCAGGGGATCCAAGGTCAAAACATTCTTTCCTTTAGCTAGTACAAGAGACGTACATACATACCTAGGGTAATAAGTGTTAGCATTAAGTGTTCTGCCTGTTTTCTTATCATTGTATAGTTTTGGGGGAAAATAATTTAGTTTTTCTCAGTGTTGATCCTACTTTTTCTACAAGCTTTTAGCTGTAGAAATCTTACAGACTTCTCTCATTTCCAGTTCCATTTGCCGCACAACATTTGGTCAGTCTTGTTACATTAATGATTCAGTCACCAAGTCCATCTTAATTACTGCATCAGCTGAGGTGAAACTTGGCAATACTGGCATGTACTGTAGGACAGCCAAGAGAGTAGATAATGTTCAAGGGTAACCACCTTTTCTTATTACCCTTTCATCCCACCCATTTGAAGGACAGTACAAGACAGAAGTTAAAGAGCAGAATATTTTGTTTTCAATTGACTTTAAGCCTGCCATCTACCAGAGGAGACAGTTTTGAATGGACACCGTACACTGTGTAGATACATTCCCTTGATCATTACATGTCAGAGCTTCTGTTGTTTCACCAGGAGAATTTTAGGTTAAGACTGCCCTGAACATCAATGTGAAACAACAGGTGTGTTCAGGTAACGTGAAAATAATAACTCCTCCGTATGGTGGCAAGCTTTGTGGGAGGTGTAACAGCATTAAGGAGAAGATGAAGAAGAGCACATTACTTTGGTTCCTCCTGTCGCACAATCCTAGTTTACAAGAGCAGAGGCATGTGTGTAACATGGTAAGGCAGTTTCCTCTCCTGCAGAGCTGGCGCTACGCAGACAATAGCTGTTCTGCACTGGTGTGCATGAAGTCTGCTCTGCCTTGGCAGGGAAGCAGCCTTAATTCCTGAGCGGGTTACTGCTGCGTGTGCACGGGTACCGCTTTGTGCAGTGCTCGATGGTTGGTCTGATGGAAACTTTTAATAAAAAAAATCTGGGAAATGTAAGCTAGCAGGCTACTGGGGCAGGGCAGTGGGAAGGAATTAGAGGCAGAAAGGCAGCAGGGAGGGAGGAGTGGGAAACATGAAAGCATCAGTGGAAGTGTGGCCATTGCAGGGGCTTGGGCAGCCCAAGCTGAACGGCGCAGAGTGGGACCACGTACATTAATTACAGCTGTGACACAGCATGGTAGCCCCTCACTTCACAACATAGAGATCATAACGTAGGGCAAACGTGCTGCCCAGGTCAGATCTTGTGAGAAAGCTGTGAAAATGAGCTGCTGATTAGCTGTTCTAGAGCCAGTGCACCTAGGTATAAGCAGCTATCCATCATGGGGTCACCTGGGCCAGAACAGCAGGAGCATCTACCTGGACTTCCCAATTAGCTGTCTGCCTCACTGCAAAGCTACAAGCAGAGTGATCCCACACATGGCTGAAATCGGTAAGTCTTGCTGCACAAACAGACTCGACAGTAGCACAAAGGGTAATACAGTTGACGGGTAGCTGGCTGTTCTCCAGATGATACGGAATAGCCCTCAAGTGTTCAGTTTTACACTTGAGGATCCTCTGATTTTCATTCATTTTCCTTAAGTAGCAAACAAACAGAAGCTGTGTTGCTGCGGTGCAAGGCCAAAGCTGTTTCCAAACCTCAAGAGGCCACGTGCAGCTGGGAGGAGTGGTGGCCCTGCAGCCTAACCCCTGCCTACTTCATTTTAAAATTTGGAAACGTCCCCCTGAGGCAAATAAAAGGATATTTTATAAATATATAACAAACACACCAAAGGGGGGAATTTTAAAGGACATTTAGGAGTCTGAGCTTGAAATAGGGACGTAAACAGCTTCTGAAAAACTGCCTGTAAGCCTTAACGACAGCAGACCCAGCTGCCCCAGACCAACATAACCCTGAGAGAACTGTCTGCGCCTCCTGGCCAGATGTGGATGTGCCAGGGTAATGAATGAACCTCCACTGGGTTTTTGGGCCCCCCCATGCCAGGAGCTGAAAAGTCATTCCCAGCTCTATTCCAGGTTGCTTGCAAGCCAAATACAAGGTGGGGACACACAGACGTGGCAGCAGGCTGGGCGTGCAGGAGGACGGCATAACAGATGAACAATGTTCTCCATCCTTGGGGTGGGGAACAAAAGGCCAATTGAAGACTGATTTTTATAGAAAACCTGTACCAATATAATTTATTTTTAACAAGACTAAAGCAAGTATACACCTCTGGCACTTGCCAGCATCCTAACATGTCTTACAAGGAGAAGCAAAAAGGTATGGCTGCAGCCTCCACAGGGCTGACAGAGAGTCAGTGAAATTTCTGAGGGTTCCCCATGCATGCTTCCCACCTTGCTTTTTCCATGTGGGTATCCCAACTCTAGCACTGAAGGAAAAAGTCTCACATGGAAGATGGAACATCTGAAGGTTACGTAGTACAGCAGGTTTTGGCCCTCTTTGGTGTTGCTTGTGTACCTCCTTCATCAGCTGTGTGTCCTGTCCGCATCCAAACCACTCCTCCAGTGTGCGGCAGGTCTGGCCAGCAGCAGCCTGGCAGCTTCAGTGCAGGACACGGGAACAGGGTGATGCAGACTAACAACTCGCTTTCACACGTGTGCTACAGTATCAGTAGTTCAAGAAGTCTGACAAGTAAGACCATGGGTTTGTCTGCTAGCTCTAAATGAGCTTAGAGACATAGTCAAGGTTGCGGAGGATGAAGATAACAAAGCTGAGATGCCTGGGACTAGTAATCTCTGTAAAACCTGTGGTAGTGGAGGGGATCAGATATACTTAAACGTGCAAATCATTTTTTCTCCCAAAGACATAAACCCCCAGTCTTCAATGGAGGCACCTCAACCTGTCAGTAACAGCAATTCATACCATATTGTTTCCTCCTTCTGGGTGTCAACATGCACACAGTTGATCTAAGAAGCCAATATGCCCCTAACCAATAAAAACAAGCCACATAATGCTACAGCTGCAGGATGGGACCAAAGACCAGGACTGTAGTAGCCATGAGGAATAAAGGCTTTTCATTGAAACCACCCAGGTTTTGTTCGGTCTTGAGATAAGAGGGCAAAGGGGTCATCATATCACAACCTTCAGCTGTCCAGTGGAGGGTACGGGGAAGATGGGGTTAAACTTTTCTCAGAGGGGAACGGTGACAGACGCAAGGTGAAGCATTAGAAATTCCAGTTAGACACAAGAGAAAATGCTTTTCACCATGAGCAGGGTCAGACACTGGAACTGGCTGCCCAAAGAGGCTATGGCTTTCCATCCATAGCTCAACTGGACACAGTCCTCTGCAACCTGGTCTAACGGGACCAGCTCTGAGCAGGGGCTGGCCCGGATGATCTCCAGAGGTCCCTTCCAACCGAATTACTCTGTGATTCTTTGAATACTGCCTGCCACTCACTGTGTCAGTCACCCTCAGAAATATTACACTGTACATTTTACTTATTTAAAAAAAAAAAAATCTAAGTATAAAGCTCAGTGCAGGAAACAAAAGTTTATGCTACAGCAACAGAGTTACTACACACCACTGGCAACCAGCACCACATGCAATCACATCACATTACATATGGCCATATAGGTTAAGGCTGTTTCTGTTGATAATGGAGAGGAGCAAGCATCTGCAAATTGTTCTAGAGAAGTGGCTGTCACTGCANGAAACACAAGTTTATGCTACAGCAACAGAGTTACTACACACCACTGGCAACCAGCACCACATGCAATCACATCACATTACATATGGCCATATAGGTTAAGGCTGTTTCTGTTGATAATGGAAAGGAGCAAGCATCTGCAAATTGTTCTAGAGAAGTGGCTGTCACTGCACAATCACCACACCAGACCAGACAGGTACAGTGCAGGGGACATAGGACATAGCAGTAGCAGGGATGCATCAGATTGCAAGCAGAACTTACTCCTTCATCTTTGATCATGATTCCTTCTTTGTAGGGTTTGGTGCCCAGAGAAAGCTGGCTCCCCTGAGACTGCTCCCAGCACCCCAGTTGGGATTCATTTCAGTGAACTCGGGTTTTTCTGTTAGGTCAAGAACCTGAGTTAGGTGTCTAGATTCCCTCTGCGGTCTAAGGTGGGAGAGGCACGTTCAGAAGGCCATCCATCTCATTAACCTTAGACGCCTCTCTTACAACAATGTTCATTTGACTGACTTTAAATTATGGGAATGAGATGAATCATGACCTAGAGGTGCCCACTCCTTCTCCTTGGCCAGGATGAGGTGTAAACCACGAGCTTGAGAGCTGAGTGTTGTCATTAGAGAGCTTTAAGGTGATGGGGATTAGCCTCAGCCCAAGGGATGCCTGAGAGTGGTACAGGGCCCACACCAGGGATGCCTTTTCCTGTGGCCTCTTGAGCAGCCAGGACAAGGGGTGGGAAGACCTCTGCTTCAGCTAAACAGCTACTCAGTCTTGGGGTCCCCAATGCTCAGTGCAAGGAAGGAAACTTAGTATCTTTTCAGGCTTTTCTTGGGCTTTGGTGTTCCCCAAAGAGGGATTAAGTTCCTCCCAGAAGTGGGCAGGCAGGAGCAGAGAAGAGAAAAATGACTCCGTCAAGGTCACCAGTGGTGCAGGGGGAAGAGCTGGGAAAAGAAAGACATTATCATCCTCCTGTTCCAGCCTCTATCAGCTGCCAGCTCATGTTCAAATGATGGGGGCTGCAGACACGATTTTAAGACCTTTGCTTCTGAAATGAGTTCACCTGCAGGCCAGGTGCTTATATCCTTGTATCAACACCTATCTCAGAGTCTCTTTCTAAACTTGCTTTAACACTGCTTTCCTGTCCAGCAGCCTTCAGTTCATCCATTCTCTTGCTGTCAGGCAGTCTTTTGGGGCAAGCAGGGAGATACCGAAACCAAGAGAAAGTGCAGTATTTGGTGCCTATGCCAAACGGAAGATCATAGACCTTGGAAACGAGCTGGGAGTTGTCCACCTCTCTATTGTGGCTGTTCTTCCACGCCAGGAGCCCCCGCTCCTCTTGTGTTCCTGCAACAGCAAAAATGAGATTGTTGGTTTTAAAACAGCGGGTGTTCTGAGCATAGGACTACTTTGTGTGCCTCACACCCACTTCTCAAATCCAGCACAACATACACATCCCTTGCACTTAAACCCTTCTAGCTCCAAAGCTCTTTACAAAAATTCGCTAATAAGCTTCTAGACAATACCCATCTTCCTGCAACAGCTTCCAGATAAGCAGTCTTCTCCGCTGCTTTCCGTGGGAATCAATTATACCAAGACAGGTTTTCACAAGCCATGGGGAATCCAAGAACTGTTCAAAGTGGGGGTCATACAGCGCTAGGAAAGCAAGGCTGGATGTTAACTGCCCAGATACTGTGGAGTGGGGGAATAAGGTTTAGCCAGCAATTACTAGTCAGTCGTAGGCATTTACCTACGAATTGCTAAGTGCCTGTAATTGTTGTAGTGGTTGAGTCCCTCTTGGGAAAGGAAGTGAGCACACTTGGAAATTGTGCCCAGAGGAGCTGAAAATCAAGGGCTACAAGAAAATTAATAAGCCAAAAGGAGATTGGCTTTCCAAGAAGTCTGAGACGGTAAAAGAATCTGGTTAACACAGTGTTCTTCTTCTGTAGCAGAAAAGAGGGTTTCCTCTCCTACTCTTATGCCATCCCTCCCCAGGCTCGATGAAAATCAGAGGCTCTTTGCTGTCTGTGAGGGCCAGCTGCAGGTGCTGTATCTTGTCTTTGGTCATCAGCTTCTCCTACTGCTTTCTACTGCTGTGGCACCCGTTCAGCCTCAGTTTTAGCGGCTCTCATCAGGAGGCATGCTTTGGCTCCTTCCACTCCTACTAGTTGCCTTTCTCTCTCCTTTCAACCAGCAACATGGCTCTAGGCTGGCATTTTCCCTAAAAGACATTTTTTCCCAAATAAACGTTTTCGTCAGGCTGGGTCGTTCCTGAAAAATGAGTTAGTTTTTGATAAGCTGCTGTTTTCCAGCCAGAGACCATTTCAGTGATGTCTCCGGTTCCTCGCGTCTCTCTGGGAGGAGTTCAGTCACGTGGTGTTTCGTGGTTGCTAGCACAACTCCTACCCATACAGCAGTAGTCATGAAGACAAGAAATACTAGGAAACAAACCCTAGGGCAGGCGCAAACTAGTAGCTTAGCTCATTTCAGCAAAGCCTACCTGGAATGGTGTTATCAAGGATAAACCCCAGGAGTCCGCCGACAAACATGCCAGTGGTGAGAAGCACCTGGATCACCTGGTCCAGCTGGATGATTCCTAGCACAAAAGCAAAGCTTTGGATAGTGGTGCAGAGAGGCGCATGTTTGACCAGCAACATACCCTATGCCAAGAGGCTGCAAGCTGCATGCTTGTTTAGACAAGACTTGCAAATCCCTAAGCGGAGCTTAAGATTTGGCAATGTAAGGGAGATTGATCTCACTGCCAGTTTCAGACCTACAGTTTTATTCTGCGTAATTATTCACTGGCCCAGCTGCTGGTGGGCAGGACGTGACTCATACGTAGATTAAGAGCCTATTAACAGTGCAGATCACAGCACTGTCCCAGAAAAAGCCACCTTCTGCTCCAAAAACATTCTGCACCTCCACGACATAACACTGAGCAGTTCCCTACAATAGCACGAGCTTCAGTTGCCAAAGAAATATAGGTATATTTAGCATTGGATTTCACCACAAGTTAATCAGGTGTGATGTTTCTCTGTGAGAGCTAGTTGACATGAGCAAAACAGCCCAGTCACATAGAGGATCTGATAGCCCATCTATAGCGTGGGTGTGATTGGTGGCCCCGTCTCTTTCAACAGCCCACCCAGCATGCCGTATGTAACTTAAGAGAGGACACTTCAGCCTTTATGACAAACACATGAGTCACACGAGACACAATGAAGGCATAACTGTTGGAGGACTGAAAATTTCAATAAAGTGAACTTGATGGAATTTAGTAGAGGAGTCTGCTCTTGCCTGTTGGAAGTGCAAAGTTTTATTGTGCATGAGCATGTAAGAAAGCCCCCTGCATTGAGATCTTGATCAAGATTCAGTCCTGGAGTATTCTCTTGCCCCATCCCAGGAATGTGTCCCAGGGAAGCATTCTGCAATCCTTAGCTTGACGGGAATATGGTGAGGTGCAGTCACTGATCAAGAGCAGGGATTTCCACACTAGAACTGTGCATCAGAGAAAGGGCAAGAACAGCCCTCAGAGAGAGAAACAGGCAACAGTCAAAGGACAGATTTCAGTGTTTTATCAGGAAAAACTGCATTTTAAAAGATTTCTCTAAATCAGCCTTTGCTTCAGTTTTGTGCTCCAGAAAATGCTTGTGATGCTGCTTCTTACCTGTTTCCAGCAGTGTAGTATTTTTGCTTGCCCAGTTAGGAACCGTGAGGCCAGCGAATACAGAAAATCCAAAGATAAAGATGTTTCTGGAGGAGTTCATATCTGTGTACTGCACAGAGAAATTGTTTGGAATTACTCAGATCTGTGGATTACTGCTGCGTCCATGAGACATGCTCAGATGTAAACACTGCCTGCAGGAGCGGACCTGAGCAGCAGCCCTGGTGCTGCTGTAATGTTAGTGGTCCTGCTGCCGCTAGTGCCAGCAAGCCCTGCCCCAACCAGGGAGCACTCTGCGATTTAGTCCCTCTGGGTACGTGCCCTCGTCTTCACCCGAGGAACTGCCAAGGCAAATGTTTGCATTTGCTGCAGCATGGGTATGTCTGGCTCAGCCTGGTAAGAACCTGACTTGAAACCAAAGTCCCCTTCCCTAGGGATGAAATGGCGCTCGCACAGCTGTTACCTGCAAATTGGAAATCCCCACTGCCGTGATAACTCCGAACATCACAAGGAACATGCCTCCGATCACAGGGGTGGGTATGCTGGCAAGCATCGCTCCGACTTTCCCGAAGATGCCACTCAGGAGCATGGCACCGGCACCGGCGATGATCACCATTCGACTCCCTACCTGGGGGAGGAGGAAGAGGACGCAGTCACGCACCGACACACAGAGAGGCGAGGGATGGCAGGCTCCAGCACCAGCCTGCTGAGCAGGGGCTGCACCTCTGGTCAAAGCACTCAACAGCACATTCAGTCTCAGGTTCAGATGCAGCTGCCAGCGAGCTGGGATACCGCACTGCGTGGGACGCATCTGTATTTGCACACTAGTACATGTTTATCGTGAAAGGCACTCTGAGAGCAATCATGGATCCACACCTATTTACTTGGTAAATCCTCTTTCCTACTGTTGTCAGGACTTTAACAGTTTGCCGTTAAACAAAAAAAAATATTACTAAATTACATGAACATGAGGAAGAACTTTACTGTGAGGGTGACAGAGCCCTGGCACAGGCTGCCCAGGGAGGCTGTGGAGTCTCCTTCTCTGGAGATACCCAAAACCCATCTGGACGCATTCCTGTGCACCCTGCTCTGGGGGCACGTGCTTTAGCAGGGGGGTTGGACTGGATGATGTCCAGAGGGCCCTACCAACCCCTAGCATTCTGTGATTCTGTGATTAAGAGCATAGTAATCCCCAGACACAGCTTTGCTCTCACTCCAGCCTAGAGATATCTTGGCATATGCACAGGCTGGTGCTGCAACCACCCAGTCAATTAACTGGACAACCCTTGCACCAGGGTTTGGACTGCCATCTAAAAATGGCTTTCAGTGAGGTGTCCCACACCGATCCCTCCATTCCCTGGAGATCAAGATTTGGGAGACCAGAGCTGGCTAGCTGATTCAATCCCAAGCTCAGGGATCTGATATCTTTTCCATGGTCACCAGATGGCTAAAAAGAAGCGGGGAAGTCTCTTGGTCTGTCCCTATGTCTCATCACCCATCTAGCTTCAGTAAAACCTTTTTTTTAATAATTTTTTTTTTGCCGAGGAAGATCCAGGGTGACCTTTTCTTGGTTGGGAACTACAACAAAGACGAGATGAAGCGCCAAGCCATGCCTTTCATTCAGATCTGTTAGAGCATGTGATTAGGAAAGAGAAAGAGTATCTGCCAAACAAAGGGATGAAAGAGACATTTACAGACTATGGAAACTAAAAAGAAAAGCAGCAATATTTATTAGACTTCCAATTCAAGATACGCCTTGCAGCACCAAAACTTGGACAGCTTAAAGAATCATGCTAAGATTTACAACATTCATGTCTTAGGCAGGGAAACTCTGTAATCCTCTGCAAACAATTTATGATTCAATTAATTATTTTAATTCCTCCCCTTAAATAGCTGAAGAATGTCATGTTTACAGGAAGGGCTTTTTGTGAATGCTTTCAACAAAAACATTCTCAGTAACTAGGAGTGTCTCTTTTTAAGTGTTTCTTAAACATGTCCCTTTGAATATTTTAAGTATTACTTGATTGTGAAAGATAAATGAAAAAGATTTGGTGTGGAGTTTCAAAATGAAAGCATGCATTGCCTTCAGGTGGGCTTTTTATATTCCTGGGCTTAAAACCTTGGGACACCATTACCATCAAAACTGTAATTTAATAAAAGCCAACAGATCTATTTGTTGCAGGATTAGAATGAAGCTTCAGATTCTTGATTTGCCAAAATGTCGAATTACCCACTACATAGAGTTGGCCTTAAAGGCAAATTACCTAATCCACTGATACCACGGCTGTGAACATATGCTGCTAAAGCCTCTAGTTTAGAGTTTATTTCAGTTATGATGTCAGGAAGACAAGAGAATTAGTTCTCTTTCTTAAGTTTGAAGAAACTGCACAGTTTCCTGCCATGTATATGGTGACTCTGAGGTGTTTACCTCTCCTTAAAACCCTCCTCTTCTTTTCTTGGAAATGATTGCTCGGTACTGGCATGCTGGGCTTGATCAAGCAGCTTAAAACATAGGTGCCTGGTGCCATTTAAGATGTTGCATGTTGGCCACCTCTGGCAGCTTTTCCTTTGCCTTATCTGAGAGCCCCTATGGACATCTGAGATATCCAAAGATGTTTCAGGTGGTGCTGGACACCTCTGTTTAAGCAGAGGAAACAAGTCCCTTGCGATTCCATTTGTTACAGAAAAACGTGTTTCGCACATAAAACCCAAACTGAAATCTGCCTTGTGCTCTCAGCATCCCCGTCTATCCCAGCCAGGGTCTTTACACTGATTTAAGGTTGACTGAGATGAGACTGTATTTTCTGCTCTCTTAAGCGTGCACAAGGTGAGCAGAGGTGGGATCTAAGGGAAACATCTCTTCCGAATCAGCAAGGATACTATGTCCACCTGAAGGACTTAGCATACATGGGGAGAACATGCCTTATAATCTGATCATTGCCAGTCTGTAGCGCTATGCTACAGCAACCTACATGTCAGGAAAGAATGGGCTCAGGTATGTGGTCAGTATGCACGGATGACATAGTGACAAGGTACATGGGGTGGCAGGCTAAACTGGACCCCATGCAGACATCCAGACAGCCCTTGCTGCTGGAAGCAGCCACCTCAGTCAAACACAGACACGTCAGTCTGTGAAAAATGGTTCTTGTGAGTGAGGTTTATAAAACCCAGTGAAATAAGCAATATTATAGAGTAGGAGCCATAAGTCAACTTCTGCATTTATTCACTGACTCACAGCTCTGCTGATGTGACATAGGTTATTTGACGATGATTTAAAAATGTTTTCCAGTTGGCTGCTGGATGTACCCATCCTCTGGCTGTATAGCTTAGTGAAAATCTATGTTCTGATTGTCAAGATTATATCTGGAAGTTTCTTTCCCTGATAAGAGCAATTAAATAATCAAGGCATTCACAAAACTTTATAGAGAGGTAAAAGCATAAAACTTTGCCATCATGTTTTATAATCCCAAAGAAATAGTCTAACTTTCATGATTGCCATCCTGGGGTTGTAAAAGTTGTGGGATTTGAAGCCCTATTAAATATTTTCTTTTTCTTTTTTTCTTTTCTTTTCTTTTTTCTTTTCTTCTCTTTGTTCTCTTTTCTCTTCTCTCTTTCTTTTTTCTCCTCTCCTCTCCTCTCCTCTCCTCTCCTCTTTATAAATATATTTAGGAAGACAGATAGACAAAGAGAGAAAGACAGAGACAGACAGACAGACAGTCTTTGATACAGTCACTCCTCGGGAAGTTTCCAGGTGAGCTCAGATGTAACATGCTCTCTTCAGTCTCACCTCAGCCAGGTGCGATCAGTCACCGCAGTGTGTACTCACCCCATATGCAGGCCATTAAACATAAGCAGAGGAAGAGAGGGGCTGACCACCTCTGTTACGTGATTCGTAGTGCTGCTGAGGTGGTCACCAATGTGCCAGAGCACATTTTTCCAGTGTGCCTTGCAGGAGGTGGGCTAAGATCACATCCCAGGTCCAGCACGTACTCATGTGCACCACTCCTTTGTACATACACACCCAGGGAAACCTCCAGGAGGGCCAGGGGACCGCAGCCAGGCTCACCTTGGTGATGCCCAGGGCCCCCACATTCTCGCTGTATGATGTTGTGCCGTTCCCTGTCCCCCAGGCCCCGGCCAGGAGGCAGCCAATGCCTTCCACCCCAATCCCGCGGCTGATGGCATGCTTTGGCGGTGGTGGAGCCCCAGACAGGCGGGCGCAGGCGTAATAATCTCCCATGGACTCCAGCATGGAGGAAATCACCCCGGCTAAGATACCGAATATCCCGGCCAGGCTGACGGTTGGCACTCCCCACTGGCCTGCAAGGAAAGAGCTTGGTTCAGGTCTCTGAAATCTATTGCTGGGGTGGGGGTGGGGGGGAAAACAGCAAGGGTGCTTGTGGGTGTTTGCCTGATTTTTGGCATTTCATCTCCCCCTGCTAGCCATAAGCGGAGGTGCAAGCTGGAGCAGGGAACAGCACAGCAGGATGGGGAAAGGGGAGGCAGTGGTACCTGGGTACGGCAGCCGAAACCAAGGAGCCTGGGACAAAACATCCCCTCGGGTGTCCGTCCGGGCCAGGTGGCCATAGGCAGTAGGGTCCGCAGGGAGGACGTCGGTCACCGTCAGCACATAGCAGAGCAGCCAGCTCAGGGAGAGCCCCAACAGCACCTGCCCATCACATGCAGCAGCGGGGTCCGGTTAGGACATGGCTGTGCCTCCCGCACTGTTGTCGGAGACAAGATGTTTCCGTGCTTGATCCTTTCCCCTGCACGTGGGATGGAGGCAGAGGGATGGCAGGGGGTTCTGGTGGCCCTCCCTCCCTCCGTTGCTCCTCACTTGCAGAGCCATGGGGACCTTCTCCCCCTCTGCACCCTCGCTGCGCAGGCTGGGCTGGGAAGCACTAACTTGCCTGGACATGAATGGAAAGAGCCCAGGCAACCCAGGGTGGGTGAGGCCAGTCCCTCTGCCATGACCCCTGGATCTCTGGGAACCCCAACGTACCGGGAAGATCTGGAAGATGTAGACAGGGGAGAGGTGGCACTTCTTGCCTCTCTGGTAAGATGGCAGCGGCACAGGGACGTCTTTCAGGTACTGAGAGAACAGAACTATGAAAGAAATAGTCCTAGGAGGAGGGAAAACCAGACCATGAAACAAAGTGGGTGATGAGCTGCCCCCCTGTCCCCACATTAACTGAAGACCTGCTACCTGAGGACCCAGGACTCCAGAGGACCCCAAAAAACAGGCTCTCAGCACCAGAGGGTGGCTCCTCACTCCAGCAAGCCTGGGGTGGAACAAGAATTCCATCACACTCTACCAACAGCTCTGCTGCATTTGCAAATTTTTTTTTACCCTTTTATTTCAAAACTGACCCTCCCAGATAGTGCATCACTGAGTATGCCGCAGTTGCCAGAGCTTAGAAATTACTCTTGATTAAAAGAAAAACCCGAGAGATGTGCAAGGTCCAGGCAGGCAGTGTAGGAATCTGTCCCTGAACCTCTGTGTAATTCAGATATACTGGAAATATAGGATGTATTGGTTTCCTGATTTCAGGTTTACTTATGCTGCTCTGCAAGTGGCAAAAAGCTCCGATGTGGCGCAGAGAAGAGAAAGAGGATTTGATTTGGTTGTGCAAGTCCCTGTTTTGAAAGAAAAAACTGCGCTGGGACTGTGGGGCTGCACGTGGCACCGCAGAGCCCTGCTAGCCAGCCAAGAAGGGGAGAGCACAGCTGTATGGTCTGCGAGGGCTGTGCGGAGGAGGGGTCCTCCAAGGCAGGGGTGCTCACGGGTGCCCCAGGCAGCACCTGAGGCTTGTTCTGGTGGACGCAGCCACGAGGTGCAGCTCCTCTCCCGTCCCTTGTGTAGGACACAACTCCCACGAATGGCAGCACCGCTGGGTGCACGCACAGCAGGCCCTGTCTGCCCGCCGTGTGTCTTCCCCTCAGAAAGGGCAACCAGATGAAGCCGGAGGCTGTGATAAGTGGCAAGAGGGCAGAGACTGGGCATCCCACCTTGACCGCTGAGCTGGTAGAAGACCTTGGACATTTTCCTCCGATGTTAACCAGGCCTCTGAAGGGCTCCTCACTTTTTTATAACAAATCTGAATTGTATGCATTGAGTGAATTAATCTGGATAGGATTTGGTGGGAAATAGATTGCACCAGCTGAAGTGCACTGGCAGGGCAGGGAAAACTGGTAGTTTTCCATGCATGAAATGGTGGCAAGCTATAGGTGTGATATTCATGGGCAGACAGAATACCAGCAGTGCAAAGGAAACGCTAACCTCACCTCTCTGCTAACCTCACCTCTCTGCAAAGACACACCGTGACATACAGCCAAAGGTTATCTATCTATCAATCACGATTCAAAGGAATGAATGACTGGAGTCAGAAAGTCTGAGGAGGAACTTGTTTCTATTTGTGGTTTCTAAAGCTACGGAGCCCAGACAGATTGTGTCAGTGCACATTTTGTGCATTTGCATTAACAAAGGTGCTCGGCAGCCTTACGAATTGCTGCAGAGTCCTTGTCTATCTCAGGTAGGTGTCGCTGCTTATTATTCAGGTTGCCTGACACATTCCATTTAACAAACACTGTTATCAGCGGTTTATAATTCTGCCCAACTTTACGCATTCAGGGTGAACATTTTCATGGAAAATGTCTGCCTCGGGCCAAGTATTTCTGGAAAAATCTGTCTCAAACCTATTTCAGAGAGTGATGTTCAGAAAATAGACATAGTATAGCCTGTATTGAGAAGGTCGTTTTGCCTTGAGCAGTAGTTGGGTTGGCTTATGACCTGGAGCAGAAATTTGAGATTTAGTAGAACTAGTTCTTTGGAGTGAGGGATATTGCTCTTTCTCACAAAAATCTGCTCAACTGTGATCAGTCTGTAACAATGATCATTCATCCCAGGTCCCAAGCAGCCACCAGAAACATCTCAGGCTTTAGCGTTTGCAGATCATGAAGTTTCTGAGCTTTCTGAGTATGTCTGGGCCTTGCCCAGTGATGACCTGTGTATGCACCATCACCAGAGAGCGAGTAAGCACGCACTAAACCAATTTCTTGAGGCAACAGCACATATTGCCCATCCTGGGGGCTCTGGGATGTGATGGGACTGGACAGCAAGGCTGAGACCACATGGCTCACGTCTTCCGCCTTCTCCATCACCCCTCTCCCCCTTTCCCTAATGGCACCCACGGAGCATGGAGGATGCAGCAAAAGAAGGCACAAATTCAGACAGCTCAAAGCACAATGATCAGGTTGGGGCTAAGATGTCTTGAGTCATGAAAGAAAGGACTAGGATTAGCACAGGTAGAAGATGAGACAGAAATGAACAGGACAGAAAGGGCTACCTGGGTTGGCAACAGGGGCACGGGCTGGAGGACTGGGACCCCGTTAATGGAGCAGCACATTTGGGCAAAGAGCTCAAGCGAGGGACTGAGGTTAGGAGGCAGTTACTGGAGAAAGGAGGCAGAAAACAGAGATAGTCCAGACAAGGGTATAAATTTTGAGGGGAAAATTCAGACTGACTAAGCAAACAAAGGGTCTAGGGCAAATAATCAGAGCTGGAGAACAGCTAGAGATGTGGTGGGAGAAACAATGATGACAGGAAATCTGGCAGAGCAGGCAGGGTTTGGGGTCGTATGGAGTGCTGGTGGAAGAGACCAGTTAGGTGAGGAACTGGAGGTATAGAACAGAGGTGGCTTTTGGGGCCTGTGCGGGCAGGTGCACAGAGGAGAAGAGAACCAGAGAGAAGTGGACTAGAGCGTGTCCCCACAACAGCACATTGCCTTCCTGGGGCTGCAGTCAAGCCTGGCCCCTGAGTCTCCAAAAGCAGCTCTGAAAGCACTGGCAAACTGATGGGAGCCCATAGAGAGGGTAACAACCTACTCCTGTTGCATGTTATCCCAAACCGAAGTCTGCATTGGGGATCTGAAGGTGCCAAATCTGCAGGGGAACCATGCAGCGGCATTTCTACTTCTTTAATTAATTTCTGAAATACCAAGGAAATCCTGCCACCAAGCACACTCTTGCACAAGGGCACGCACACAAATGTCCCTGAAAGGGCACTCGATGCTGCAAAGCCACATGCACAGGCATTTCCAGAGCCCCCCAGGCCCTCTGTGGAGAAAACAATTTTGTCATGTCAAAAAAATAGATAAAGCATCAGCTATTTTAACTCAAGGAATACCTAACTCTGAGTGCTCAACTCTGTCGTTTTAGGAATGTTTTTTAAACTTAAATAATAGGAGTGTAAGACAGTGTGCGTAGACAACTGTGACAGAGACTGTCCCCAGGAACCATCCATGAGAAAGATTTGTTTCTCTACTAACCTGTGAACTTTGGATTTTCACAAAAATCAGACTTTTAAAATAATTTTTGAGTTTTGCTTTGTTGCTGAGGACTCTAACCTCCTGGAAGGGGGGTTGGGGGAACTGTGCCATGCCGCTGTCTTGCATAAGCCTGTCGCATGTTAGTGCTCAACAAATAAACCTCAAACCCAGGGGAACCCTGCTACAGGCTGTTACTTGATTTCCCATTAGAGGTAGGTGGTTTGTGTACGCTCACCTTTCCCACGAGGAAGTGAGACTTACGTGAACGCTATGCCCCAGTGCTGCCCAGCCTCGTCCCCAGCCGAGTCAAAGAGAGGTAGGGCAACCANAGGATGCAGCAAAAGAAGGCACAAATTCAGACAGCTCAAAGCACAATGATCAGGTTGGGGCTAAGATGTCTTGAGTCATGAAAGAAAGGACTAGGATTAGCACAGGTAGAAGATGAGACAGAAATGAACAGGACAGAAAGGGCTACCCGGGTTGGCAACAGGGGCACGGGCTGGAGGACTGGGACCCCGTTAATGGAGCAGCACATTTGGGCAAAGAGCTCAAGTGAGGGACTGAGGTTAGGAGGCAGTTCCTGGAGAAAGGAGGCAGAAAACAGAGATAGTCCAGACAAGGGTATAAATTTTGAGGGGAAAATTCAGACTGACTAAGCAAACAAAGGGTCTAGGGCAAATAATCAGAGCTGGAGAACAGCTAGAGATGTGGTGGGAGAAACAATGATGACAGGAAATCTGGCAGAGCAGGCAGGGTTTGGGGTCGTATGGAGTGCTGGTGGAAGAGACCAGTTAGGTGAGGAACTGGAGGTATAGAACAGAGGTGGCTTTTGGGGCCTGTGCGGGCAGGTGCACAGAGGAGAAGAGAACCAGAGAGAAGTGGACTAGAGCGTGTCCCCACAACAGCACATTGCCTTCCTGGGGCTGCAGTCAAGCCTGGCCCCTGAGTCTCCAAAAGCAGCTCTGAAAGCACTGGCAAACTGATGGGAGCCCATAGAGAGGGTAACAACCTACTCCTGTTGCATGTTATCCCAAACCGAAGTCTGCATTGGGGATCTGAAGGTGCCAAATCTGCAGGGGAACCATGCAGCGGCATTTCTACTTCTTTAATTAATTTCTGAAATACCAAGGAAATCCTGCCACCAAGCACACTCTTGCACAAGGGCACGCACACAAATGTCCCTGAAAGGGCACTCGATGCTGCAAAGCCACATGCACAGGCATTTCCAGAGCCCCCCAGGCCCTCTGTGGAGAAAACAATTTTGTCATGTCAAAAAAATAGATAAAGCATCAGCTATTTTAACTCAAGGAATACCTAACTCTGAGTGCTCAACTCTGTCGTTTTAGGAATGTTTTTTAAACTTAAATAATAGGAGTGTAAGACAGTGTGCGTAGACAACTGTGACAGAGACTGTCCCCAGGAACCATCCATGAGAAAGATTTGTTTCTCTACTAACCTGTGAACTTTGGATTTTCACAAAAATCAGACTTTTAAAATAATTTTTGAGTTTTGCTTTGTTGCTGAGGACTCTAACCTCCTGGAAGGGGGGTTGGGGGAACTGTGCCATGCCGCTGTCTTGCATAAGCCTGTCGCATGTTAGTGCTCAACAAATAAACCTCAAACCCAGGGGAACCCTGCTACAGGCTGTTACTTGATTTCCCATTAGAGGTAGGTGGTTTGTGTACGCTCACCTTTCCCACGAGGAAGTGAGACTTACGTGAACGCTATGCCCCAGTGCTGCCCAGCCTCGTCCCCAGCCGAGTCAAAGAGAGGTAGGGCAACCAAGGTGATGGTGGGGGCAATTGTCAGGGGGCCGATGAATCTCATCAGAAATCCGATGAGGCCAGAAAACCCAACGAAGATTTGAAAGCAGGAAGCTACAATGATAGCTCCTTGCACCTGGAAAAAACAGAGGAAGAGAGCAGAAGTTGAAAGGAACTCCAGTTGTTGAGCCTTTTCTTCATAAGTCAGTGCAAAACTCGTGTGAGAGCCAGGCTCAGCCTCCAGTGAGGAACTGGCATGGAGGCTTCCCGCTTCCAGCAGAGCCTGGCTGAGCATCATGTGTGGGGAAGGGCCACCAAAGTATCAGCACACCAACTCCCCCGTTGGCTGTTGGATTTAGTCCTCGCCAGGGCTAATTTTGTTCCAGACTCACCCCTCTTCCGTGTCCTCTTGGACCACCTACACACACCAGCATCCCTGCTCCCCCAAAATGCAGGAGAAAAGCTCGTGCCCTGAAAATGGGGGCGGGGCCACAGTCTCCACTCATCTCCCATCTGGGAAGGGCTTGGGACATTTCAGCACGCTGGTAGGGCAGATACGGGTTCATTACAGCCTCTGTTTTTTTCTGAGTATCGGTTTCCTTCTGGGGACACATTTATCACCCTGAACTTTCCTGTGCTTGACAATCATCGCCAAGCAAGCAATGATTACATCCTGAAATGACGTTCGCTGCTCACGTCAGCTCCAGGCAGGGGACTCAAGGGTGAGGGTGCTCTCTGCCTTCACAGATTTGGTGATAAACCCAGGGTGGATCCTCTGCAGTGCTCAGCACCTTCCCCCCCTGGCTCCAAAGGGAAGAGAAACACAGGGGCTGGAGTGAAGCACCCACCCTGAAAGGAGAAGGCAGCAGTGCCCTTGAGGCAGATTTACAAGTGTCAGTAGGGAGGGCAGCCTGTACTGCACAACAGATCCTTCGTGAGCTTGCAATGCTTCCCGAGCACTTTGCAAAGCACCCCAATGTATGGATGGACAAAGGCAAATTTAGCTAGCTAGTCTGATAAGGCAATAGATGTAGGACAAGGCACTAAGATCCCTGACCTTTCTTCTTCTCTTTTGACTACCTAAGAATGCACTTTTCCTTAGTATTTACAATAAGCTCTGCCCTTGCATTTCTTTTCACTAGGTTTCCTGTGCACAGACAGGGTCCCTTCCTTGGAAACATCTTCTCTCTCTTCCTTCCTCAAGGCTAACCCTGCTTCATCGAGAATCTGGCTGGACCAGTGGAGACTTTGCAGGGACCATCAATCACTCAAGGTCTGCATGACCCCTGTTCAGCAGCAGTGAAGCACCTGCTTTCCTAATGGAGTCTAGATGCTTAGGAAGCTACAACAGGGTGAGGGCCAAGGTCCATTGGGGATGGAGGGTTCTCCAGCACTGATGACCCTGCCATGGTCCGGTGCTTTTCTGAAAGCAAACAGCCCTGAAACAGAGCAGGTGCCACTGAAAATGTAATATACCTCTCGCATCCGCGTCTGCCAGACTTCAATGAACTCCGGTGAAGAGGCATTCACTAGGGTGGCGTTTTGCGTCCAGGCAGGGCACTTCCACTTGGGAAGAGACAGCATGGCCAGGGTTGGGGTCAGGAATGCAAAAGTGCCTCCTTGAATAATAGGCAACCTGGAAGGAGAGTAGAGGGAAATAGGACAAGTGAGAATGCTAGAAACCCAGCTCCACAGGGGTGAGTGAAAAGAAAGCAAAATAAATTTAAAAATTGGTTTGTGCATGGCCTCTGGCAGTATCTTTTGAAATATTCTGGCAGTTCTCCGTGACTGACCATGGGTGGGCATTGCTGCCCATTGCACTCAAGAGCAACATACCCAGGGGGAAGAGCTCAGGTTCAAACACTGCCAATAGAGACCCTCATTAGTGCTGGAGTCAAACTCTGCTACCCGACATTAAGGAAGAGGTATTCTGCCTAAGGCGTGACTAGACCATGGAGCTGCACAGAGTAAAACAACAACGAAAGGAAGAAGCTGGAGGAGGGGAGACGACCAAGGAAGAAAGATGGAGAGACTCTGAAGAGCAGCTTAGCATCAGCCTAGGCCCAAATCTTTCCAAAGTCCAATTGCTTCCTCTGTCCCCTTCAGCTGCCTCAGTTTTCTTCACAACCTGCTCATGAACCCAAGGACGCACACTGGCTACTCCCCACATCCCCACCATCCTCAGTCTGAGGGCAGTGAAAAATGTGACTTGGCTTTTAGTACAGCTTTTTAAAGCTAATAATTCTGCCCTGTTTCCACTGACACTGGAAAGGAGACCTGCATGGACAGGTCTGAGCACGCTGGCTGGCTGAGACCTTGACTCTTCCCCAATACCACGTCTCCTGGCTTAGAGAAACTCTCACTCTGGAAACCCCTCAGGCTAGCAAGGAGCTTGCACCTCCAGAGGCACTCAGCACTGGCTTTGTACAGCAAAGCTGATGCTCCTGTGACCTATGCCTGTCTTCTCCTTCCACACATGGAGAAATGGAGACAGAGGCCTGTAAGGCCTGACTGGCTCTTCAAAGCCATGCAGGAATTAAGACCCATTGCAGTGCAAGTTGCTTCGGCTATTTCTCTAGCACACTTGAAAAATCCAAAGCTACCCAAGGGTGCAATCTGGCACAGTACCTCTGAACCAGCCGAGGAAAACCTCAGAGGTGCCTCAGCTTCCTCTGTTTAGGAAGCGCCCCTGGAAGCAGCCCCCAAAGCAACCTCTCCTTGTGCCAGGAGCTCCCATGGTACCTGTTCAGAAGAGCAGCAGGGCAGCAAGCCATGCGAGTGCCATGCGGGGCATGGATTTCCCTGAACCAGAGGCATTTCCACCATTCTCTGGAAAGCACTGGAAAGTAAGAGACAGCATAGCTGTAACAGCACCATGTCTTTGTCACCTAACACAAATATGTATACCACTGCAATTACTCATGCCATGCACAATCAAAGTACCGTTGAAGCTTTGCTGGTAAGTTACATTTGAATATCAGTCATCCACGGAGTCACTTATTTACGGCATTTGGCCAAATATGTCGCAGCCTTCAAAGGATTTTGCTGGGCAGGGCAAAAAAAACAAACAAAAAGAAACAGAGAAGGACCAGTGCCACCACTGTTGAATTAACAATAGATTTATGGCTCCCACTGCATTGGCCCTCAAGCTATTTCACAGCCAGTGCTGGCATGGGTGGGCTCAGAGCAAACCGGGATGCTGAGGCAATGCATACCAGGCATGCTGAGCTCTTTCGAGTGGGGTTTGCAAGAAAGCAAGCTGCAGGTTTAGAGAAGGAAATGTTATGCTCTGATCATCACTACACAATGTCCAAATATCGGCTAAGGGGGGCTCACTATAGTGGCAAGCGACCTGTGTCTTCCCTCAGGAGCCTCTTAGACAGTGTCTCCAGGGACCGGGACTTGTCACTGCTTTTTCATGCTGTGTAACATGACCAAGCTGCAGATTGCAGTGGGTTGGGCTTTTCACAGAATCACAGAATGGTACGGGTTGGAGGGGTCCTCCGGAGATCATCCAGTCCAACCCCCCTGCTAAAGCAGGTGCCGCTAGAGCAGGGTGCATAGGAACGCATCCAGATGGGTTTTGGATATCTCCAGAGAAGGAGACTCCACAACCTCTCTGGGCAGCCTGTTCCACTGCTCCGTCACCCTCACAGTAAAGAAGTTTCTCCTCATGTTCAGGTGGAACTGCCGGTGTTCCGGCTTGTGCCCATTGCCCCTTGTCCTGTCACTGGGCACCACTGAGAAGAGTCTGACCCCGTCCTCTTGACACCCGCCCCTTCCCTTGGCTACTGCTTATGGAGGGCTGCTTCTGAACCGCACTCACTCTTGGTGGGAACCTGCCCATCTCCGTGGCCAGCTTCCATCCGTTCGTCCACGTGCCAACATTGTCTTTTACCCAAAATCGTTTCTCTCCCAGACTAGTTGCAGACTGCAGCCGTACCCCTCTGAGCCGTGACTTTGCCAGGCTAACCAAGCCGGTCTCCCTTCCCCATGCCACAATAACAGATCAGCTCCACACCTCTTCTCCTCTGAATTAGTATTTCTTAAATATGGACACTGGGAACTGTGCAGAGCGCTTAGCCGAGGGCTCCCCAGGGCCTCGGAGAGTGGCACAGACATTTCCAGGAGAAAGCATCCCCTCCAACTTGTATTTACCACTTTCCTGTCTGTCGTCTTGGTGACTTACGGTTATTAACTACTACAGAGGTTCAGAAAACAGTAAAAAGAGAAAAAAAAATATGCTTCTGACTGTCTCCTCAGGCATAGTTTGACTCCAGCCACACTGCAGGCTGTCCCACCTTTCTGGTAGGAACGTCTTCACGCATTATACTTGGAGCCAGCAACAAGGCAATTGAGCCCTCAGCACAGCAAAAGCCGTTCAAGCTTATTGTGTAGGAACAACTCCTTACCACTTAATTTGATCTGTTGTTCCTCATTTAGCTATTCGGCCATGGGAGAGGCTCCCTGCTACTCTTTCATGCTCGGCTAACAGTGAGCAGGGGACAACACGACTCTCAGGTATCCATTGAGGCATTTGGGGAGTGCCTGGGAGGACTCCAGCCTGAATTGCACCAGCAGCCACAGCCACGGTCATGTACCCCAGCCTGAATTTAACCAAATGGAGAACAACCACCAAATTCTCTCTTTTTCATGGCCAGGGTGTCTCGCCTCTTCCACTAATCTTGTAGGAATGTAGGAGAAGGGGAGCACCCTCCAGGGAGAGGTTTGCCTATAGCCACCTTTTAAGACAGACAGAGATGGAAAAGTTGCGCTGGGAAAAGAAACAGGAGGAGTAAAAACATTTTGCGGAGCTGGCAGTTGACCAGTGATTTGATGGTAGAAGAGTTTTAACCAGGTCCCTTAGATTTGGAAGCCAAAGAATGTGTGATTTTTGCCTTTGAAGCAAGAAACACAGGTTCCCACCATATTGGAAGAAAAAACAGCCTGTGGAAAGAGAGAGGCAGCCCAGAGTTACGACAAGGGGAGCAAAAGAAGTTTTGCAAGGCCAACAAAGATACAGGGTCTTTGTGGCAAGGGGGAGTGCTTGCAGTCATGCCTCTTATTAAGTACTTCATTTTCTGGGTAGTGAATGGCAACTCCATGCTCATCTCACCACCAGCTCTTCAACAGTTCAGCAGCAAAGAGGATTTACCTTGCCTACACTATGCCACGAATCCCTGAGCATGGGAAGTGGCACCACTTAACAGGATGTGCTGCGGAGCTCCTCCCTGAGTCCCCAAGGGGTGGCAGATGGGCTTCAATTTCTCCCAGTTATCCCCGGCCCTAGAGTTTCCTAGGGGATCTGTGCACCCTTGATCCAGGGCCCAGATCAGAAAGGTCCTGCCTCAGCTGGAGGATCTCTGGGGTAAGGAGCAAGCAGATACTGTTTAATGCAGGTTTCAATACTTTGTTC
Source organism: Steatornis caripensis (assembly GCA_013398225.1). Taxonomy (NCBI): domain Eukaryota; kingdom Metazoa; phylum Chordata; class Aves; order Caprimulgiformes; family Steatornithidae; genus Steatornis; species Steatornis caripensis. Next base: position 40,606 of record VZSC01004108.1, read on the forward strand.
TTTTGCAACACAGATTCCTTATAACCCCAACAAAAAGTGCCTCAAGTACCAGGAGATACAAAAGTCAGAATGGAGAAGCAGCCCTGCAAAGCTAACATGTACAGCCATTTCAGGGTGCTTTGGGATCTGCTCTGATTGCCCAAGGATAGCAACTGGCCCTCACTGATAAACTCTACAGCAGACTGGTGGCCAAGCACATAGGAATTGCATCTACAAACTTCCTGAGTGTCCCATTTCCTACCTGACTCCAAAGAGGACTTGCAGCAGGGTGCAAATCCCTGAGACAAAGAAGATGGTGCTGATCAGGTGGCTCTGGGTGAGGAGGTCGTGCTGGAGGCAAAGCTCTTTGGAGAGGATCAGCGGGATGGCTACGAGACCTCCCATGGCTGTCAGGAAATGCTAGGAGCCACAGAGAAAGACTGGGTGAAGGACACAGAACTGACTGTATATTATTCCCATGTTGTTGAGGGAAATCTAAAAGTAACCCACAGATTTGTGTTTGGGTGATACTAGCATTACCCATTCTCTTTTTTGACAACTTTAATGCTCTGTTAGGGACTGTTCCAAGGCACCTACAAGAACTGCAACGCACCCCCAGAAACTTCTCCAACTTTTCATGCCCAAAGACCTTTTGTAGTGCTCTGGACTCCCCAAATCACTGTCAGATGCAACCAGCTTATCCTCAGTACCTGCACACAAAGCTGATGGAGCTGCTCTTCCAGAAAGGTGGGGACTTCCCAAGGCAAGGGAACAGGGTGATCAGGCAAAGTGAGCACAAATGTTTCCGTCCATCTTATTTGTACTCATTTTTCTTTAGAAAAGGCTGCCAAATTGGAGCTACTCATTCTTTGCTATCAGTAGCTTTTCTCATACAGTGCAATTATGGATAACCATAAAAATTTGATAAAACGGACATTGCATTTCTCCGAAGAGTCACAGACATATTTCTACAATGACCTTCAGTCAATTACTAAATGCAAAAATAAATTTTCAAGCTTCTTTTTGCTTCAAATATTAACCTGAATTGTGGTGAGCAATGGGCAAGGCAAGGTTGTTTCAGTCGGTATCACTTCCCAGTTCTTGCCTCAGAGCACAGGACTGCAGTGGTGGAATTTGAGGCACTCAGAAACTCACTGTGCATGTTTTATTACGATGCAGAAAACCTTGTCTTAATACACTCTGTATCTGAGACCACTGTTTAAGGAAACAAAGTACAAAATGCCCACCGAGCTCCATCATTACCTTAATCACTCTTTTTCCCTGAGGCTCCGTACTCAGTGTGGCATTGGTGGCATTGGGTTGTTTCACATGCCTGGGCACAGACATCCGCCAAAGCAGCATGAGCCCTTCTGTTTAGTTTTTATTGCCGTGGGAAGGCAGAATTTCAGAACCCCTTAGACATTTGGCTAACTTCAGACGAAGTATCTGACCTGTTCTTCTTAACTCTTTGGCTCTGGCCCCAGGACTCTACCTTCCCATTTGCACTTCAAGGGGCACGGTGTAGCTCTGGGCACAAGGATAACTGTCCGTGTGCAGGAGGCAGTGGGAAGGATTTGAGGTCACTGAGATCCACTCCCACAGCTTCAGTCACACCCAGTGAAAGTGAAGCACTCCCAAATTCTGGTTTCACCCCCATTAACTGGCTGAACAGCCATTAAACCTCCACCCAGCCCCAGCCTCCACCTGCTGCCCCGTCGCACCTGAATGCCCAGCAGGATGCACAGGTACCAGGGGGGCACGTCTGTGACAGTGTAGGCAAGCTTGCTGCCACCATGGCCCTTGTCCCTGCCTTCCTCTGGGCCCTGGGCAGCACAGTCTGGCGAGGAGCAGTAGTGGCTCCCATCTTCATCCTGGCAAACAGGAGAGACACTTTGTTAGCCACAGCCTGGCCCCCAGCAGCCTGCACTCCACGTCTTGCAGGAAAAACCTCGTATGTGGCTTTCAACAAGGGCAGGGTAAAAAAAGAAGAGCAAGGCGCGGAAATTAAAATGGAGGTAAAAACATCTATGCAACATTTTTATATGCGCGTGTGTGTCTAGACCAGAAGAAACATTAGAGGGTGTCTCAGCCTCAAAGGGACATCTGGACAAAGTGCGTTAGTATCATTAATGTCTAGCTAAGGATGGAGAAACTGCAACCAGAAGCAAGAAAGAGTGTGTAGTGTGTTAATTGGTGAAAGCTGCACTGTCCCCTGGTCTCTGCGCCTCCTGGCTGTCCCACCCAAACAGCACTTTCGATATAATATGCTCAAACGACTTGGCCGCCACGAATTACAGAGTAGAAGCATGTTTTATATTTCATTTTCTTACGTCTTCTCTTTCCACTCTCCTTACACTCACCTTCACCAATGTTCTGCCTCAATAAACACACCTGCCCTTTGTCTTACTAGAAAATCTCACTCCTACAGAGGAACCGGGTGAAGCACGGGGACACGGGCGGATGGGGAGTCGCAGTGTCCGTTTCAAAGGAGCCGACTCAAAGCACGGTTACCGGGGTGCTTCTCCCACTCGGCCAGCTGCCGTGGGGAACAGCACCTGGAGGGATGCCCAAGTGCGGGGGCAGCACCGGGGACTGGGAAACAGCCTGGAGACCTGGGGCAGCCCTCAGGGATGTGGTGGGGTCTGAAATAGCTTCCCAGGAAGGCTCGGATCCCCTCCCAGGCAGCCAGCAGCCCCAGGGCTCCCCGGGGAGCTGTACATCTTGCAGAGTTTATTTGTGCAAAGACATGTTTTGCCAAGGAAAGCAAAATACTGCTTTTCTTCGGTTGCCACAGCTTTTACGCTAAGTAATTGCCCCTGGTTGTCTGCTCCTCCTTCCAACCCACCCTGACCCCGAGCACACACGTGCACACGCACACATATACATTGCCTGGGGACACAGATACCCCATGTGCACGCACACACGCATACACACACACATGCACATCCCGCCCGTGCATACACCCCCCCCCTGCACACACATGCGTGTGGTAGAGGGAGGCCGTCTGGGAAGCCACAACATTTTCAGTCAAATGCAAAAGCTAATTAACAACCCAAACCATTTGTTTCATTGACCCTCCTCCAGCCAGCGAGTCCTCGGCATGTTGGCAGCAGAGGGCTTTTCTGGGCTTCGATGCCCTGCCCCATCAGGCAAGGACAGAAATCTTCTGTCAGGAGATGCTCAACTAGTTTGTCAGCACCCAACTTTTTTTTTTTAATCCTCGAAGTCTTGCTGGAACCTGAAGACACTGAAACGCCCAGCAAAGTGAGATGGCTGCGGTAACACTCATGGCCTACCTGCTGATGGAGGCAAAGAGCTAATGCTGCGGTCAGGGAATAGGGATGTAAAATTAATGTTACATTCAGTTCTAAATTTTGCAGGTATGGCAGATTAATCCTGAAGGACTCTGTAATTTGCCTGGAACCTCCAGGTTTCCATTCTTATGGCTGAGTCTCCAAATTCCTGTTTTAGATCACGCTGTTGAAATATCTTTTAAACACTGTGTATTTATCCAGCTTAGGCAGGCTGGGAGCATGACAGATACTTCAGCATAGACAGGTGAAGGCAGAGTTAATTCAAACTGAGCTCAGGCATGAACTTCAAGAGCAAAAGGCGTTCCTGAATAACTCCCTGTGGAGACATTTTCATTTCAGAACAAGAGTGCCTAAGTCATGGATTAACAAATGTACAGCAAGGTACTTAAGACTGCCCAGGCACAGAGTTATTTGGGGACAATTACTCCTGAATAACACCACGGGTAGATGAATCCTAAGCTAGGCAGACAGCAGTAAGCTCCTTGCGTTGCATTGCAACTTTTCCCGTGTTAACCAGCAGGCATATTCCAGCCAGGCAGAGCCTGTGCCAGTAACAGCCCCGCATGACCATCACATGAACGCCTGGAGCTGGAGGCGAGCAAGCAGGGCTCAGCAGGAGAAGGGTGCAGTGGAGATAACAGGACAAGACAGCACCAGAGGTAATGGGCTCAAGTTGAAATAAACACAAGAGGTCCTGTCTGAACACCACAAAACACTTTTTCACTGTAAGGGCGACCGAGCACTGCACAGGTTGCCCAGGGAGGTTGTGGAATCTCCATCCTTTGAGATTTTCAAAAACTGTCTAGCCACCGTCCTGCGCAATCAACTCTACGTGACTGCTTGAGCAGGCAGGTTGGGTAAGTTGACCTCCCGAGGTCCCTTCCAACCTCAGCCAGTCTGTGATACTGAGATGCTGGCAGGAGGACGAGGCAGGAGCAGTCCAGAATGGGAGCAGGGAACCACTGCCAGTCGTTCTTAGCCCAGCTTCTCCCGCAAACCCAGGGGACCAGGGTGCCCTCCGTGTACCTCAGGCTCCAGGCACAGCACCGTGGCCCTCAATAGCATCTCAAATCAGTGCATCAGGGAGGCGGTCAGAAACTGAGCTGCTTGAACCACAGGTGAAAGACCTCTGTCTTCTACCTTCTTTGGGGTGATTCAAACCAGAGGAAGTCACAAGACTGATCTGCATTATGGCAGAACAGGTAGAAACAAAGAGCGTTAACAACAGGGAAAGAAAACTTCTGCGTTTCTCTGAGGCTCTGCCTGCAGCTGGCACAGCACCCCCACTGCTCACAGCCAGCTCACTGAGAGTTACCCGAGAAATGGGAGACCTGGACACCACGAGGTTAAATGCCTCCTCCAAGGTCCCCCAGGCAGCTGGTCTGTACCATAGTACAAAGACGGCGTCAGGGCCCCACTCTTACACCTGCTATCAGAACATAAGCAGCTCTTTCAGTTTCCAATGGAGGTGTCCCCTGCCATGAGATAGGAAGGAGGCTGCTGTGCCCCAGGCCCTTGCCCTATGGCTGTTATAGCCCACAGCATTTATATGCACTGCACACCCCTGAACTGACACACCTTTTACAGCTTTTACCACCCTGATGGAACCCTACAGGGTGCTCTCCTCTGCTGACTCTTAAACCGCTTTTCCCCCCACCTCTCTGCCAATTTACCCTACTAGAAATAGATCCAAAAGACAAAAAAGCACACTCTTCACTAGGCTAAATTTGCTACTCTTAAATGCTGTACCCAGGGACACAGCCACGAGCTCGCTTGCTTTTCAGCACAGATACACTTGCTCTGCCATTCATCTATGTTATCATTTTAGAAATAATGCAGAGAAAAGAAGTGAAAAGGGTGCCAGAGAGTAGAAAGTACGCTGAGTCTGCAGCAGCAGCAGCAGGCTGTAGTGAGGAAATCATTCCTCAGACTCCTGTCGATAAAGGAGCCGAGACAGACGTTTACCACACACCAGCATCTTTGCAGCCAGTCTGAGTCCCCCTGGCTTTCCCGTTCTCCCCCTTTTGCAGGGCTGACACCCATTTATGCAAGCATTACCCTTCAGAGAAGAGCAGACTCACCATGAAGCTGGGGTTATCTAGCCCGTTGAGCTCTTTGTCTGAGGACGGGGTCATGCCTTCCGCTTTCCTTCACCGACTGCCTTGAAAAAGAAAGACTAGTAAGAGGAAAGCCTCGCAAATCGCCTCTTGTCCCAGTCAACACAGTCCTAAAGAAACAGCGTGAGCAGATGCAGAAGCTGGACTTCAGGAGTCAGCCAGCACTCAGCCCTAACTATTCATGTGAGCCGTATCACAGAAGCATTTCCTTTCCCTTGGCTTATATAAGTGACTCCTTTTCTCCAGCTGATTAGAGGACCAGCATTCAAACCAAAGTGGAAAGCAGCCCTTCCCTGGACTGAGTGAATCAGTAACTGATGTCAGAAAAAACTTCCTCCACAGGTAAGGATGTGAAGAGGTATCAGAGAGGGGAGACATTTCCCTGTTTTCCTGGCACAGCCTTGAAACTTGTTGATTCATTATTGATTGAACAGCAAGTTGCATTTTCCGTGTGGGTTGGGCCTGTTTGAAGAGCTTTGTGCTGATCTTTAGAAAACTCAATTTCTAGGTGATTTCACTTGCTCCGCGTGTAAACTGCTGTGTATTTTGGCTTCGGTACAAACATCATCGTCTTGTATGATAATCCTATTACGGCATGAAAATAATGAGGATTTTACCCGGAACCTGTTTAAGGCAGCAACCAATCATCAAGTCATCAGAACATGACACCAGGGAGGTATAAAAGACATAATATTGAAAAAGGACTACTCCAGGCCATCTGATTACCTGCACTCACCTAAGGATCCTAGATGAATGGTGATCATCACATGGCCCGAAGCACAGTTAGTTACCCTTCTCTTAATGAGTAACAAACAGCGTTAATGCTCCATAAAGCTGTTGTAGCCACCCCACCCCAGCTCTCCTCAGACTAAGTATCTATTTAATGGCTTCCTGAGGCAGTAAACTTCCCAGACCATCTGCAGAGAGCTCCTGCAGAGAGGGACATGCTATCGCCTACACACAGTGACCACCCATTGGGAACATCTCCTGGTTTCCACGCAGGAAGCAGTGTAACAGAAATAAACTCTGGTCCCTGTTTCTCCCGTAGAGCTTTGGTATTCTCAGACCTTCTCTTCAGACCGAGACCGCATTACAGGGTGAGAGAACCTTGCCCTAAACGCCATCAGTGAAGCTACGAGCTGCTAAATAGCCAGATCTTAAGGCATCAAAATCACCAAATGCTCATGGCTTTGCCGGATCTCCCCTCTCTCTCTGAACTCCCATTATATAGGGATCTTCCTGTATATTCACTGGGGGGGGTGTGTGTGGGTGTGTGTGTGCATTTCCAGCCCCACTGATCTTGGCATGAGGTCACTTTTTTTCTGCAAACTCAAAACTAAGGCTCTGGTCAAACTACCCTGGACAATTTTGCCCTCGACTTTAACAATTCCCAGTGCAGAGGGAGCAGCATAAAACCCCCCTGTTGTACAGACTTACTCATCCCTTGTTACCCAATGCACTGTATGGTTGCGGTTCATTGCATATCTACAGTTTCATTGTATATTTACAGTTTCATTGTATATATCTGCAGTGTCCATTAAGCAATACCAGTGAGGACGCAGTATCAGTGAGGATTGCACCATTGCAAGGCTCTAAGAAAAGGAGCACTGGATTTTCCCATTCCTTTTTTGAAGGTACATTCCTGCTTGCATTTCTTGATGGATACAGCGCAGTTCTCCAAGCAGCCGTATAAATCTGTCCGTTCTGATAGCCTCCATTAATCCTACTCCACAAATTAGCCACTCTCCGTGCCTCACAATCTCTCTCGTTGAGAAGTTTTTTGCCAAGCCACAGCATATTCTTCTGGGGCTAGTCTGTCTTCCCAGTAGACTTCTATGAGACCTCCCATCAAAAAAAGTCCTCCACCTCTTAATTTGAGCCCAGAACCTGTGCAATGACCCCTCAGTCCTGCCATAACCTTGTTTGCAAATGAGACCTAGGCATTCCGTAATCAGGGTTTCTTGTTCTCTTTGGTTGTACAGACTTGTGTAACGACCCAAAGGCGCAGGTGCATAACAATGCCCGTGTCATCTAGACTAGGATGTGACACCGCCAACGTGAAGAGTATGAGAACATAGTGAACAGGATGAGGAGAACAAAATAATAGTATTTTTTAAACCCAGTAACAACAACAATCTATTTTCTTAAAAAAGCTGGGCAGAAAACAGTTTTGCCCTTCTGGTAAACTCTGATACACCAAACATGCACTTTAAGAGTACCAAGAGACTGCAGGTTTTCCTGAAAAATTCAGGAAATAAGTCCTACGTAGCCAAAAGTCTGGACATCAGAGTAGACCTGTTAGGAATGAAGAGTTTAACAGCACCAGACTCTGGCCAACAGAAGGTTAATGCCATAATTTGGAATCTAGAAGAAGGTTACGAAATAGCACAACGTACATGTTAAAGTAGAAATTTATGGAGTTCATGTGGAGCGCTCCAGCCTGGAATAACCTGCCCTTGGAAATAAGCATAGCATGTAGGAAGTCTCTCTGTGCCTGCAGATGTCTGTGTACGTCGTGCGTGTATGTACATGTGTATATTTATGTATATATAACAGGTTTAGCAATAAATTACTAAATTGTGAGGTTTTTCACAGCAAGGAATTATTCAACTAGCAAAGATGCACGCTTAACCAGTAATGTGGTCACTTAATTGGAGTTTAATCAATAGTATGAATGGCTTTTAGGAATAAATAGGCAGTCATCCACCTGTTCAACTCATTCATGATGTGTTAGGAATGAAAACAAAAGAAAATATAATACGGATTCCCTTCAGACTTGTGTGTCTGGCATAACTCCTGCTGTCAGTCAAGCTACCTGGCCAGCTGCTCATGTCAGTAAAGGCTGTCTTGGTTTATGTCCCTGGGGGCAGAAGCAGCCAACTGACTGTTAAAAGTAATCAATCAAGGAAAAGCTTGGAGACATGGGAGGCTCAGCTCGAATCTTCAGTCTCGACTGTGTCTCCTGTGCCCACAAGGAGGGCCTGAACCATCTGTATCCTGAGATTTTCTCTCTTACACTCTGAAACTCAAAGTCTTTCCCAGGGCGTGTTTCATAGTGGATCAACTTACAACTTAACAACCCTGAGATGCAAACCTGAACTGTCCCTGATTATGCCTCCATGACCAAGGAGCTTCCTGCGCTCCATAGGTGTCCCCACTGACTTGCAGCTGGGGTGGCACCAGCATGACAACTTCCAAGGCCCTACTGCTAGACACAGATGTGGCAAGTGCCTGCCACATGCAGTCCCCAAAAACTCTGGATAGTGACGAATCTGAATGTCCTGGCAGCGACCTCCGGTGCCAGCAACTACCGGCAGGTTTGGCGAGAGTCTTCCCACTGACTTTACCCATCTGCGATGCAGACACTGATACACGAGCTTCCTCTGCATTCAGTGGGCACCTCTAAAACATCCGCTGCATCTTAAAATAGGAGTCCCAAATGGGCTAGATAAAATATATCCCATTTCTTTCCCAAACTATGAAACAACCAAGTGTGACTGGCATAGATGAAGATGTCTAAAGTTGAGTGAGAAGAGTGTCTCCATGTGTGGTTGTCTACACATTACCCTGGGAGGTGCAGACTTGGTGAGTCACACCAAGCCCCTTGCTGGGAGGGCAGGTTCATCCACAGTGCTCTCACAAACCTGTGGCCCTAAGCCCCAGCTATGGAGCTGGGAAAAGATGGGTTTAGATGGAAGTCAAGGCTAGGAAATAAAAGCAGTGCGGTACAGAAGAGGCGTGACATGGAGACCTTGCACCAGAAGAACTGGAATCATCTTCATAGAGAACGGATTGTTCTTCCACTCAGCTAGCCCCCTGGTTGGTTTGCGTGACAGATGGACTAGAAAGAGAGCTAAGCAAATGACTTGCAATAGTAATTTAGTCACAAAATACCTCTATGTCCTTCCGTCTGCAGAACCTTCTGCAAGCAAATAGGCTCACCCATGGTGACTCACTTGAAATTAGTACTTGTGTGTTTGGTAGTGGAAGGTTGTAGAAAAGTTCTGCGCTGCTCACAAACAGACCCGGGTGAGCACAGCGCTTTTAGTCTTGGCCTGCCGAAGTACACAAACACTACTTCCCATGAAAAATAAGTCTCATCACTTAAGTGCAACCCACTGCAATGTACTTGGGGTGTATGACAAAGTTTACCTGAGAGAACATCTGATTAAAACATGACAGAGGAACAAACGTGACCAAAGTAAATTTCCTTAAATAGTCAGGGATCATTGCTTTCTATTTTCACACTGGGATCTCTATGGCACAGCCAGAAATTTGGTGCAGAGTCCCAGCCAGAGAATTATCTGTGTGCTCACCTTTCCCCCTCCCACATCTCGGTTGCCTTTTCTCACGCAAAGGACATGACATCTAACGACAACTGAGGCACACATCTACATCCCTGTTGCCAGCCCCACCACATAAGCAAAAGCAAGCGTCCCAGGGCAATTTTGCAGGGTGCAGTCAGACAGCAACACTCACCCAGCTGGGTGCAATATGTAAGCTTCCCTGGCTCTTTTCTGGCAAGACCGCTGAAGTTGCCCAGCTGTCCCAGCAAGTCTCCCCTGACCCAGTCCCTCCTTCTTTCCTCCTGTCACTGTTCATCCAGCCACATCACAGCCCTGCTCTGCATGTGCATCCTGGATCCCACCACTGTCAGGGGACCTTGTCGCTCCCAGGGGATGAGCCCTTCTCCATGCAGATCTGCTCCTGCCCACCACACCCTTGCACAGGCCACAGCCTGGGGCTTGCTGCATTTGGGACCCCACAAGGCAGAGCACTCCGTAGGCTTTTCTGGTTACCCCTGCAGTTCATCCACCTGTGCTCCTCCAGGTACCCTTCTCCAGACATCCTCGTGTCATGAGGAAGAAGAAAAGTACTTGTTCTCCTCCAGGGTTGGTGCTTTTGGGTGTCAAAGCAGCACAATAACAAACTGCAGAGCTGACAGGGGCTGTGCCAAAACCACGAGAATGGTATGAAGGTGTGCGCCATGCCAGGATGAAAAAACGCCTACAGGAGATTAAAGCAGGGATCTCCTCACGATGCCATGTTGATGCCAACACAGCTCTGCTTGGCTGCTTGTGCCGTGGCAAGAGGGATGCTGCTTTCTCTGGCCGGACAGACCGGCACCAGGGGAGGCAGGACACAGGGATGGGTCAAGGTGGAGGGCAGCCATGTGCCATCCGCAGGGCCGAGGGCATCCTGGCCTGGTGAGGCCGTGGGACAGGAGTCGGGAGAACTCCAGCAGCTGATCTGAGCTGGGGTGCCAGCTTTGAAGCTGTAGAGCAGGGGCTGGAGAATAAAATTGTCCAGGGCAGGGCAATGCTCATGCAGATGGGAACACGAGAGAGAGGCACTTTTGCAAAGGGGATATTTAAAAGGACATCTCACTGTGGCTCAGCAAAGCTTTATCCCTAAGTGGATGCCCATCAGCCAGCAGGGAGATCTGAGTGCAGGTGTGAGAGGCCTTTAAGCCAGCTTTGAAAGCCATCAGCTGAGCTTTGCCTTGCAGGCTGTTGTGGTGGAGGAGCAGGCCTTAAAGGAGATCACCCACAGGTGATCTGCCAGGAAGGTGGGAGTACCCAGCCAAGACCCTGGGGCTGAGAGAGCCTCCAGCCTATCAGCCACACCAGCTCCCATGCTAGCTCCCCCTTCCTTCTTGCCTTCCCCGCAAGGAAAGGGCTTTCCAAGCCGGGGCATGGACACACTTCTTGCCTGAGCCCAGAGTCATCCCCTTCCTCCGCCTGCACAGCCCAGTGCCCAGCGCCCCGGCTCTGCGCAGATGGCTGCCACCAGAAAGCAGGGTGCAGGGAATGGCATTGAAATCTCTCCCCAGCAGGATATTGATTTTGCAATAATAAGCCTTCTTATCTCCCTCAGGCCCAAGAATATCTCTTAAGAGCATTAGCAAAGGAATAATCCATGTCATCTACTCGGCATTTTGAGTGTAAGCTCAAGCGTGGTTATTGTGTCCCCAGGCTTCTGCTGAGCCCATTAATTCCCTGGCACATGTGACAAGACCTACCGCCACCATCCCGGTGCTGAAGGCCGCGCTTGTGGCACATGCTTGGTCCCCAGCTGTTTAGCATTGGGACACATCTGGCAGCTGGTAGGGGGCAGAGGGCACTGCCCTTGGCTCTTCCCACCGTCCCCCAGCCATCGGCAGCAGTGAGGCCAGCTCGTAAGACCCCACAGGAGAAGGCACATGCAGCACTGGGCTCAGGCTCAGTGGAGGGGCCAGTCCAGGGTTGGTCCCGTCCAAGCAGATGGGTGCAACCCCAGCTCCCGGCTGCCAAGAGATGACTGGGTTTGCAGCAGGGGCATGCGCCGCGGTGGGCTTCTCTGCTGTCAGTGTTACGCTCTCACACTGCCCAGCCTGCCTCAAAGCTTACCTTCATCGCATAAACAAACAGCAAAATCCTTTCAGACAGAAGGAGGAAGGAGAAAAAAAAAACCCAAAAACAAAACAAGAAACCAGCAATAATCACTGAGCCGGGGAGGGCCCCTCCTCCTTGGCCCACTCTCCAAGGGTAGCCGAGGAAAAGCTCACAGTTTAAGAAGGATTAACCAGGAAAGAGAAGAAATTAAAGTAGTTTTTGAGCAAGATCATTATGAGTCACAGGAGGCTGAAACAAGTTTTCCTGAGAAAGTAAGTAAACCCCCTGCAGAGAAGCCCAGAGAGGTACCAGAACAGCCAAAACCAAGAGGGAGCGTCTGAGAGGCAGATGGACAGATAGAGTAGGATTAAAGGTGTTCCCATGTCCAAAGGCCCCCAGAAGTGACAAGAAACCCCTCTGCAAGTGCAAGTTGGGCTGGAACACTGCTGAGCCACCCTGGGTTCGGGCAACCAGGGGTCCCAGTGCCGGGGAGGGACCGCAAGCAAGGTCCAGCCACCACCCAGCCCTGCAGCTCCCCTCCTTGCCGCAGACCCCCTTGGCTGCACCCCCGGGATGGGACAGGGGTTTGATTCCATCTGACATTTTTATTGCCCCTTTATGCACTGCAGTAAATCACACAAAGACTGTAAGACCACAGTTTGGTTTTACGAACAGGAGCTGCCCACACATCCAAGGCGACATTTTGGCTCCCCAGATCCACTGGGGCAGCCGTGCTGTAACAAAGACATTGGTTACAGATACAGGCCACAGATATAAAAGGCAAACAAAAACCAACCCACAGAGCCAGAACATCTCCCTGCCAAGCTGTGAGTGCTTGCGAATGTTCTCACAGCCCTCTGCCGAGGCCGCTGTATTTGTGCCAACGCTATTAATGACTAGTGGCCTGAGCTTTCACCCCTATACCTGCACTAAGTCCCAGGTTGCTCCAGGATGCACGAGGATGCAGGACAGGAGCAATAAAGGAGACCCACAGGATGAGAGAGGCTCCAGGCAATGCAAGGAGGGAAGACGACAGCCACAGCAGAGGATGATCCAAAAAACCCTGCAAAGCCCTGCTGGTCGCACAGCTGGTGCACTGGCTGGTGAGGAAATCCTCGGCACAAAGGCATTGACTGCACCAAAACCCCACTGTCTCGAGTGCTTCGGCACTGCAGGACACCTCGCCTCTTCCTCGGTATGCATGAGGAGCCAGGCGGGCAGGGGCGGGTAAGAGCAACCTACATCCCAGGAGGCAAGAGCTGGTCACTACTGCAGCCCCTCCAGCTATAAAACATCACAAAACATCAGGACCTCAAGTGAGAGGCAGAGAGACTCTGCGCAGAGGGAACCCCAAGGAAAAGGGAAAACAGATTCCTCTCTGGTACCCGCAGCGGGAAAGCTGGCAGAGTTGCTGCTATGAAATCTTTTTGATTCCCGTGGCACACATCCCGCTCCACTGCTGTTTACAAAAAATCAGCCCTGGGCTCTGGTGGGAGGGAGGAGATGAGCACAGGAGGGTTTGCAGCTCAGAAGTCTCAGCAGCAAGCTGAAGCATGGATTGCAGCAGGTAGAGGAGGAGGAGGAGGATGCCCAATGTGCAGCTCAAGCACCCGGAGAGATGGTGACAGAAAGTCCCTGCAGGAGGGAGCTGTAAAAGATGGATCCTGAGCGCTTGTTGCTTCTCATTCCCTTTCCCACGCCTGGTTTCTCTGCGGGGCTTCGGAGCCGCTCAGCCGAGCAGCCAGAGCAGGGCTGGCAGTGCTAGGAGCAGGGACGCAGGGTTTGTGCCGGCACAGAGGAGAGGCAAGCCCCAGGAGGAGAGCAGCTGCTAGCTTTGCTGCTCAAGGCTTAATGCCCTAAGAGCCCAGCTGACTCCTGCTCAGAAGCAAAGGGAAACTGCAGGCATTCGGCACAGCTGGGCACTCCACAATGCTGTGTTTTCCCAAACCATGATGGGACAAAGGTTCCGGAAATGCATCGCCCTTTGCCTGCTGCCCTGGAGCTGCCTGAGCTTTGTCTGGAGTGATGCTGCTGGGCCCGGGACCGCCTCGCCCGGGGCAGGACACATCAGAAAGGGGCTGCCCAGAGACGTTGCCAACGGGACCTATATGCACAGCAACATCTCAGGTACTTGAGCGAGTGATTGCCCACCTCTCCCTTTGCAGGTCTGCTCGGGGCCCCGGCGTGCAGGTGCACAGGGCGAAGGGCACGGGGATGTGTTGATGATGGCATGACAGCGCTTCTCCCGGCGGGCACGGATGCACACCTAGGGCGCACGGAGGGGCTGCAGGGCTTTGTGTGGTCCTCATGGCCAAAGCAGCTTCTGTGATCTGGCAGATGAGTCATATCAGAGGCAAAGTCACTAGGCAGAGAGAGGAAATGTAATGCTTGACTGTCTTCCTTTAAGAGTAAAATTCTCCTCCATGTTAACCTCTGTGCATAGCACAACGGGCCAGCTCCCTGGCCAGGGGATGGGCTCACTGAACACATCCCTGTCCCTAAGGGCTGAGCTTGGACCCTTGGGAAGAAATGAGGATGAAGATTTTTTAAAAGCACAAATAACCTTCAAATGCTGAGGGCAATTATTTTTTCTAAATCCACTTCCCAGAGCAGAGCACGCGCCATTGCCCCGCAAGAGGGACACAGCCTCGGGGATGCCGTGCAGTGACCGCCTGCCCCGTGCAGGCAGTCTGCCCACCTCTGTGTGTGGGCAGCAGTGCAGAGCAGCCCGCGCCATAGTATTAAACCCTTCACCTTCCCAAACCTTTAACCATACAACAGATCCTGTCCAGGCATTCGGGCAGCCTCCCTGGCACTGCTGAATTTACTTATATAGACATCTCCCCTACCTGCTAACGGTATTGCTGGACCTGGAGAAGGTCTGATCTTAGCCTGATTTGTTTCTTGTCAGCCCCTCTGAAGGAGAAGACAACATCACCTCAGCAAAAGCAGAAGCAAACCAAACCTCTCTCTCTAGCTTTACTGCTGCACTTAGAATTTCCCTCAATAGTTTTCCCTCAACAAGACAGAGCACATTTCTGCCCGCAGGTTTTAAGCTTGGCTTAACTAGAGTTGATCAGCGTATTTTCCTTTAATAAAGGATATTGGTACCTGTGATACCTGTTACACAAGAATCTACTCAGCTACATTTTCTTGGCCTTGTGTTAACATACCCAGGTTTTTTGGAAGCACACAGGCAGACCGGCATCCCTTTTGGAGCCTGCCTCACTCCCAGCTCTCGTCAGGTGCTAGCAAGCTGGAGCAAGGACAGCACTGAACATGCAAAGGGTGCAATGTAGAAAGAATGAACTAAGCAGGGTAACTGAGCAGCTCTGAACAGTTGTGCGTAACAAATTAGTTAAAAATTAAAGGCTGGGATGGGAAAAGTATCTCTTTACAACATAGAGTAGTATTTTTATAGCTTTGAGTTCCAGTGAACAATATTCTCCCAGAATATTGGGGTATTAAAACATTCCTGCCCTCTTCCTTCCCCTCCTAAGTGTCACTCGCTGCACCCTGTCCCCATCTGCACCTTTCCGGTTCCACATCTACCATTCAGTAGCTGCTCATGTTGAAGAGTTTGCAACTAGGAGACTTATTTTCCAGATAAGACCACTGAACTTCCCTACATCTTTCCTTTCAGATTTCACAAAAAAAAAAAATTTCAGAGACTTGCAGGAGCCGCAGGAGTGACGCAGGCGCTGGGCAGCCTTTTCAAAAGCGTCACCAGCAGGGGCTTTGTCACCACTTCCACTTAATGTCTCCCCTTCTTCCCCAGCACCGTGCACGGCTCTCCCGCCGCCGCACCATGGATACTACTACGTGGACAGAGGCTCGGGCATCTCCTTGGGCTCGGTGCTAGTGTACTGGTGCCAGGAGGGGTACCAGCTGGTGGGCAGCGAGAGGCTGTCCTGCCTCCACCGGGAGAATGCTTCGTCCTGGAGCCACCCCCCACCCCACTGCCAGGGTAAGGAGCCCCCTGGCCCAACCCAGCCCCTGTGCCCACTTACAGGGTCTCAACAGGGAACGGGTGATTGCCACCCGATTGCTTACTCGGGAGGGGAGGCACAGCCACCGGCCCTTGCGCAAGGGTTTCCTCACTCTTGCCAAGCTGGCGAGGGCAGGAGGAGGAGGTGGGGTGCCCCAGTCACCCCAAAGGGGAAAACAGAGGTCCAGCTTGTCCCGGGCAGTGGTCGTTAGCACGGGTGAGATGCCATGCTTCAGGAGGGTCCCTGGAGCAGTGTTTCATGAGCTGCATAAGGCACGGGGTTGCCAAAGGGGTGAATTCACCTGTCGTCGGCTCAGCAGATACTTAGGCTTTATCTCAGTCCCAGTAACTGGTACAGAAGTCACTCAGTTGGGTCAAAACCTGGTACCAGCTGACGCCTGACTCTGGATGCCAGGCACAGGGACTCCAGGGCACAGCCAAAAGCTTTCAGTAGGAGAAAATCTGGACTCTGTAATAATCTGGCACGTGTTGTTTATGAAAGCGCATGCATGGCACGTGCCAGTTGTAAATGGCCTTCACATTTTTTGTGGTACGAGCTCATCGAGAACGAATGGCTGAATGTTGAAGGAATAAAGTTTATTGCTTTAAAAGCTTTCTGTCACGCACTGCGTAGTGTGTGTGTACATCAAACAGTTTCAGGAAAATTGCCCTCAAGAAAGTTGCGTATTTTTGCAGCAGCAAGCAAAATCACAGAAGTTGTAAATGCTATATAGCTTACGGGAGAATTATATTGCTCATGCCAGACACTGAGATTAAAGACCTGGGGCCCTTTCAGAAACAGTTCATGGGCAAACCTGTGGTGCAATAGCTGGCTAAAAAAAAAAAAGTTTTAAATGGAAAAGGCCTGCCACATTCGCTTTTGCCACTTCTCTTTCACTTGCCCAAGATAAGCAAATCCATGTTAAAAAGGTAACATCTCACGAAGGTCAAATTAGAAACCACAGCGCTTCAACCGTAGGACATCCCTGCAGGTGCTTCAGCTCAGACGCACCCCAGGCAGCTTGCCCTTTAAAAAATAAAAAACAAAAATAAAGCAATTTGCCTCAGTTCAGAGCTGTAAAACCTGGTGATACACACTTAGCGATTGTCTTTCATAAAAGTAAACACAGCAAAATGAAAGCAATGAACTTATTGCAATAGGTTACAGTTACTCCTGGAGTAAAACATTCATAAAGCTCATTAGCAAACCTTAGCTTCTCCACTCTGAATGCAGGCTGCAGTTTGTGCACTGCCTAACGAAGAAACAACTTGGGTGAACAGAAAAAAAAAAAAAGAATCCCGAAACTTAAATCACACCGTGGTTTCCCCCAAAACAAAGAGGTTTTAAGAGAGTTTTAAGGAAAAAACCCCCACGCGCTTGTTCTCTTTAAACAAAAAGCAAATCTCTGTACGTTTAGAAGTCTTTCTTTGGTTATTTTGCAAGGGTCATATGGTTGGGGTTTGAATCTGTGTGTTTTATTACTTTGAAAACCTAAACATACATTTTCGCAGACATTGGCAAATTCTTTTGTATTATTTTGCCCTTAGGATGGGAGCCACACGTCCCTAACTTCATACATTTACAACGCAAGCATCATTTAGGCTCCCTTTACAGTTTGATCAGGATGTAATTCATCTGCTCTTTCCAGATATCCATCTTAGCACGTAGGGATCACAGACTAGGATGGACTGTACACCCATCCAAGAAAGTTCTGAAGGAAGTGGCCATTTTTTTTATGATGAGAGTGGTAAAACACTGGCATAGGTTGCTCAGAGAGGTGGTAGATGCCCCATCCCTCGAAATNTTCATCTGCTCTTTCCAGATATCCATCTTAGCACGTAGGGATCACAGACTAGGATGGACTGTACACCCATCCAAGAAAGTTCTGAAGGAAGTGGCCATTTTTTTT
>VZSC01004109.1:344-98744 GCA_013398225.1 Steatornis caripensis
CCCCCCCCCCCCCCCCCCCCACCCCCCCCCCCCCCCCCCCCCCCCCCCCCCCCCGCCCGGGGGGGGGGGGGGGGGGGGGGGGGGGGGGGGGGGGGGCCGGGGCCGACCTCCGGCCGCGGTCCCCGAGCTCGGCCCAGCGCGGCTGCCGCCCCGGCGGTGTGCCTCGGGGGGCGCCGCCTGCGTTCGTGCGGGCAAAGGCAACCACGACCAAGAGCCAGCTGAACGGCGGGGTGGGAGAGGGAAAGAGAGGCCGAGACCTGGAAAGGGCCCCGGAGTCGGAGTGCCAGGGAGCGGTGCAGCGTCGATGGTCTGCCCTGTTTAGCAAACGAGCTGCAGGGTTCAGCTGCATGTGGTTTCCATGGAGTCCTCGTGGCAGGTCCCAGCTAGAACGTATGGCAGATGTCTTCATGGCGAGTGTGCAACGAGTCTCCGGCTCCTGCTCAGAGGTCCCAGGTCGAGCCTTTTCAGATCCTTTACACTGCCTAGTTCAGCACCAGCAGTGCTTTTGGGAAACTTGCTTTTGTGCATGACGTTGGTCTGAAACAGATTTTTGAAGTGAAGCTGTGGCAACATACATCTTCCAGTCCACCCTATTGACTGGATGCACAGTTTTAAAAGCAGTGGCTCCCTAAAATTAAGATATTATTAAATGCTAATTTATTAAGAAACTAAAGGCACGAAGGTAATGGAAATGAGTGCTACGTTCTCTGGATACATGCTCAAGTTTTGGACTGGGCCTGTACTTAAAAATACTCCAAAGCTACTTGTCAGAAATGTGCTAAAATGAGAAGCCATGGACTTATGGACAGGGATTATGTTGTCAGTGCTTCAACCTTAAGTTCGTTTTCAAGTCCAAATTTCAGTCCTTTGAGAAAAGGGAGTAGGAGGAGGAAGAGACTATTATAATAGAAATGCTGACATTGCTAACTGTGGCGGTGTGAATTCACTACTATAATAAGACCTCAGCTAGCAACCTAATTCCAAAGAGGTGATGTTATCCAGTAATAATGTAATCAGTTTGTTGGCTGTAACATAGGAAACTGGGAATTGGTCTATTTTATTGCTATTTTTGGCCAAAAAAATATAAATCTATACAATGCCAGAATCAAGGCAGGAGAGCTACCTTTGCTATTTGAAATAATAAAACAGAGTTCTTCGTGAACATTTTTCACTTCAATGCAGTTTTAGAAAAGCATATTTAACAAGAGAGGCTAGTGAGAATGCAAGTTTTCAAGCTAGGAATTGGGGGATGGAAAGGCCCAAGGGTAGAACATTGTTAAAAGTTTTCAGAGAGGTCCCGAAAGCACAATGTTCACTTCACAAAATAGGAGTTTTCTCCTGGGTAATCACTGAGTTTGCATTGATTTGCAGCTGCAAATTTAAAAGAAAAAGAAGGAAAGAAAAGGAATGAAAAAGACAACTGCCCTGTTAGTAATTTAGACTTATGCTGCAACCACTAAGAAAATTGCATCAGATATAACAAAAAGCTTAAGCTTTTGGGTTTATATATTCAGTATTCTGCAGCCCGTGCATCTTTCTTTTGATGATTATTTTTAAGGAATAAACATTCTCATGATCTTCTAATCAGCTCACTCTCAAATTAGAAATAACGACATAAGTGAATTAATTTGTAGGGCGTATGTATCAGTGACACCTTATCGGTGAAACCTTCTGTAGCAGGTTAGTCAGTGACGTTAGTGAGGTCAGAATTTCACCCGCTATGAAGGTAGTATTGTTGCACCAAATTGCAAGGATAGATGCAGACCATATTATCCCTCTAGTTCGGGTTTAGATTTTGCTGTTGCTCTTGATGGTGTTGTGTACATTTAACCTGATCAAAAATTCACTGAGATCAATGGGACTCTTTGGGTTGGGGTCATGAATTCTTTGAAGGATCAAGTCTTAAGTTTCTTCATGTTGCTAGGAAGCCCAGCAGTATCAAGACCGAGATATGTAAAAGTACGTGAAGACAATTAAAATAAAGTAATGAATACAGACAAATCATAGCTGGCCATTTTAACGGGGTGCCTTGTAAATAACAGAACCCTACAAGAATACTTGGGTGTGTCTGAGTCAACCCGTTCTGGAAATCCTGTGATATGCAGCTGCAGAAACTGCACAAATTCTTGAAAAATTGTCAAGAAAACCTGAAAGGACCCTAAGGGTTTTTATTCAAATTTGTTGCAATTTCTTGAAAATCATGTTTCCTGAGTTATATACGAGCTCTGTTGTGCTTATAAATATATCACATGTTGTCCAGTAACTCTTGAAAAGTACGCTAAAACTGCTACAGTGACTAACTTGTTCATCTGATCTTCTTAAGGCAACATTAACCCTCTTTTCAGAATTGCCATTTAACAAAGCGTTATTGTAAGTATTACAACCATTTGTGAATGTGTGTACTCTGGGCTGTGGAAAATCAGGGACTGGCATTTGCCATCAGGCTTACATCCAAAAACATGCAAGTTAATTTGCACTGTATGAACACTGGCACTACAGAGTGATGAATTGGAAAAGGTATTTTGAGAAATGTGGATGGTTCCAGAGTTGCCCTTAAACACGTGCTTGAAGCTAGAAAACAGATACAATATAATGATAGTTGGTTTGTTTTTATTGTGGAAGATAATACCAGCTTGTGATTACTGTTTGGATATGAAATGAAACTTTATGGCTGTATGGGCTGGATGTAGCACATCAGCAGTCATACAGGATGATAGTGGAAGCACCGCATACTAGCTCTGTAAAAAGATTCAAACAGCAAGCACTGTTTCTCACAAACGCAAAAATGAGACAGCACTGAAAAATTCATTGAGGAAATTAATGTATGGATACAGAGTGTGGTAGTCTGGATGTTGGCTGCCACACAGGAAATCCCCAAACCACTAATTGATGGAAATTTTAAGACCTTATCACGTTAAGGATTTCTCCAAACAATGTGTTTTCAAATTTTTTTCCTAAGTGTTCACTTCTGGCCACTGCAGAGAGATTACATTAGCCCAATATAGACATTTTTGCTTCCTCAGTGCATTGTTCTTGAAGTCCTACTTCTTTCTTTATCATTAGTCACAGTTACTTAGCTTTTTAATTTTGATACAAAATGTGAGCTTTATTATTGACAGATCCCAGTACAATAGTGCAGAGGTGTGTCCTTGTCTGTACAGAAGCAAAAGAAGCAAGCGCAAGAGAAAAAGGGAAAGAAGAGGGTATTTGGAGAGCAGAGAAGGAAGATAGGAAACGTGAGGTTCTCAACGGAGTGACTGGTGATGGAACAGCACAGGAAGAGACTGGACCATTGACCATGCAGAAAGCAGTGTTCAGAGGTCGTGGTTTGATTGCACTACCCCTTATTTAACATGCCCTTGCATTTCTCAGTGGGAATGCAACTTGCAGTCTGCATGCAACAGTGAAAGATTGAGAAAGTAAAGAGAGAACGAAAAAGCGAGAGACAATTTCCTCATTTGTTTCTTTCCTGTTTCTAAAGTCTATCTAGGCCACACATTGGGTATGGTACACTTAGAAAGAATCTTGGACAAAACTAAGCTGGAGTTAGAACAAAGTTGGAAAGCAATTCCAGTAAATTCAAAGATGATAAAAAATATATGACTTCCCCCACCTCTCCCCGCCCCCCGAAGGTATTGATGTCCAGCAAAATCATCTACCCCTAGGCAAATGTCTGACAAAACCATGTTATGTGAATCTACTCTGAAATCAGAGTTCAGGGCATATATATGTAACTGCAACTCATACTTTTTCTTTCTGATAATACATTCACCTATAATTTCCACATTGTCATCTTTTTCTACTTTCTTTTTAACATGTTTTCTTCTTTGCTTTTGGGACAGAAAACCCCTCATGCAGTGTGGTCCAGGTTATGCTGGATGTCTCATGCAGGGCAGTATCTTATTCCGCGCATGACTTACTCATGTTGCAAAACCAGGGTGAGTAATAGGTGCTGGAATTTAGCTCTATATTGCATTTTACATGTGGGGTTTCTGTAATAGGTTCATGAAGTTCATAGACTATCACTAGTAATTTTTCTATTTTTCTACCTCCCGTTCCTGCTCTTTTTCCATTTCTCCAGAGAGGACTCCATTTCTCCTGGAGGACTTTACAACTTTTAAAAATGATACATCATTATATAAAAATGCTCCAAGCAGTGTATAGAGTGTATTTGTGATGCAAAGAGAGAAAGACCAGGGTTTGACTGGGCACAATCCCTTATGGCTCTAGGACTGCGGGTCAGCATTGCACCTTTACCAGCAGCAAGGTTTGCAGTGGCTGCATGTCTTAGGGATGCACCATGTGTGTATAGAGGAGAAATAGTGCTGGACTATTCACATTGCAAGTGTGATGCTTCAGATGGTACCCTGCAACATCACCCTTAGGTCCACCAGGAGAAAAACTGCTTTCCATGTACCAGTGATGCTCTCAAGTAATGCTGTAGGACTCCAAGTACAAATTTGCCATTTGAAGTTAAAAAGAAGCTCTCCAATGCACTAAAATGCTGATGTAGCACTCACAGTGAGAAATAGTCCTGGTCCAGGTAAAACTTTTGGGAGTACACACAGGTCAGACAAAGAGGGTCTCAGAAAGAGATACAAAACAAAGAAGCAAAAGTGTCCGAAACAACCAACAACTCATTATCCGATCCAGAAACAGAATGGAGGGGTTGTCTGTAGCGGCATTTTCTTCAAACTTCAGTTGGGCTTGTGCTATAATTTCCTGCCACTGCATACAGTTCATGTCAGACTCTGGGCTGTGGGTTTTCTTGCTGGTGATTCTGCAGCCTCCCAGGGTTCCTGGGACCTGGGGAGAGGTAGTGTACAAGGGTGTGTTATTCAGTGCAAAGAGGCGGTGACAGAAGTTGCTGTTAATTGCTGCCGTATGGGTAAAGGTTGGGGGTTGCTGTGCAAGCAAGTCTGCTCTGCTCTGTTCCAGCTCGAAGTCAAGCTATCTAGACAAAACTAGGGGAAAGTGTTAGTACAGCTAGGGTTTGGTCTCAAGAGAAGAGAGGGAGAGACAAGGAGGAAGGTAAGCATCCGAATCTGTACACAGGAATGTGTAAGTCTGTTGGGTCAAGCCCGGAGTTCAGACCCAGAGGGTGCATGCAGTAGAGATGTGCTGAGTCTTCTGTCCTACTAACCAGATCACACTCAGTTGTGAAAACATCTGATGCTTTCCAGGATAAGTTGGCCATTTAGTTTGTCTTTCTAACTAGTCAATAAAGCTCAAACAATGCTCTCCTAGAAATTATCTTTGTATTAAAATTGCCTTATTCTTATGTCTGTATTTGGATGTGAATTGTAGGACCTAGGGGTTATACGTAGAGCTCAGTTAAATGTTGACACAGGAGCAACTGCATTATTTTCCTATTCATTTTCCTAAGCTGTAAGCAAGCTTTTGTGCACGACTCTTGGCAATGAAAGTCTGTTTGAAATTGAGTTGTGGAAGTGTAAGAGTTCATAACCCTTCTCTTGCAGCAGCTGTCAGTGCCATCTGAATACTGAGGGCCTGCCTTAGGGAGGGGTGGAGAGATCTTCCTTAGCTGCTCCGGAGAGCCCTAGGAGAGACCAGCATTGCTGCTGGCTACATGACAAAGGAGACAGTGCATACAACATCCTCCTCTTACCTCTACCAGGAAGCATTAATGAGACACTTTATTATCCAACCACTTTCTGAGGCTGAGCTTCAAGCTCTTTAACCTGAGAATGGATTCAGCAGCATGTATTTATTAGTGCTTTGCAGCTGACTACGTTCTGCTTTTGAAAGCGACAGAAGAGTTTTCCATGGCAAGCCTTTACTTTCTGATTTATTTATTATGCATGAATCACTGCTGCTGGCTTAGTATGTTAACAGTTATTTAGAGAATGTTCAGGTAAATATTTTAGTTCATGTATGGATTACGAAGTATCATACAATATATTGTCTGGTCACTCACTTTATGTTAAGATTTCATTAATATGCTTTTCCAAAATAACAAACAGCTCCTGCAGAGCTTGTTAGCCATGTGAGGACCATGTGGTGTAAGCAGTTATAAATACACCAGTAAAAAACATTCCAGAGAATTATAAATCACTATAACGTTCAGCTGCTGTGAGTTGATGAATAGTACCTTTATTAACTTATTAACCACTTATCAAAATGGTTTGCCTTGTACTTAGACTTAATTTTATGTTCAGTGTAAATTTTATATAAAGTCTGACTTTGTTTTCTTTTGCCAGACATATTTATTTCTGAGTCAGAACTCAGGCTCTTTTGCAAAAAGGAGGAAAATCAGAGGCATGATAATCAGCCTAAACTCATCCAAAGCACTTTAAAAATAGCCAGCCCACCTACTGCACTGGGAGATTATATAGTGCAGTGTACAGAAGCACAGTGTGGAGTAGCTAAGGAACCGTGCAATATGTAAGCTTTTGAAATTGTACTTGAGGCAGTGGCTCTTTAACCAGTACCAGATTCGGTCCTGCTAGGGCATCTGCCTCTCAGACCCCTGCTCCCTTACAGCTTGGTGTTCAGGACGTTTAATTCTGCTTTCCATGAGAAACAGTCCTGCACGAATTTTTGTTTCCAAATCAGTGGCTTACAGTGGAGAGAACTGTGGCAGAAGGTGGTCGAAAAGAGCGAGACGGCGTTGTTGTTCAGTCATTGGTGCGGTGGGCGGTGGTGCACTGGCGCTGTCACTTGGGCTGGTACACAGATGGCCTGAGTAAACATGAGTAAAATTCTAGCAGATAGGTCTGCAAAGGGATGCAGGCACACAACTGCCCTGTGTGGGCCTTGCTAGGCTCCACAAAACCATGCCCAGCTGTCATCTCATTTTGTAAGTGTCTTGGCTCTGCCAGGGAGCGTGTTACAAACTGCCTGCAGGTTCTGGTAGAGGTCTCGGGTAAGATCTTTCCTGGCCAGTTTTCTCAGCAGAGCCGTATGCAAAACTATTGGACTGTTTGGGCCTCTGCTCATACAGGGATACTGTTTCTTAATGGATGCTATGATTATCATGGTGACATGTAAATACGTGATGTATATATACATGAATTAAATTGCATTGGTCTAATTCACCCAGACCATTTTAATCTTTTTTCCTGCTCTTCCCTCCATCAAGCTTGCTCTCTCGTGTTATAAACCCCTGTTTGTCTGTTCTTCTAGCTGAATTTTATCAGTGTTTTACCTTTAATTGGTAGACATAGTTGGCCAGTTTACCTAATTTCCCAATAAACAGTCTATTGGTGAAAGAGCTTTTGGCATGTGAACAGCATACGTTGCAAAAGATGCTGTAGGACGAAGAGTAATACGTATGTGTGTTACCACACTACGGGTTAGGTCAGGTGGTCACATCTCTGTATCTGAGGGGAATTTGGTACCAAAATAAACTTCAAAGTTGACTAAAGCAGAGGGGATTTTCCCATGATAGACCAAACAGAATGTACTGTGCAGGGAAATGAGGAAATCCAGTGTCATGGTTTTCAGCATCACTGATTTTGAAAGGGTTAACTACCTGTCGTTACTGCATCATTAATGTGATGCATATTGGCATTTCCTTTGCATATGTCTATTACAGAATTTGATGAAACAGCTTTTGTTTGTTCACACTTGTCTCTCTTAAAATTTGTATATCATCAGTAAATGTTATTTTTTCTGCAACAGCTTGCACTTTCTTCTCTATGCAGGCAGAAGTCAAGTCATGCTATTGCTTTAGATTATCATTTGCAGCTTGGTTAAAAAAGTAAATATGTAGACTTTTACTGCTCCTGAGAACAAGGATTACAACCAGTTTACATGCTGAGATTTGTTAATTTATCTGTCTGTAGAAGCTGGTCACTACAGGAATGGAGGGGTTTGCATGGACCTACAACATGGTATTAGGCCCTTAATACAATTCTGAATATGTTTTGTGGAGGTAGGAAAAAACAATTGATAGTGTGAGTCCAAGCTAAGACACGGAGTGGCCTTCCTTGTTTTGAAAGGAAAGAAAATTCTCTAGTTCTTTACAGTGTTTCAAAGACTTTTGGTGCCCTTGGGTAGCAAGTATGTTCACAGAATGGGGCTTGTCTAGACTGTGCACTTAAGATTATTTTAAGCATTTTGTTTAGCTGAGGGCTGGAGTTGCCTAAATGGTTGGTGGCTTTGAGAAGACCTCAACGTGTACAGGGAGAGAAAATCACATATATTTGGTTAATGTTATAACTTGAAGTATAGTCAAGATTTTTGTAGTAACAGACTACAAGAAAACCTCTCTATTTAGAGAAAAGGTAATAATTAATCCTATTGTGGTACAGGGAAGTAGTCACTGCACTGTTTTTTTTACCAGCATGTATTTCCTACTAACCAAATCATGTTTAGGAGCGACCTGTTGTATTTTTTCCAGCATGCCTTTTAAGGGTGGCAGAGACAAAGCCTTGCAGGGAGGTTGTTATGCAATTATTGCTGTATATCTTCCTGCTTGTAAACCTTAATTCCGCTGTGATTTTTTTGTTTTGTTTTGTTTAACCCCTTGAAAAGATGTCAATCTCTCACTGAATGTGTTTTTCCTCCTAAACACAAGCTGTAAATACATACACAGATAATACTCTGTGATTCTTTGAATCAGCTGCTTGCAGTTCCCATGCATTCTATCCTAGGTAACTTTAGAAAATTATCAAACCTTATTAGCTCATACATAAAAGCTCCTTGACTGGTCTTTGCCATGGAAATTGCAAGTTTTAACGTGTAAGTATATATGTAAAAAAACCCAAACAACCCAGAGGTAGCAGACAAGTAGAATTTTGCAGGGTTGTTACAGACACAGTGACATCTGTTTTTTATTGCAGTTAATGATTCCTAATATTATGTGCCATTTTGTGTTATGTAACTATTTATTATTAATCTGCATCTCCTGTTACAAATCAATTTGCAACGCTTCCCCCCCTCAATCATATGTTGAGTTAGTATGTAGGTATATATTTATGTCTGCTAAAATAAAACTAAGGGTGTTCTTCTATATTAAGAATTTTTGAAGTACTTGGGGATGGATTCTGGGTTCTCCATGAAGTAACTTTTGTCCTAATCATTACCAGGAACTGAACCTGGAACTACCAGAGCTAGAGGATAGCATGACAATTTGAGATCAAAAAGGCTAAATCTTCTGGCTAACAGTTGTAGGAGAGTCATGCCTTTTGTGGCTCTGGCAGAAGTTACTAGTTGGAGAGGGAATTATGCTTGTGCAACTCAAAATTGTCAGTGAAATCCAAGGGAATTTGGGGGTTTGCAGGGAATGCAAAATTGGGCTCTTCCAGGAGCTTCCCAGTAAGCATGAAAGAGTTTTTTTTGTGTGTGTGTGTGTGCAATGGGTAGTGAGAAATCCTAACGTCTGACATCGTTCTGGCTAAGTGCATTCTTCAGTTTTCCATTAGTGGTGGTGGAGTCCATCAGTGAATCCTTTCAGGAGTAACCAGCTGGCATTTCCTAAACCCTTGTCTGTGTATCGTGTAAAGCTCAGTGTTACCACTCTAAAGAAAGACCTTGAAAAGTTAAATGCCATTGGAATTTAGTAATGTAGGCCACAGTGTAAACTGTGGTTAAGTTGAGCTGAGGCCTGCTTTAGAGAAAGAACCTGTAATTGATTAAACCCTGCCTCTAGCTAGATAAAAATGAGTTTGAAGTAGATTAATATAAGAACAGTTAAAAGCTTCCTTGTTGTTGTCAGTTTTCAAAATGAAACTTGTCAAGAGTTTGGCAGAAAGGACTCAAAGGCAGATCTAATTCTAAACTGAGAAAAACAAACCCAAAGGAGCGAACAGCAGTATGGACCTTCTCATGTTTGGTTGATTTAAATGATTTTTCTCAGTGAAGGCTGTGACTTTATGGCCTTAATTTTTACTTGCCAAGCCATTTTTCTCCAGACTACAATCCTTCACGGGTCGTGTCTCATAGCTTTGTCTAGCACAGAAATTTCTTCTGTGCTGCTTGGCCTATCTTCTCATGGCCTTCATGAATCTTCTCTGACATTTACTGTGTGTAATTATTATAAGAACATAAACCAAGGGCAAAACTCAAAAGATAGTTTTGGATTCAGTAAGAAACTGTCTGAGAGAGAATTGAAATGGAGACAGCACAGCCTAACAGCTAGAATGATGTCAGCCTTTTTGCTGGAATCTGTTTCCATCTGTAACTTTGGATGGCATGTGACCTCTTTGTGCGACACAGACAGTTTGGCCTAGTGCAGGCACAGCCACGGTTTGGTGGCAAGGTGGTGCAACTTTCTGTTATTGATTTGGACGTAAATTCTGTAGTCCCAATGATGAGTGCAAAGTGAGACTCATAGATCATCTCCAACAAATGCTACCAAAGTGTTTATCAGAAAACAATGCTGATTTTACTTAGTGTCACACTGGAAAGTAATTTTAGACACATTTCAGCTTTGACACCCTTTCTTAATATTTTTTTCCCCATATCCTTTGGTGTATACAAGTGGGTCACGTTAGTGACCACAGGCATGAGTCTCCATTCCATTGCACTGGTTTTATGCCAGAGTAACCCCACTGGTTTTCACAGTATAAAAGACTGATGAAATGTGGTGAAAAAATTGATCCCATACATACTCCAATTTCTGAGTGACTTAATATTTAGTGCTAAAACATTTTCAACCTTTAAAAACAACACTTCTATCAGTCATGTTACAGATTTAAAGTTTGCCGTCTCACAACTTGCCAGAACTGCAACAAATGCTGGGAAGCAAGCAGGTCCTTAATCACGGAATATTTATCCTTAAGTCTGACAGTCCTGTGGGAGGGTCAGCTAGTGCTCTTGTATATTGACCTCAGTGTTGAAACGTGTACCTTTTCCCCTCAATCTCTGTTTTAGGGTAAAATAATGGAGTAATTTCCATAGGTGTAGGCTATTTGTTCCTTTTAAATGGTAGCAGTTTGAAATCTGTGTCAGACTTGCAATGTTATGGACTAAGAGATAAGTTAACGGAGACCTTGAGAAAGCAAACAAGGCAAAAGTTAGATGCAGGATGTTTCATGGGTCTGTAGGTTGTTCCATGGCCACAGAAGTAAAACTTAAGTCTGTTGTTTCAACAACATACATATTGTAAATATACACGTTTCTATTATTACATACATACATAAGTACATAACACCTCTAACAACTAACTAACCTACTTCTCTATTTGCAATATGAGGGAAGCATTGTGGTATCTTTAACTTTCTGAAGCTAACGAGCCTGTTCTGTTAAAATTAGTTGCAAAGCTCCAGTTGATAGCAAGATGAGTAATCTCACTATTCTTGATTTTCACAAGCTAATACGCTTGACAAATAACTTGGGAAACTGAGACAGACTGTAGTCTCAAAGGACAATCATTGAGGAGGTACGGGCGTGTAAGAGGGATGTAAGGGGCTGTTGTATTTGAGACTTTGTGACACCACAGATTTCCTTGCATGACTTTTACACTAGTTAATATGGTTCCCTTCTGAATCTTAAACTGAGCATAGCAGCACATCCTTACATTAAGAGGAGTGATATGCTCAGATAGTGATCTATGGCACATTTTGTGGTTGGGAGAGATTTCTCATAAGACTCAGGCATAAGCTCAGTCCGAAACAGCTGGGTAAATAGTACTATTAGTTAATTAATTATTAGTTAATTAGTTCAGTTAATTAGTAACTGGTAGAGTAACAGCTGTTGCTCCTGCTTGTTGTGTAAGAGAGTTGTGACCCTTAGTCTCTTGTGGTGCTCCTAACGGCACTGCAGTAGGGCAGCAAAGGAATACTGCTGCAAGTCAATTATTGCCTCTTTTCTTACATATGTATTAAAATTGCTGCAGATTAATGAGGTACTATGTGTCAGGTCCCTTCCAAGTTGAGAAATTCTATGATTCTATAGGTGAAATGTGGTGCGTATACATTTAGGCAGTGAATTTAAGGCAAAGAAACTTGGTTTAGCTTGTAACAAAAATGATTGTGTTAAACCACATTGTTTCGTGCTACTTAAGGGCGGAGGATGTACAGACTGCTTGGTTCAGCTAACGTGTGGTAACTTGTTAAGCCTTGGTAATTTGATTTGAGCTTGTATAAAGGTTTAGATAAGAAATTGTGGTTGTTTCTTCTGGTATCAACCTCTCTGATTACATGAAAACAAGTCTGGCAATATAAAGGTCTCAAGAAGATTTATACTAGTTAACAGTATTCCTCCCTCATTTTCTCCCTTTCAATTTTACCAATTTAAATTGGCTGAAGAACAGAATTTCTGGTTCATGGGAAATATAGTTTTCTTTCTTTCTTTTTTTTTTTTTTGTGAGGCGTTTTGGCCCAAATTGATCTGGGAAATAAAAAGAAATTTTCTGCCAACCAGAAATTTTGAGACAATTTCATTCTGGAAATAACAAACGTTTTAATTCTGAAATAAATGTGCTCCCTGATTCCTGCAGTTTCTCAGTGAAAATGGCATTTGACAGGTGACTGACTATAAGATCTGCAGAGCAGTTGTGGGGCTACATGGTATTGGTGGTGCTTTGGCAGCCCTGCTCTGTTGGCTGCCTGGAAGTCTGTTAAAGGGCTTCCAAGCTCTCAGTTGACATCTACTGGTAGGTGATCGTGAAGTCAGGAAATTACTGGGATTTCCATGTTTTCTGTACGCTTAGTGGGAAGTCACTCCTTTCCAGGTCAGGGTTTCCAGGACTTCCAGCTTAGTGGTAGAAACCATGGAAGCTTGGTGTTTTCCTGCTTTGGGACACTCCATTGAGCAGATTCCTCCTGATTTCTCTCTAAACTCACCTTTATTTAAAGGGAGCCATTTCACAACTTGTTCTCCAGCATAAGGGTGGCATTCTGTGCTGTAGGATGCAGAAAGAAGGCCTTCCTGTTTGAGTATTTCATCTCTCCTCTTGCCAGAGATGTACCTACCTCTCTCTCGCTGGGTAGCAATCCAGCTGTGGAAGCATGGAATTTAATGTGGGCTAATTCCTGTATGCAGTTTGCCCAGCTTCTTTGGGTGCGTCCTGCATGGCTGCTAGACCACAATGGAAACTACCCACGCAGCTTCAAACAGCTAATGAAGCGGCCTCGCACCCACCACACCCAGCGTCTGGAAGATTCTGGCCCATCTTGCAGAATAACACTATGCAGAGTTACAGCATCTGGCTTTGGCAAGTCTGCAGGCACAGACAGTCTTTGAAACAAAAACAAAACCATGCATCCTCACCACTGTTTCTTCCCTTATTTACATGACTAAATGCTGCAATGCACACATGTGGGTAAGAGCAGGAAGAATGGGCCCCACCAGTGGTTGTAAAGGAACTGTAGTGGCTCAGCATGCTGCAGGATCTGCTGCTTGAGCTGATCCACAGCTTTTTCTAGCCACACCAAGGGTTTCACACATCTTAAGGAGAGCTGGCGCTTGCAGTGTGAAAGCTACCTAAGAGGTGTCAGATTTGGCCTTCAAAATTGAAGAAGTTTTATCTGATATTTTTACAAGCAGATTGGAAGTGCCCCTATCCTTAAACCCTGAATATCCATACATTTCACCAGAGATGCAACTCCTTTCCTTGTCTGCTTCATACATGAGTGACGCGGATCTCCTGTAATTGACATGCAGGTACAGAAAAAATGGATTTCTTGCAATCTTGCTTATGTTGCTACAAGTATACCTCTCATGCTGAGGAACCGAGCACCTGTAACTCCTTTTATTGCCCCTATGACTTGCACTTCACAGATCGTGGTCTATGGATGTCTAGAGACGGCAGGAGATAGCAAATATTTTAGATGAAAGATGATAGCAGAAAGAAAGAATTGTTTTCAGTCTTTGTTGCCATACCAGGTTGTTTCTCCATTTCAGACACTTTTGCAGAAAGGCTTCTCTGGGAGTGCTGACACTGAACGTATCTGATCTTTCATGGTTTAAGTGATTTCTGCATTAATGCATTGTGTTCTCCTTGTGGAAGTACCTGTGCCTGTTAACAGATTTGAGCTTATGAAGATGGTTCTGGCTCATCAGTTCATCTTTGAAGATGTCTGCCAACCTTGGACTTCCGCAGCAGGAATCTTGCGTAAGACCACATGTGCAAGAAAATCATCCATGTAACATTTAAAACCCATTGTTTCTTCCATTAGTTAAGAGGAAACACAGTTAGACTAGTTTCATACCGAATGTGTTTTTTATGGCCTTCGCACAGCTTTGATGATCTTGTGGGAGCATGTAATCATAAATTATTAAAAGCAAAGCCAAGCTACTCAAACCTAAACACATCAGTTATCTCATTAAGGGGAAAAATGTATGTGAATGGATCAGTAGGATTAAATCACTGCAAGATGTCACAACCTGTTGTGATTGTATACAGGGAACCACGATCTTAGTTGTCTCTGTCATAATGGAGCAGAAAGATATTTTTACACGTACATTTTTATTGCAAAATGAAACATGGTGCTCTAGGCGCAAAGTGGAGAAAGAGAATGTATGAAAACACATACGTGCATACTCATGTGTGCACATATACATTCTTTTGGTACATGCATATTTCCTTCCAGATGCAGTTAGAATCCTGGCTGCTGTGAGGGTTTGGCAGCTTTCTTGTGCAGTGTGGGTGTTTATCATTCTACTGTGATTGTTCATGTTGTGATGAGTTTCCTCTTGGGTGCAATTTTCAGGCACATGTTCCTGTCAACCAAGGTCAATGCTGAGCCAGAGAAGCAGTGCACAGGTGGTATGTCAGACTTAGCCTCTTTCTTTTGGCTGTAGACAGTGGCACTTCTTAATTTAACCTATGATTAAAACATTGTCCTGATACAACACCAAAAATATTTCAGTATTTCTACTTGGATTTCAGAGAAATGGTTCTTTAAATAAACAAGGGGAAAAATGAGTGAATGCATAAAAATAGACTCTCAGGACCTGACCAAAAGCCTATTGAAGTCGATGGAAAGACTCCTTGGATTTCAGTAGGCTCTGCTTCAAGCCCTTAATGCATGCTCTGGTGTCTATAATCCCAGGTGGGAGTAGCTCTTCGTTAGGCAGGAGGTGTCTTCTTCCTTTAGTCTCACAAGGTGTAGTGCTGGTGGCAGTGGAGAAAGCTCAGGGTGGTGGGAGAGTTCATGGTAAAGAATGATTTTTTTTCTGCTTGGGTGGCAACTGGGTTCTAAACAAAAAAGCCCTAAGGCGAGAAATGCATCAGGGTCATTGCAACTGTCATTTGGCAGTTACTAACATGTATTCTTGAAAGAAACTGTTAACACAACTTTGCTGTTTCTTGCCAAACAGAAGGGCAAGCTGGCTATCTTTTGGAGCCTGAATTGGACTGCAAGCTTTGGAGATCCTCTCTAGGATCAGCTGATCAAAAAATACGGGAAACTGAGCATGATTAACCCTCCTACCTGCAGAAATCCGTGCTTGTCCACTCTCAAACACATATTGTGTTTCTGACAAACTTCAGATGTGTAGTAGAGATTATGGAAAGTTACACAAGATTTTTACCTGTCCTTGAATTACAGTAGTAATAACCTGTGATGAGGTAATATTTTAAGATTAAAGATGTTGATATTAATTGACTTGGAAGAAATTTATTCAGCTATTTACACTGTATAGTGGTTTTGATTCCACTCGGAGTGGATAAAAGCCAGATTTCATCCTTGTTGGTCAGATTTTTCCTGTTAGAGCAGCACCTCCTTTCCAGAGTACAGGAGGAATTGCTTATTCCTCCCAAGACCTTCATGTATCTGTTTGTCCTGTTTAGCCGGGAACAAACAAGGAAGAACTTGCCTCTCACTGTGTCTAAATTGCTAACATCCATGACCTATGAGAAATTCAAGGTCTGAGAAGGGACACCAGTCCCCAGGGTCTATCACAACTCGGGATTCACTGTGACTCTATTTAGAAGAGCCCCTTTTAGAAGGGCTGGTAGTAAAGTAATGGTAGCCCGGAGTACAAAATCAGCAATAAAACCTGAAAAAGGGACAAACTCTTTATGTGGTGGCAGGAGTAATTCTAATGTTCCGTTGAAACTGGACAGAGAAGTATATATAAGAGACGGGCTGCAATCTGACTCACTGTGTTTTCCCATCACTGTCTTGGTTCACTTGGGCAATATAACTGTGATTCTGTGTCACTAGGTTACATAAACTAAATATTGCTTAAATGCTTGACTTTAGCAAGTTCAGTACAATCCAGTCCAGCCAATATAGTAAGCGACCTCTCTGGAAGCTTATAGAACAGTTTTCTTACTGCTCTGAGACACTTGTTTTGTTGAGACTAAGTTGGTACGTTTTAATGTGCTTTTGAATTTGTTTGGAGCATTTGACTGTGCCAAGCCCTGCAAAACTAGAGGAAATGTAATTCAGTAACTGTACAGTATAGAATTTCTTGTATGTGCTGTGAATGTTGGCACAGATGGAAACTGGATTAGGTGAACCGTGCTGATCACTCAGAGTATTTCATGTTTCTTTCTTGTGCACATAAAGAAAAATATCCTGAACTCATTTACTTAATGTCATTCTGGAATAAATCCACTTTAGTCAATGATGTTGAACTAAGCCACACTACTGATATGGCTTCATTTTATTACCTGCTTCATGCAAACCATGAATAACACAGAGAGCACTAGCTATGTGATTTTAATTTCGGGTGCAGGATGTGTGATGCAATCCACTACAGGATTTATGCACATATGCACTGAGAATATTTTTGAGCTACTGTACTTTGAAATCTGTGCCAGACATCTATGCAGCCAGACAGTAAACAAAGAAAATGATACCTTAGGCCAGGAACCTTCAACAGCACAGAGGGCTTACCTCAGAGACTGCGAATGGGAAGCGTAGCATGTGTTAAGTTACAAAGGTTAGTAGGCCAACCAAGAGCAGTGCTGTGCCTTTAAGATACATGTATGGGATCTGAAGTCAGTGGGAGTTTTGCCATTAATTTCAAAGAGCATAGGACTGCCCCAAGTGTTTCCACAGCAGTTTCATTCCATTGGCATCAATGGAATTGCTTCAGATTTGGTCAAGGATGCAAAAGGTGAATTCAATGTGCTGTCAAAGGAGGTTGTGAAATTTGATATTTATTGCTTCATTCAAAAACCATTTTCCTCTGCCTATCAAATGCTTCATGAATGTTTTGCATTAATCTATGTAAAAGCGCTCTTAAACTAAACCCACATTCTGATGCCATTGAACACAGATACCACGATAAAATTATTGTAATTGCAATGGTTATTAACTTCAGACTCTTCCAGATTCCAAAATAGGACTTTAAATTACAAAGTTTTGATATGTGGCTTACATGTTTCTGGAAATTATGTGAAATTAATCAAAAGATTAAAGAAAACATTGTTTGGCTTTTTTTTTTTCTCAAGACCAAATGTAAAGTTAAAAGCTAAGCTTGAAACAATCTGGTCTGGCTGCACAATTCATTGTACACTTCAAGAAGGCTTGAAGAACTATTTCACATTCCTCACTTGCAAGTGAATATAGCAATGAAGGAAAAAATATTCTGGAAATGGGAAATTAAGCATAAAATGTATTAATAGAAAACAAGGCTGCTGAAGTATGATAATACTACTGATTTTGGTTTGGTTTTTTTTTGTGTGTGTGTGTGTAGATTTTATATTTAGTTAGTTTTCAGGTAATTAATTTTTGATCCACTTGTAATAATGATTATTATGACATGAGTAGAGTAATGTAGTGGCTAGCTAATGATACTCTCTTCAGAACTATCAAAACCAAGTTGTGATGCCTGATGGGAAATGTAGTTTCAGATCTTTTCTCCCCATCATAATGAAAAACACTCATAGTGTCAAAAGTTGTTTTCCTTATGTGCCAAACAGTACAATGGAGAAATTTGGAGAGTGTTTAGAGCTCTTGGCTTCTTTCTTTGCAGTATCTGTACACTGACTCTGCTGAAGCAAGAAAACTAATGTTCTTAAGGAGGGAGAGGAGAAAACAAGTAGCAGAAGATGCTGAATTGCAGAGCAGTCCCATAGAAGGAAAACTACAAAATGGGATTTATCCCAGTGGATGATGTTCATAGTCTGGAGGGTTCAATCTCTGAACATCAACCAATATCTGAGGACACTGACAGGAAGACTGATGAAGGGCTTGTGCCAGTAATATGCTGTTTGAGAGAATGAAAAGTATTACTAAGAACTGGTCCTTGGATTTCAGTGGCAGTTTTACAGAAGGAAAACTCAGACCTATAACTGACTAAGTTAAAGATATTAGTCATACTGATATTGTCCTATCTTCTTCTATTTTATCCCTGAGTAATATAGTTGCCTGAAAAGTAAATAAAATAATAATCATGGTTGTGTCTGCCTGCCTCACTGGATAGGAGTGTGCTGTAGTCAAGAGACTGGTGCAGCACTGTACCTAGAGAAACCTATGCTACAATCTAATCTTGAACTGCCAGCTCTAAGATAGAAAAGGAAAAGGATTTTTGCTTTAAAGTGGTCCCTCCATATGAAAGGAATTTTCTGAATGCAGTTTTGTGTTTGAGATTCTGCATTTTCCCCAGGGTTCATCCAAGGGGTCACATATCCACAACCTTCAGCAGTAAAGAGCTTCATGAGACCTGTTACATCCAAGAATTGGGTTTTGTCAAAAATGTAGAAGATCCTAACATGTTCAGGACCAGAGAAGTGGCTAATGTTCCCAAGATTTTGTCTGCTGCAGAGGGGCAACTAACTCTGATTATGTGAAGAATAGACTTGCTCTTCAAGGACTGCATTTGCCCTCTCCCCTGCAAGCTAATGGTCTAAATTCTTTTGCCAGATTGAGAGCAGAGTTAGTCCTGAATCTTTAGCTTCCCTGCACTTTAGATACATTGGGTTATATGTGTGGATTGTGAAAGGATGAAAAAGATTCTTTAAAGAAAGTACAAATAACAGAAAATGAAGTGCTCATTGACTCTTTATAGGAGGCCTATTTAGCTAATGATAATAAACCTTTTTTTCCCTTTTTAACTAACATGGGGTCAAGTTTGTTTTAGCTGCTTTTGTTATAATTCACTCTGGCTTTTTTTCAGCCCTTGCCCTTTACCTTTCAGTAGGTTCCTTCCATCCACTACAAGAATGGGTTCTCAAAGTAATTATTGATTGAAATCCTGGCTCCCTGGTTGTTTCCCTCTGCTGCCTTTAGTAGTGTCAGGATTCAAGATACGTTTGTTTTTCTTTCTTACCATTGCACAAATACTGCTCCCCAGTAGGACTTTGAAGTTCGTACTATATTCATTAATAAGATTTTACATTTTTTCAAGACAGTCCCTCCTACCCCTTCTCCACCAGCAGGATGTGTAGCCCATTGCATATGAATTGGTTCCGGGAGGGGGGCCAGGGAGCATGGGAGTGGGGCTGGGCCAGAAAGCAGGAATAGTTGCTTCCTGAAGCATAGGAGAAGGGGCTTTGGGTTGTAGCTTGTGAGTGTTGAGGAGGGAAGAAGCATGGCCATCTGCGCTGAGAATGGGTGGTTCAGCTTCTCAAAGAGCTGCCAGCAGTAATGGGGAATGGGGTCTGCTAGGACCCTAGGAAGTTCACAATTTGTGAACCAGCTGTGATTTCAAAAGTTTGACCAAACTGGGATGAACTGTCTCCAGCACAGTTTTGGCTACCCACAACCTCTGTTGGCTTAGTCCCGTATTTCTGATGCCAGTGCATTGCCTAATGATGTCAGCGGGTGTTTTGGGTTTGCAAAGAATGCAGGAACAGTATCTGTATGTACAAATGTCCTAAACCAGAAAGATGTTTTGCAGAAACTTGCATTAAACATTTTAGCAAGAAAACTGAGCTTCTTCCAGTCCCTTGGCTATTGTTTTTGTGAATTCTCCTTGCAGGTAGTTCACATTCTTCCAGACTACCTTCAGATACTTTTGTGAAATGCTTCTGAGGGGAAATAACTCAAGAGAATCTTTCTGCCCAAGATAGCATTCACCAATTGGACTGAATAGATGAGCGGAGAGCAGTGGATGTTGTCTACCTTGACTTCAGCAAGGCTTTTGACATTGTCTCCCACAACATCCTCATAGGTAAGCTCAGGAAGTGTGGATTAGATGAGTGGACAGTGAGCTGGATCAAGACCTGGCTGAATGGCAGAGCTCTGCGGGTTGTGATCAGTAGTGCAGAGTCTGGTTGGAGGCCTGTGACCAGTGGTGTTCCCCAGGGGTCGGTACTGGCTCCAGTCTTGTTCAACATATTCATCAACAACCTTGATGAAGGGACAGAGTGTACGCTCAGCAAGTTTGCTGACAATACAAAGCTGGGGGGAGCGGCTGACTAACCAGAAGGCTGTGCTGCTGTTCAGCGTGACCTGGACAGGCTGGAGAGTTGGATGGATAGGTACCTGATAAAGTTCAACAAAGGCAGGTGTAGGGTCCTGCACCTGGGGAGGAATAAACCCATCTACTACTGGAGAGCAGCTCTGCGGAGAAGGACCTGGGAGTGCTGGTGGACAACAGGTTCACCATGAGACAGCAGTGTGCCCTTGTGGCCAGGAAGGCCAATGGCATCCTGGGGGGCATTAAGAAGAGTGTGGCCAGAAGGTCGAGGGAGGGGATCCTCCCCGTGTACTCTGCCCTGGTGAGGCCACATCTGGAGTGCTGTGTCCAGTTCTTGGCTCCCCAGTTCAAGAGAGACAGGGAATGACTGGAGAGAGTCCGACGGGTGGCAACAAAGATGATGAGGGGACCGGAGCAGCTCTCTTATGAGGAAAGGGTGAGAGACCTGGGTCTGTTTAGCCTGGAGAAGAGAAGACTGAGAGGGGATCTCATCAATGGTTATGAAAATCTAAAGGGCCGGTGTCGAGAGGATAGGGCCAGACTTTTTTTTCAGTGGTGCCCAGCGACAGGACAAGGGGCAATGGGCACAAACTGGAACACAGGCAGTTCTCCTGAACATGAGGAAAAACTTCTTTACTGTGAGGTTGACGGAGCACTGGAACAGGCTGCCCGGGGAGGCTGTGGAGTCTCCTTCTCTGGAGATATTAAAAACCTTCCTGGATGTGTTCCTGTGCAACCTGCTCTAGGTGCACCTGCTTTAGCAGGGGGATTGGACTCCAGAGGTCCCTTCCAACCCCTACCATTCTGTGATTCTGTGTAATTGCCTGGATACCGTTGAAGTTTGTGAGACTTCAGAATCTTAAGTACTTTTCTGAATTATACCTTGTCAGATCAGCATAACTATTCCATCTTTCGTGGAGATGATAATGTCTCTCAAGTGTTAAAGATTTTAGCTTTACTTGATTTTTGTCCTAGAATTTAACAGTAGGCTATTGTGTCTACGCATACCTTTGCTAGGCCTGATGTTTTCATCAGTTGAGTGTAGTGAAGTCACCACAGTTAACTTCTGAGGGTATTTTCTGGCTATGGCAGTAGTACTGCTGCCTATAACATATCTCCTCATGCTTGTCAATTCTTTTGAAGTAGTCTTCCTTTCTGTTTTCTTATTTTTGCTCAATGGCACGTAAGATCCGAGACAGGGGTTGGGTTCTTTGTAGTAATGTGTCACACATGGTATGAAGCAATGCCTTTGTCAGTGCATCTGCAATGGGCTCTTTGGTGGGGCTCACAATCCACAAGTGCTTTCTATGCTCTTGTGCAAATAACTGATTATAGTTTGATCCAGACAATAAGTATTCACGTTTCTAATGTGATACTCTGAGTATTCAGGGATTCCTTACTTATTGTCTGATGTGCTCAATAAACTCACTGGGTTAGTCAGTTATAAGCGTTCCCAGGTAGCTTCAGGATGAAAGCTTCTGAAACATATCAGCTTGTTAGATGTTAGTTTTTATACTCAAGATGTGCTGGACACCAGAGAGTTCCTGCTGTAACAGTATGTTAAATCAATTTCGATGTAGCCTTTAGCCACTGCTGTGTATTGTCTTTTGTCAGACTGTGACAACCCCAACTGTGTTGGGGTTTTCTTACCTTCTGACAGGGAAATGTCACTGGCCTTTTCTGACCTTGTCCTGCGGTCACACATGAGATTTTGAAAAGTCTTTTGAAATTACTTGGTTTCTCCCTTGGTACCATAATATTGCAGAGCACTACTTCCTGGATTTTCCTGCTAGAACATAACAGTTTTTACAGTGGTAAAGTTTTAAATAGAGTTTGAAATACTTGGCATCAGGATAGAGGTTTTTGCATGCAATATATTAGTCAATGTGACTTGTTAAACCCCTAAAAAGAGTGGCTTGTGCAAGAAACTGCGTATTCCCTAGTAAATCATAGAAGAGTAGGGATGGGAGGGAGCTCAGGCGACCAGTTCATCTCTGTTTTTGCGACTGAGCCAAGGACTATTTTTGACAGTGATTTGTCTAATATTTCCATAATG
Source organism: Steatornis caripensis (assembly GCA_013398225.1). Classification (NCBI taxonomy): domain Eukaryota; kingdom Metazoa; phylum Chordata; class Aves; order Caprimulgiformes; family Steatornithidae; genus Steatornis; species Steatornis caripensis. Next base: position 22,630 of record VZSC01004109.1, read on the forward strand.
GACTCCAGTGATGAGGATTGCATGACCAGCCTTGGTGAGCTGTTCCAGTGTATGGGTGTTTATGTTAGTTATTTCATCCTAATAGCTAACAAACTTTCTTTTGCCACACGGTAAGCAGAACTATTCTTCTAACCTTGCTGGACATGAAGAACAGTTGATCACTGTCATATTTATAACAGCATCTTGCATATTTGAGGACTTATGTCTTCCCTCAGTCTCTTTTCTAGACTAAACAAACCCAAATCTTTCAGCTTTTCTTCCTAGATAGTGTATTCCAACCTGATGTGGGGTTTTATTTTAGTTGCTCTTCTCTGGACTTCTCAGATCGTCTGCATAAATCTTGAAACATATCGTTCAAAACTGGACTGGGGTTTTGATTTGAGTCATCAGTAATGCCAAGAGGTGTGGACTAATTATGTCTTATAAAATGCCATACTTGCAAGAGAATCATACTGCTAATTCAGTTTGCACATAGTTGTATCTAAGATCTTTCTGCAGTTCTGTAGCTAACTTGCTTTTCTCTGCTTTGTAAATGTACATTTGATTTTCCTGCTGAGGTACAGAACTCCTCTTTTTATTTCATCCCACTGATTTCACAGTCAATGATTAATTGACAACTCTTTGAACCTGTCCCGTGAAGGTTTTTCTACTCTTCGCAGCTGGGTGCCCTGCAAATTTGAAGTGTACCTTAATATTCCATCATTCTACTTCTGAGTTTTAGCCAATCTTTTGAAAACAAAGCAATAACAATACAATTTTCATCCAAGAACCACATAGGAATGTGTTCTGCAGAACTTTCTTCTGCTGCTTTGCTGATGAAAGCGTTGGGGGCACGTTGTGCAGCATGTGTCACAATCTCAATAAACTCGAGATCCTGTCTTCTGTTTCTCCCTAAACCCGTGGGCCGTGAGCATGGGACGATATAGAATGGTCTGACATGATTTATTTTTCACCTCCATTAGGAAGGTTGGCTGGAATACTACCTGCGTCCCTGGTTCCCCAAGCCCTTCCCTAGAGCCAGTAGTCACTTCTGGTCGGTCTGGTCTGAGTCACACCTGACAGTTTTATTAGTGCTCACAAACAGCATTGGGCAATGGCTGGATCATTAGCTGAAGCTTGGCAGTACGTCTGTAGTATTACGGATTTGGGCTTCTGGCAGGCAGACAGCTAACACCCTAGGATGCTGGGTTGACAATGGATGTCTCTGTTCATCTCAGAAAGAATTGTAACAGAAAAAAAATAATCTTACTGTGATAGTCATCAACGAAGCAGACAAAAAAAAAAAAAAAAAAAAANACAGCTAACACCCTAGGATGCTGGGTTGACAATGGATGTCTCTGTTCATCTCAGAAAGAATTGTAACAGAAAAAAAATAATCTTACTGTGATAGTCATCAACGAAGCAGACAAAAAAAAAAAAAAAGAAAACACGGCAATTTACCTAGAGTCTGGTATATTCAGCAACAGGTTTCCCAACACTGAAACGGTCCCTCTTTGCTTCCCAAATTATTTAAGAGCAATAAACATACTCTTCAGCTGACTTGTCTTCCAACCACTTTGAGAAAGTTTTTAAAGGGCTGCTTTATTTCCCCCCTCTTCATTCCTGGCAAATGCACAAATGTCTAACTGAAGTCACATTACTTAAATAGAAACTAATAGAAGAGCTGGTTGTACAAGTAGTTTAGGACCTGGTCACAAATATGCATTAAGCTGCTGGCCCTCCTGGGGTGAAATTCACCTTGGACAGAGACAAGAATTGCACCTTGTTAGCTCAGAAAAAGGTAACTATCCTCCTTGTGTTTTAGTCAATCCAGCTATAGAGTGAAATGGAAAGGCAGAAGAGGGATCTCAAGAGTGTTGGCCTGATAGCTTGGTAACTATTTGTAGCAAAAGAGAATAATCATAAAATAAGATGAAAATATTTTGGTTTTATATTAAGTTATCCTAAAGTGAATCATAGACTCTGAACCAATAATAATGGAGAAAAGTGTTTAAAAAGGAAAAAATATTAATGAAAACATGATTTTTTTGGTCTCTTTCGGAAGCATGCTATGCCAGTTCAAGTAGTAAATAAACATACCTCCTTTGATTCACTGGGGATGAAAAACAGCCGTATACTTGAGCTTAGGTGGTTCATATGGGTTTATAACTGTTTTGTATCTTTGGAGCATTCAGGAAAATCCAGCCCACAGATTTTTAAACTATGATTCTGGCTACAGAGGCACAACACATTCTTTTCTGTTTTTAATAAGTCTCTCTCTTTGTGCAAAAAATCCTTCTAAAAAACTGTGCTAGCAGTGCTAACCAATGGGTAGCAGCTAGAGGCCGGGGGGAGAGGAATTGCTTTGGCTGGACAGAGACTAAGGGATTTGTACACCCAAATTTCTATTGTTTTTAATAAGAATTTGGCTTCGAAAATCTTAGCCCTCATATGTATTCAGTCTCTAACAACTGGAGGTCTCTAACCATGCATTCCTATCTTGCTGGATCAAATCCTCCGCTGGCTGGTGCACCAGCCAGGGGAAAGCAGGTATGTCGTTTTGCACATCCTCTGGTAAGACTCCTCCCTTGTCAGGTGCACTTTGCTGCTTTTCTGATCTAGAGCACCTACCATCTGCTGGCTGGAGCTTACAGCTGAAGAAAGGAGGAACTCGTATCCCACCAGAAGTGCAGAGGTTACTTAATAATCTTAAGAAGGTTTACTATGTTATAACGTGGATTAGTTTTTCTCATTCTTTCAGTAGCTTTTCAGAAGATTAGGAAGAGACTTTATGAAAATACAAGACACCTGTGCAGTCTACCTTTATCCCATATGCTCTGGCATACTGTCATTCTGATTCCGCCTTGCAAATAACTGAAGGAAACGGAAACATAAATAAATAAATAATATCGTGGAGTAACAACAGAAATTGATTATCTTGTTTCAGTTCAGATGGGAAACCTGACTGGAAACCTGGAAGCTTAAGTATATAACAAGAGGATGCTAATTTAATTTCTGAAGACCTGTATGATTATTGAGAACTCTGTAATTTAAGATTATTTACAGAGGGCTAACTATTATTGTTACTTTATTGTATTCACTTCATCAGTGGCTTATAAGTAAAGAATGTAACTTGGTAAGGTGGTTGCAGGTGAAAGGGAAGTTTTTGCAATAATGCTTGCATTTTCACTACCTTTTCAAGTGACTAATTTATACAGAAGAGGACTAGCTATACAAGGACAGCATTTGCTACTGCATACGCTGACGAAAAAACAGCAAAGGAATAGATTCCTGAGGAGAACTCTAGTTGTGGTACATTTAGATTAACATATGTTCAGTGTAAGTTTGTTAATGTGAAGAATGTCAGGGAAATTAAAAACTCTGAAACCTTGATCAAAGCATCAAGACAACGGGACACATCATTTTGACACAGGAATTTTTATGGATCGCATGGGACTGGCTGTACTCCAGAATTAGTTCCAGGCCGAATTGTAATTCCATTCTATATCTTCCTTCGTGTTAGAAACCTGAGTAGCGAGTGGTTATTACACTGAACTATATTACGTGCGTTATTTAAGCACACCAAGTACAGCACATGATTACAACTCTGTTTTTAAGTACAGTTGTCTTTAATGTGTTTTTACTTAGAATGGCTCTGTAGGTTAATGTTGGACTCAACCCTTATACACAGTGCATGTGGTTCTAGAGGGAAGCTGTATTATCTGCCAGTGCTGAGCGTAATGAAGAGGAGAAATGCTCTCCAAACTGTATGAAAGAATGTATGAACAGGCATGATATTTTTGCTTTCCTGCTCATTGCAGCTGCTGCTTTCATCCCAAGAAAATAAGTGCTCAGTGCAGAGAAGGTGATGGCTGAAATTCTCTACCTGTTCCCATAGATATACAGCTTTCTGGCAGCATAGCACAATTCTTTGTGCAGGCAATCGAACCACCAGGTCTAGTGGGCTAGATTAATGAGAGGAATTATGTTGAAATGTCTCTTTAGTGCTTAAGGATGACTCTAGGTGTCACTGGCATTCCTCTGGCTTCCCACCTACCTTCTCTCCCCCCACCCCGTGCCAATTCTTTCTGGGCTAGTTTCTGCTAGTGAAATTCCCACAGGACCCAGCAGTCTGTTTCTGAGTTTGTGCCACCTGCTTGAGTCCTGACCACATCAATCCCTGGGTCTGTAGCCCACAGCTTGAAACTGAGAGAAAGATGTTCTCATCCCCTTTCTTTACTGTCTCATTTGTGGGCAAAAAAATGTGTGTAGAGAATATGTACAATTTCACGAGAAAAAGGCCTGTTTGTGGTGTTGAATCAACCATTCATTAAGGTCCTTACCTTTCAGACAGGTGATTTCAATTCAGATCGTTCACCTGGTTTGGTGGATGAAAAAATCTTTTACCCAGGAGAATGCTGTAAGACTAGCCAGAGCTGGGGGTTTTGTACTTGGTGCCCTCCTACTCTATTTTCCCTTTGCAGTATTCAGAGGGTAAGAAAAATAATGATTTCTAGAAAATCTATTTTAGGACATTTACTACAGAGGAAGTAAATTTTAGGACATTTACTACAGAGGACAGGTTGGTGTCTATCTATTGAGACTAACAGGCATCTAGAAAGTGGAACAGGTTTTTTAGAAAGGAAGAAAATAAAAAGATGTGTGTGTATGGGGGACAGGCAGGACACAGGGATCCCGCTGTGGCAGCTTGGTGCCTGACGTTCTCCTAGAAGATGTAGGTTAAAATGTCTCAGCAGAGGAAGAACAGGAAACCGAGGCTGAGAATCATGAATGTCCTGACATGGGTTACAGAGTACAGTCTCCAAGCCAGTTTGTAGGAGTGTGTGTGTGCGCACTTGCATGCGTGTGTGTGTGATCTCATGCTGCACTTGTCTTTGTGTTGCCTACTGGCTACATTAAGCAGTTTCCTGCCTAGTTTGCTGCTGTCTGTGTATCCCATTTCAGTGTGCCTGAGGCCTCTGATTGATTTATGTGTTGCTGCCAGCTTGAGACAGCTAATGTGGTTATCACCTCTAGCTGTTTACCCCACCCTTAAAGTGCTAAATAACTCCAGTGGTTCAGCTGCTGGTTTATGAACAGCTCAAATATCAGTGCAGGGAGGGTGAGGGGGAGACTCGGGGACAGTAACTTCATCGGCTGTCTGAGGCTGAGCCATCTCTTCTTGTCCATTTGAACTAATCTCCCCTTGCATGGCATAGGCCAGGTACAAGGCAGAGCTTCTGTGTGCAGGTGCTTTTTTGAATCTAATATAAATGCACAAGAATTATATTTTATTGTGCTGAATGTAGCCCTTCTTGTACAGTCTTCTGAATTAAATGCCTAAACTATGTGCACAATGAGTAGCCTCGCTTGATAGATGCTAATTTGGGAAAGCGCTGTTAAGACTGGGGAAGCCTGTTCTGAGTATATCTGGAAGTGGGCACCTCGGGAATGTCACTTGGAAATGAAGCCATCAGAGGCTGGGATTCAGTTAGCTAAATATGACTCTGCTTCTGAACCAATTTTTTAGACTGTTTATAACTCTAACTGGAGAAATAGACACTCTTTGATGGTATAGAGCATCTCTGGAAACAGATGTTTCAAATAGGCCAGATGAAGCGTGCCCTGAAATGGCCCATTTCTCTCCACTGCCTGTCAGGGGCCAAGGGGACTGACTCAGCTGCAGACATTATATACCAGACCCCCAAAATGAGATGGGATGAAACTCTCATGTAGGAACTGGAACTGAGCTAGGCAGAAGTTTATCTGGAGATTCAGTGGGTCAAAACTTGGGTTTAGGCCATTCTATCCAGGCACAGTTCCTTTGTGTACCCAGGCCTTCACACCTTCCACCTTTGAGACCGGCATAATGTTTCCGAGTGCTGGGATTATGTGCATGGGTTTATCTTCCCAGTGCATCTCAGCGGAGGTGCAGGAGGGCAGCCTCCCTGCTCTGTGTCAGGAGAGGGGATGTAGGATTTGTCCTAGGTGTTTGCATCTGCTGAGCCTCTGCCACCTCCTTTTGCTTAGACCTCATACAATGAGGTGTTAGGACATGGTCACTGAGCATGGATGTGGGCCCTGCCCTGCAGGTATCCCTTTCCCCTCCACATTTTATGTGCCACACAATGTGAAGTGCACTCTGGTCTTCTAATTGGGTGTCCTAGTGTGTTCCTTCCTGTCCAGTCTTTACAGCTGCCTCCAGCTCATATAGAAAAGTTGATGGTTCCTCTTAGTTGCCCAAATAAAAGTTAGATTTCTCTAAGTGCTCACCTACTCTGCAGTGTGTTTTTTGTGGTGTGTGTCTAGGATCACTTGGCTTAAAGTTCTCAGCTCAGCATTATGATTTACACAGGAAAGAGAAACTTCTGGGTAGAGATGTCAACAATATCAATTGCTCTACATTTCTGGGAAATGTCTAGCTGATGTAAACTGTGAAAAAAAATTTGCTCTGAAGAGCTATTTTAAATTAGAGAGTTTACATAGCTGAGGAGAAACTCACGTTTCCTTTTTCTGTCCAGGTTTTACAAAGGTAGATGCATATAAATAATTTTTTTCCTTGAATTTTTTATCTAGTTATTTTCCATTTCATTCTCTTTTTCTTGTTTACAGTCCCTGCAATTATATAACAGCTCTCAAGAGGAAGCTGCTAACAAGCCCATCTGATATGTTGTGCCAGCTTTTTTAGTGGAGGCGTTGGATTAGACTGAGCTCCACCCTCTTTGTTGAGGTATATTATACGAGTAACACCATAAAATATGGTTCAGTCAGAATGATAGCCTACTTAACCTCTTGACACTCTTTTCATTAATTTCTTCTTGGATCAATTATTATGTTTTGTCTGTCACAGAACTGGGCTGAAAACTCTTCTGGGCATGGAATGTGTCATTCATTTAAACCGCATCAAGGCGCACTGTTCGTGTTTAATTATTACTTTAATGCAAGTGCTAAACTGTTTTCAGTCACATCTAACAAACATGTTTTCTGGGACTGGTTGCTGCCTGACCTCAAGTAAGGGCAAGTTAGGCTAAGCCTTGAAATGCTGCGTGAAGCTGTAATCTCAAATAGAAGTGAGCTCACTCATCCTCACGTGAACTATTACATAAATGAACTGATGGAAGCAGGATGTATTAACTGCCCACCATAAAGGACATTGCAGTATGTTGATTTATGATGAGTAAATTCTAGAGTAATCCTATTGATGATGCTTAAAAACATCTGTTCGCAATGTTGCAGTAGCTAAGCTCGCAATATTGTGTAGTAGATGAAAGCCACCTGTTGATAAAGTCTTTTAAAAATACAAATAAATATTTCTGCTGGTGCTCTTGCATCAGTTCTTTTTCAAGATATCCATTATGACATGACACATTCATTTGGAAATGGTCAGAATATTTACAGGCCCAGTTCCAGCAGAATGTGAGCATGTGATCAATGTTCTTGCTTTCAGTTGCTCAAAAAGCCAGTTTGATGCAACAGTTAGAAGTGAATGCCATGCTAAGGTCCGTTTAATGACAGAGATAAAAAAATCTAAGTAGAATTTTTTTTTTTCCAGGATAAGGTGCATGTAGAAAGCAGAGTCTAAGCTGTGTGCATTTGAGAGATCAGTCTGAAATATTAAGGACAGAAAACACCACGATACCTAATGCGTTGATAGGGGTTGGATTTACTGGGTTTTGATGTATTCCAAATAAATTACATTCTGAGCAATGAATTTTGGGACATCCAAAATCACTTCATAAGGCTGACGCATTCCAATTTTAAACTGAATAAGTCAGAGGGCAAATCCACTTCACTTGACCTACCATTCACCCTGATCTCATCATTACTTTATATTAACAGTTGACTAACATAATGACAACACTTCTATAAAGAAGTTTCTAAGGCTTGAAAGTATTGCTTGTTTCTAAGTAACATCTGCTGGGAAAATTCATTATATCTGGCAGTAGATTTGTTTTGACATCTGAGACCAAACTTTCCCAGGTTTTCCTCATTTCCTCTTCTCCCTTCCTACCTGTCTTTCCTGTTTCTCCACTGAGCCACCTTGCAGTCATTGCTGATGCTCATCACTACCCTTTCTTCCTGCCGGTGACAGTGGGAGCAGCCAGCAGGGCTTGACTTGACAAGTACCAAATGAAGATTATATGTGCCAGAAATGTCTGCCTGTGTTAGTGACAGCCAATAGCTTACCAGATATTGTACCATGATCTTTCAAAAGAGGACTTGTAAGTGTGAGTGACTGTGAAACTAGTTGTCTTTTGCTGCCCTTCATGTAGAAACATTAAGAGTTTTAATATTTCAGCTTAACTTTTGAGTTAGAAGAAAGCTTTCTTTGTAAATTTCCTGGCCCAGAGTGCTCTTGCTTCATGCTCTTGCCACGGTACTCTGTTGGTTTGTCCCGGTTCGAAGGAATAAATCCTGTTTTAAATTTCCTTGGTTTCTTATAACAAAGGACTCTGGAGGAAAGAAAATCTTTTAATCCTCCCAGCAATAACCTGACATGACCTTCTAAACACACTATTAACTCAAAAATATTAGCAATATTTTGTAGCTGTCTGAAGAAGAGGTTACAATAGAGATGGACCAAATATTTGGAAGAATAATTATACTTGTGTCCGAGGAAATTAGCATCCACAGCACAATTACATGTTTAAAAAGGGCTAAATGTTCAAAACTACTTAAAAAGCTGTGCAGTGGGTATTGTTCAGTAGCACTGGCAGAGGACAGCCAGTTTTCTGCATGCTCTTTCTAGGCTTGTGATTTCCTGACTGCCTTAGCACAAATTACTTGCCTTCTCTGTGTTCTTTAGTTACTCCAATCTGTTTTGCCTTTCCTTCATAAGTGCTAAGATTTTAGAAGATGTTCAGAGCTTTTTTTTTAATATGCTCAATATGAGATATTTATTAGAAATTTGCAGGAGGAGACAGTTTTCTGCAAATCTGGTCTCTCTGCTATGTCAGTAGGCTGCCAACAATTGCACATAGCTTAAAAGTGTGTTTTGTAAAAATTAAATACTCTTGTAATAATGTAAGTACATTAACCTAACTCATTTGAAAAGATTCTTACGGCACTACATCACAAAGGTAGCAACTTAAAATTAGATATCTAGCTCTGTGCTCTGATTAGGGGCAGAGAGAGATATAACATGGCATGCATAGGAGAGAAAAGTCAGTAGGAAAAGCTAAAGAAAAGAAATTCAAGCTTGCTTTCTGTCACTTGGGTTAAGATACCTAAATTCAGACATAAAAGAGTTTTGGAGCTAGAAGTTGGTTTGTTACTTTTAAGCACATCAGATGTGCATTTTGGTATGCAGCTGGCAGCAATGGTGCATTCCCGCATAAAATTACTTGATAAATGCTCCAGCCTTTAGACAATCATTTTCCATTATGAATTTCCGTTAGATATCTGATCTAAACCTAGTGAAGTCAGTGAGAGTCTTTCAATTGCATCAAGCACAAGCTGCAAAATAACAGCTAGACCCACGGAGAGACATGGGGGATATGATGCCCCAAAGCGGGATGTACACAGGTACCCCATGCTGCTGTGTGCCAGCACGTTGCCTCAGAGCTGGTAATAACCATGTCCTCTCTCTGGAGAGGAGAGTGCCTCAAGGGTGGAGTTCTCACTTCAGATTCAGATTTGAACCCAGATGAGCAGTCTCAATCAGAGCACATGCTTGGTGCTGAGTGCTCCTCCTGGTTGTGATAACATTTTTGGGTCAAGGAGTATGGTATGGGGAGGTGTCATGGGAGGAGAAGGGTGGCAGAAGCAGTCAGGTATGGATTCCCTGTGTCTTTGGTGGCCCGTTCTTGCAGCTCGGGCCCTCTGTCATGACAGAAGAGAACCACTGGCAGTGTGGAGGCTGGAGCAGCGTCTCCACTGGCTGTACCGCTGGCTCTGACATAGCCTGGCTCTGTTGTGACTGGCAAGGTAGCTGTAGTATCCCTGTTCGCAGCTGGGATCAGTGGTAGTCTGGTTGCCAGATCAGATCAGAGTGGCCCCTGCTCCCTCAGCCTGTGCATGTGTTTGTTCTCTTGCAGACAAATACTGAGTGCAGATTAGCATCTAAATCTCACATTTTTGGATGCTTGGACAGCTATGTCATCTACCAACCATGAAAACGCTGAGGCCGTCTTCAGTGCCTGGCTGGCAGTGACCATGCTCTCCCCTCTCCTGCATGGGTTTGCAATATCATCTCCATTCTGTTTTCAGCCACAGCAGATACGGTTATGTAACTCTACTCCTTGAAAAGTGCTTTACGTAACACACTGACACTATGCCTCACTATCAGCCCTGCTGAAACTACAAACTTTGCAAGAAAGACTTCTGGGGTCTTACCCTTCTGATTATTCCCCCTTAGCCCTAGTAGCTACTCAGTACATGGGCCTCATAGGTTGCTACCGCAGGAGGAGTCAGGTAAGTCCTTGATGCAGTCCTATTTAATTAAAATAATATCCCATTAGTCTTAATTTCTCTGAACATCCTCAAGTGGTTCTTCATTCAGTTCCAAGTCCTCCAGCAGCCAGCACTTTGCCCAAAAAGCTTTCTGCTTTTCTCTGAAGGCCGTACTGCTGTCTTCACTATCCCCTGTGGACCCATCTCTGGACTGTCTTCTTGTGCTCCTGCATGATTTTTGCTTCGACAAGAAGTAGTTGTTGTAACAAGCAAAGTCCAACTCCCACTTCTGCATGTGGCTCTGGGGAAGATCCCTCAGGCTGCACAGCCCAGCTCCTCCTCCAGCCTTGTCATGCTGATTCGTGATTTAGCCTGTAGCTTCTATTGTTGTATCTATTGCTAAACAAAAGGAGTATTTTCTTGTTCCCTCACTTACCCTGGGTAGAAGATAGTTATGTCCACCAGCTTCCATGAGCTTTGTGGCTGCCTGCTGATCAGGAGGCTTGCTGGCCGAGCACCATCTCATCTCCAGCAAGGCAGTGTGCAAGGAGCTTGATGGCCTGGTAAATTCAGTAATTTTCCCCAAGGCCATATGTATCTTATATTATTCATGAGTTGTAACAGGCTGCATATTCCTCACTGATTTAGTGGTTGACTTGTGATGTTTTTGGATTACTCAAATCTCTGTAATACTGACACTACATCTATGTATGTGGTAAATGTGAAAGAAAACACATGTCTGTAAAAATCACTGGGTCTGATTTGAAATGATGAACATTATTATGATTAATCATAGCTGTACAGCTAATGTGTAGTATCTCTACAGGATGGGGTGGAAATGTCTTTTTTCACACCTATACAACTTTTACCTCAATCCTCTAGAGTTACATACAGGACTATTTATTTGGGGAGTAATGGTACAATCACTACTAGTTTAAAACTTCTAGTACACTCTCGCAACCTTGAATATATTTCAGCATTGAATTTATCTGGCAATATCTGCACTGTGCTCATATGTAAAAGGAAACAAACAGTAGCCACTGAGTAAGTGTCATCTAGAAATGTGGAAAGAGATTGTCGCAGTTGTTCCCCAAGAGATTTCTTCCAATACAATGTAAACTTATTGGTGCTGTTCTTATAAGGTGTCTCAGACCAAAGCTGAAACATTTGTTGAACTCTAGATTGAGGACGGAATCCTAATCCAGATTTAATCAGACACTCTGAAGCACAGAGTTTCAAAATTCCTGAGATCAGAAGGCAAAGAATTTTGCAAATAAGTAGCAGCCAAGTCCTATTCCTGTAAGACTGGAGGTTGAATAATGAGAGAGCAGTGGCAGAAAGTAATAGCTGAACAAAGAAAAATGAAAGGTCCAGCCCTATGAACTAGCTTTAAGGACATGAACAGGATCTTACAAAATCAACACAAATTCATTACTGGAAGAAGCCAGAATAAAGTCTTCAACATAGGGAATGTGTGATGAGTCAGATCTGGTCAAGTGGTGTATACGTGCAAAATTCTGAATCAACTGGAGTCTGCTAATCAAATTAACAGGCAGTGAAGGGGGAATTTCCATTATGAAGCCTGTAATTTTCTGGAGAGATTTCTCTAGATTGTTAACCATGGTTTGGACAAACCATGAGACAAAAGAATCACTTTTTTTGCAGGACTCTGTGTGCCTCGTAACAGCATTTTGGGAGATGGACAGACAGTTTGCAGGGCAGACATATTTTTTTGTTAACTTACCTGCTTTGGTGTCAGGATTGAGGAACTCTCATGCTCAGTAGAACCCTCATAAGACCTTGTTGTCCTCTGGCTTAAATAAAGACTGTAGAATGTTCTAAATGCAGTAACAAAGATTTGGTTTTTTTCAGAAGTACATGAAATGTAAATTGGTAAATGGACGCTGAGCATAGGTGTTAGATATCTTTCATATTTTAGTACTAGGTTTTGAAAGATGGTATTTCTCAGAATAATTTGAGAAGGCTTGGAACACTGATTTATTCCTGTTGGAAGACCATTCTGCAAATGACTCCAAATTGCAGTGAGTTAGAAATCTTCAGACTCTTTCTGTATTTGGATTTGTATATTCAGCAAGCTTTTAATACAAATATATGAATCTTTGGTAATTACTTTAATTCATGAATAGAACTTTAACTGAGCTGAATACATGAATGTACCTTACAGTGTTCAGGCTTTGTGAGACATTTCTGCTAAATCGGCTTATGAATTTCCTTTTGATGAGCTTAATTGTTGACAGATTTTTCAAAAGCTAACAACAGCTTGCTTTGCTAGCTAGTATTCACATGAACTGGATAGTCTTGTGAAGTCCTTTATTCAATTTGCATAATATTTTGCTTCTACTGTAAGATGAAGTGAAACCCTTTGTAGTGAATCTAACAATGTTAGACATTGTAAAGACATCAATCCAAATAAAATTTTAAAAACCAGAAAAAATCACCCACCCAGCTTGTCCTTAAAGGTCTCAGAATATGCGAAGCTAGAAAAAATACATAATTTTCCTTTTTTTTCCAAAGGATTATTTAGAAGAAGTCCTAAATAATGCGATGTGATCTCTTAGTCAGTGAAGATATTTTGCTGGTTTCTTCAGCAAAGCTGTAACTAGGCTTTTTGTTTGAGATCCCTCATCAGCATGCATTGCAAATACTACTATATTAATTAAGTCAACAAAACAAACAAGCCATTTTGTCCTTTCACATGAAACAGACAAATTCTGCATCTTTTCTATCCAGAAATTTTTGTTGTTGTTGGTAATGTTTTAGAATTTCTATCTTTGAATACTATTTCCTGGGAGTATAGTTTGGAAGAGAATTACATTTAAGCTAAGCAGAAGCATCTCTAGCCATTATGATGGTTGTGGATATCTGAGTGAAGCGAAGCATGTAGAAGCCTGAAGAAGCCTCTTTTCCTCTGAACATTTCTGAAGAATTCTGTTCTGTTAATAATGCCTTAAAAGTAATAACTGAGATCTGTGGATTCTAGCCAAATGAGGCCGCATCCTACAGTTCTTGCTTTGAATTACCGGAGTAAATTTCCCATTTGCTCATGATAGGAGGGGGATTAAGGACTGAGTAAGGGTGGCAGGATGGGAATTGGTTTGTCACCTCCGGGAGTGTGTTTGCAAACTGCTGGAACCACAAATGAACTGAGTGTTTAGCAAGATGGTGGATGCCAGCATGAAGCTTGGAAGTGCCAATTTCAATTAAAAGCTGCATTTTCAAATCAAGTTCCTAGTTAACAATGGGTGGGAAATTCTTCCCACCATGTAAGCTTTCTGAATCCTGTATTGACTAGCAAGATGGGCGCAGCTCCTCCTTCCACAAAAGTGCTGCTACCATCATCCTCCTCTTCCCCTCCCCCCACCAGAAGAAAAAGACTACATTGTTTGTGGAATCTCTCCTTGTTCATGTCCTGCATTTAGGCCAGTATAGACAGATTTTTATTTTGTCCTCCCCATCCCCCTTCCTTCATTGTTAACAGCAGAGTTAACACATGAGATTAACATGGCTCTTGACATGGCTCGCTTGTTTGCCATTTGGAAACTACCGATTCTTCAGTTGTATAAGTGTAAAAAAAAAAAAGAAAAAAGTATCAAAAGATTCAGTAATTTTCTGTTTATTCTGAAGATAGGGAGAACAGAGTAGTAGGGGAGAGGTGGGGGAAGCCAACAACAAAAAACAAATTAGTTTAAGAACCAGCATGTTCCCCTTACTTTAAGGAACACAGTAAACATTTCAAAAGTTCATGCCAGCTCATTATCTAACTCAGTCTTCATTGACTTCATGAAAAACAGCAGCAGTTAAGCAATGTTTGCCAAAAGCAAATTTGGGTACATGCATTGCTAAAAAAAATGTGACATCCGCTCTGTACAGGTTCCTTAATCTGCCACACAGGGGCAAATCAACATTTCATCATTATCGTTCCTCTCTGTTGTTCAGCCCTTTCATGATTGCTTTTCTAGTCTGTTTTGATCATTGTTTATCCAAAACTGTGGTATGACGTATGATTTGAATTGTTGGCCAGAAACGAATCTCTCCTAGTGTTTAAAGATGTAGAGATAATTTCAGTAATACAATCTTGAATGTAATATCTGTTTGCAAGTAATTTTTTTACAAAGTTTATTGTTGAAAAAAGTCTTAAATGGATATGGGCTACTTACTTATGAATTCCTTCTTTACATAAGTTTTAAGATTGAGTTTGTAATTAATTTCACATTTAAAAAAATGAACATTCTATTTTATGAATAATGTAGGTAGTTTTCTTTTTCAGTCAATTTGGTGTGGTATTTGCAGTTTACAGTTGTGTTACTGAAATTACTGTGACAAAGCATTTGAATATACTGTATATTCAAATACTGTCATTTGTCGTGATAACAAATGATGCAGCAGATTCCATGAGTTGTTCCTTTTAGGTAAGTTACCCATTCTTTGGGAAGCTCATACCTCTGCACCTCTAAAACATAGAAATCCATGGATATTTTGAATCCTATTTAGCTTGGTTTCCTTTGGGAGTAACTCTTTACTCAAGAGAAACGCAAGTACCTGTTGAACAATTGTATTATTAAATAGCTTAAAGACCAGTTCCCTTTGGAAACCATGCAGGCTTTTTCCCATAGCCCTCACGTTGTCTGGTGTGCATGTTTGTGTCCTGTGGGCATTGATTTTGCTCATCTTAAGTCTCTCCCTTCAAAATTAACAGGCCATTTTAGTAAGCTTTGTTTCACTCTTCTGCCATATGTTTAAAATTCAGAGTTGCTGTGCAGTTCTGATCATTAGTTATTCTATTCCACATACAGTACATCATACTCTTACTTTTTTGAGTAAAAAAAAAAAAAGCTTGTTTACTTATTTTTTAAATATATAATTTCTGAATTTTTTAAAAAAACAGGATTTCTTAATGAAATGGAGAATTCTGTTGGTAGAAAACAATGCCACTTTCTTATGGTTTTTGAAGCATTTATCTCATTTTCCTTTGGGGAAAAATAAAACAGCTGGTGAAATTAGGATTTCAAAATGAAAAAAAAATTGCTTAAATAAACATCCATTTAACATTTTATCAAAAGCTGGAAAATGCTCGTGAAATTTAAATCTCCTCATCTCTCCTAATTGTCCCCTTTTTCAAACATTCCCTTTGTTATTGTTGAAATTGTAGAACCTCATGAGGGCCAGGTGACAGAATGCAAATTTTCTTCTTATCTTTTTTTTTCGAGGTAGTTATGTCCAAACCAGAGTATATAAATATGTTCCAATATTTATTTCAAGCTTTTCTTTGTTGTTCAGCAAAGGTTGCTTCACTCCCATGGCGTTATTAGTTCAGTCAATGCAGTAAAATCCGGAGAGTACATTGACATGGAAAATCAAAAAGTGTTACACTTCGAGAGCAGTTTTTAAACAATCGTAGAAAGGACATTGGCATTGTCAGTCAAAATAACTGAACCTTAACCATTAGTGTTGATCAGGGAAATGTCAGAGAAAGAGCATCAGGGGAGAAACACATGCTTGTACCAAAGGTTCCAGCACCTTGTTCCTGATAGAAGCCAGCAGAAGATGCTTATGGAGAAGTGCAAGAAGCAGGACAACTACAGAGGGATTCTTCCTGCTTGTATACTTCCCCAGCTTCTGACAGTCAGCAGTTTTGGGACTCCCTGTGCTGAAGTTGCATCTTAAGCATTGTTTTTGTGAACCACTGAGTGCGGAAGCAACAATAGGAACAATGGATCACTGTTCAGCATCAGTGGCAACTGCACTTAGAAATAAGTAACAGTGCCACTTCAAAACGCTTGACATAGACAACAGAAACAGAAGAGCCAGGAAATTATGGCAGTACTAAAGCCACACCCATTGCCAGAGGCAACATCTCACAGCTCCTCCAAGTTGTGAACTCCTTGGGAGCTGAGAATCCCTACCATGCAGAGAGGTGGGAGCCAAACTCACCATTACATAATGCAGCAACTTCTGCGCCTGTGGGATCTTAATGGGACATGGTGTCTTGTTCTTCAACACAGGGGTTCCTGCCTGTGTATTCCTGCTGAGATTTTTGTTTGGTGAATTGGGTGACCTTGCCTCATACATGATGCCATTGGTCAGCTGATCTCTGGTGGTTAAGGCAGACTTCCACATTCTCTGAGTTACTGTTTCTCTCTCTAGTTCCTGTTCAGGCATCTGCCCCATCTAGGATGTAAGCAATCCCATGTGGTTTCCTCTGGCAGCTCTCTTTGGGGGCTGTCAGCAGGGCTCCCCAAAAAGTAGCTCTACAATAGTCTTCCTGCACAATGCTTGACCTAATATGTGATGAACTGTGTGTGTCCTTCCACAGTAAAACATCTGGAAAATGGCACAGCCTGAAGAAAAACGGCAATTCAAAATCTGGTTCCAAATTTCCTCATGAACCAGTCTGCTCCTCTGCATCTGTAGAAAGGGACAGGTAAGGCTGCTACAAGAACGCTCTGCAAGCCTCTGCTCAGCGAGCCCCACTGTTAGCCAGTCTCTTGACTCTGCATGAGGCAGTGACTCCTGCTGAGTTCCTGCAAGTTTTTTGCATGCAGCATTTCTCCCTGTAAAGTGGCAACATGCTGGAACACAAAATAGAAGGTCCTGTCCTGGTGTCAGCACTGCACTGAATGGGATGGCACTTGGGACACATAGGAACTGAGCTGTGATGGGGTTGCGGGTAGTTCCTGCCGTGTGTTGGAGACAGCATATGTATGTTTGAAGTTTGCTTGGGGATGCAGAGTAGTATGCCAGCACAGGTTTCTGAACAGTTCCTTGCTGCATAAATATCCCCATTCATTTCAGCAGATGGCTCCGAGTGTAACCCAGCTGCCTATGTCATCTGAGTATAGTCATCTCCCTATGCAGGTCTTCCTTGTTTTACTTAATTTTGCTCTCACAAAATGTCAGTGAACCCCACAGAAATTTTGCCTGGGTGAGGATTGTGTTAAATCATCACAAAATTTCAGGAGCTGAGGCCTGCCAAGAATGAATATTGTAGCAGTGTCCACAGTAATCACGACCGAAACCAGTTTTTGCACTGTGACCTGTCTTCCTGACATTGTGATGTTGTGAATGGCAGACCTTGTTTCCTTTTGCAGTCCCATTATTTTTATTGCATCCTTTATCTTTGTCTTTTGGAAAGAGCAAATAAAAACAAAGCTTTGCTTTACATTTTTGCTTGAAGATAAATTGGAACATTTAGCAGACTAACTTTAAATGACTGTTTACTTTCGCAGTGGTCAGGGCCAGTACTCAGGAGTGTCCATGGCTAAACTCCCATGCTCCTTTTTAACAATTTAGGGGTCAATGTTTCTGAAAGTGTGGGAGGGATGGCGCTGGCACAAAGCAGTGGGTGTGCTGCCCACTTTGCCTGAGAACTGCAAGACTGAAAGAACAAAAGTGATGTAGGTCAGCTTCGGGGAAGCGGCACAGCATAATCTATGAATTACACTGATGTACACAGATATGCGAAGAGAGATTTTATTTCTTTTTTTTTTAATGGATAAACTTTCGCTACCTACTAAATTTAGACTGTTAAGCTCATTTCTGTGAAGCCAGAGCTGAACTACACCCTTCAAATGTGAAGGGCTGTTGCATTAAACAATTGTGCTACCCAGAGGGCTCAGTCAAATGAGGACAAGTCTGCAGGCAGGTGCAATTTTCTTTTAGAAAATTGATAGGTGATGCTTCTGCATTCTGTTATGTGTTGGTTTTAGCCTCTACAAAATGCAGCTTGCATTCTGTTATAATTAGTAACAAATCACGCATCTGGAACAAAGAGGAATGTAGCTGAGCAATGTATTACATTTAACTGCAATCTGGTTCAGATCCCCTGATTCCTTTCAATTTAAGCTGTGCAACAAATGTACTCCCAGTCTTCATTTTTATCACTTGTTGTAGCATTTACCAAAGGTCATAGTGACCCAGAGGAAGCCTAAGAGGGAAGTGTTGTGGTGGATCTTGGAAATGGAGTTTGACTGTGATGATGGTGGGCATGAAGCCAAGCCCAGCTCTCCTGTGTGTCTTTCGCTTGCACTCTTAAATTTTCCTTATGCTGAGCTGGATTCAATTACACAGCCATATCTATGGATGAGGCAGAAATCTGCAATAATTAGTACATCTCTCTTCTCTGATGGCTTTTTCCTGAATAATACTTTAAATTGTTTACTTTTTCTGTGGTTGTATTGTTGAATTAATAGCAAAAATTTAGCCACTGTTGAAAAAAACAGTCTTCCTGTGAATGCCTGAACATTTAATTCCATGCTTAGCAACCACTCTCTTGTCAAATCTGGTGACAAACTTTTTCTTGATGGGAATTCACCTGCTCAGGTCACTAGATTCAACAGTGTATTACCCATTTTTTTTTGATTTATGATTTTATCTGTTTAGATTTTGCCTACTTAAAGGCTGGCTGATTAGACTGGTGCAAAGCTCTTGGGGGAGTGACATAAATACTGGTGTCAACTAGTATTCACTTACTGACTTTGTAGTGTTCCTGTTTAATGTAGTGAGCAGTTTTTATTTCAAAACCTGTAAAAACTAGTAAAATATGAATTAGTAGAACTCTATTAAATGTTCTGATGATAACTTATTTCATGGTTCAGAAATGCCAAAGCTATCCTGATTTCCAAATTTGTCAGATATAAACCCTTACTCTTATTATTAAAATTTATTAAAATTTGTTTCACAGACGTTTGTGCTATGCTTTACACCATCTTTTGCAACAATACAGAACCTATCCATAAGGTAGGCATGTATGTGTCTAGCCAGAGTTATAGCTGCTAGTGTTTCCGGGTACAAAACACTCAGAAGGTCTGTTTCAAAGAAATTCTTGGAGCTTTGGTGTATCACACAGTTTAAAAAAGTTTTTTTCAAGTTTTTGGAAAAGGCAGTGTCCATGTCTTGCATGTTTTTTTCAAATGCAAATGTTGTCCTGGCTCCATAACACACCTTGGTTCTGTGTTTATCGAGTTTGTGCTCAGATCTTACTAACCATACTGTTGCACTGACTGTGATTCCTCTTTCCTCTGGGCAAGAAATAACCTGCAGTGCCTAAGAAGTATGTGTTTAAGAACATGGCATGCAATACTTATGTTGTGTCCAGTGAAAAATGTTCATATTTTTGAAACATAACCAATTTTCTGCCTTTTCTCCAGCTGCTGTCACAGCGTTTTCTCTATTCTTGTTACTGTTCCTGTAGTGAAGGAACGTTTGAAGAGTGGTGGCCCTCTGACATACTTAATACATTCAGTTTCTTCCCCAGTGTCCATCTGGTGTAAATATTATGCATTTCTATGTTCTTTCATATTTGAAACCCCCCCCCATATATATATATGGATTACTGATTTTTTTTTCCATGAGTTCTCCAGTGCTGTAAATAATGCCTGAGGCTTTACGTTTATGCAATCTCAGAAGACAAAATCTAAAAAATAAGACCTACAAGCTCAAGTGAGCTAATGTGCAGAAATAAGCTGGTTTTAACATGTTTTTTTATGAAGGTAGGAGTTACTTTCACAAAGAGGAGAAGTCCTTTAGTGACTGTGTAGCTCAAAGTACCTAATTTTTGATCTAAATGTAAATATTCTAATTTTAGTGTTTTATATAAACACAAATATAAATATTTACTTTTGTTTTGCATCTAACTGCATCATATACATCTTATTGCATAGGAAATACACTTATTGCTATTACTGACATCTTGTAGTGATGTTTCAAATTTAAATTGCAGAAATCTGGGTCTTTGTGTGATGATATTCTTATTCATGCACTTAGTTCTGATCGTTAGTGTATATTCAGTGCAACAGAAGGCCAAAAGCCCTTTAAAAACACATTTATTAATCACATTAAAACTTGTTACTAATGCTGTTCATAACAGCTACAGGACATATGTATCAAANCTAATTTTTGTTCTAAATGTAAATATTCTAATTTTAGTGTTTTATATAAACACAAATATAAATATTTACTTTTGTTTTGCATCTAACTGCATCATATACATCTTATTGCATAGGAAATACACTTATTGCTATTACTGACATCTTGTAGTGATGTTTCAAATTTAAATTGCAGAAATCTGGGTCTTTGTGTGATGATATTCTTATTCATGCACTTAGTTCTGATCGTTAGTGTATATTCAGTGCAACAGAAGGCCAAAAGCCCTTTAAAAACACATTTATTAATCACATTAAAACTTGTTACTAATGCTGTTCATAACAGCTACAGGACATATGTATCAAATCATACTAATATATTTTTCCACTATACTTCCCTTTCCTACCACCCTCCTACAATTTGGCTACAAAAGTAACTGTTGTCTCTAATCAAAGTAAGAAAATGTAGTATCCATAGTTTCAGTATGCCATTAATAATGAACAGCACATTTCCTGTGGTTCTGTAATTAGTTTCTAATAAAGTATATTACAAACGAAGCTCTGGCATTGTTTCCAGTTAAAAAAATAATTGTATCAGGCCCTTTATTTACCAGAATGACACCTAGTAAAACTTTAACTGTCATGTCAAGGCTATCTTCTCAATAACACAACAGTCAAACTTAAGTGAATGAGAGAACAAAGTACAAATGTGTTTGTAACCAGCATTTCCATAAGATAATTCACATTTCACTATGTACTTATGGAATGCTGCTGTGACACTTGGTTGACGTAGACATGCTGAGTAGATAAGGGAGGGGGAATCATTTGTAACATACTTCCCTTGTTTACTATGGGCCCTTCAGCACATGTTACTGGGTCTTTTATCCAAACCCGACTCATTTCTGTCTAAATCTAATTATCCCTGTTTCAAGTGGTGCACAGAATTAAAAATGTTAGAATTCCACTTATCTATGAGTGAACTGCCTAGTTTCTTGGCCATTATGATCATAGCAGTCAAGTTGGCCACCTCACAGAAGTCACCTATGGTGAGCTAGCAAAGTTGCTGTGCAGTGAAGAAACTTTAAAGAGACAAAACCTGGCCCTGTTAAAGTCAATGGTGGTTTTGCTGTTGACTCTGATGGCTTCAGAATTTGTAAGAATTGTTTCAGTATGTCCTAAGATCTGCTTTCTCAGAGCATTATATGCAAACGAGTCTCTTCTCCAGTAGCACTATGGCCCTCCGGACTTTGGGATAAGGGGGTTCACATAGGGGCCAAGAGCAGCTCATTGAAAATTCCCTTTCTGGACCACAGAAATGGACAGACATTTCTGAGAATACAAATAAGAAGATGCATCATTTTTTCTGGTGTATCTTATAATTTCTGATTAAGAATTTAAGAAGTTATTCCTAAATAAGCCAATTATTTTAACTAAGTCACCACAGATTGGTTTAGAAGTAATAGTCACATTTTGTTATCTTGCATGAGTGTGTGGAAGAAAACCTTTTAAAATCTTGTAGGATGATCTAAATACTTCTTTTTGAGTTGCTATTATTATTATAAATACCAGAACAATTACAAAAGAATTGTAACATTATTAAGGAAATATATATTTTTTAAAAGATTAAAGCTCTGCTTCTGATTCTTAAAGTGGTATTAAAACAAGGTGGAAATTTGTTTGTAGTTAACTCCCAGAGGACTTGGTGTCAGAAGAAATGTCACTCTGTATTCTCCTTTTTAGGAAGGTGGCCTTTACCAGATGTAAGCTTAGAAAAGGCAATTGTCATTCATGTAAAAGACTAGCAGGTTTATCATGCCAGTCTCTGGGGCCGTCTTGAATTTTGGCAAGAGGCAAAGAGCAGGCCCATAAAAAAAAAGTAGTCCTCATGGGAACAGTAAAAATATGTTGGTATTGTTTAATTCTTTCATAACATACTAAATTAATTTATTTGGTTTTGAGCCTTCTAAAGTATAATGCCATCAGAGAATGTGTTTTTCATATATTTCTCTTACAAGTATATTAAAGTTTTAGGGAGACAGTCTGTGAGTAAACACCACTGGTCATCCACATTGGGTGACTGGGAGACAGAAGGCTTGATTTTTTGCTGCTTTACATTTTGTATACTAATTGGCACCAGTGCAAAGTGATCTTATCTGTACATTTTGTAATCTTTTTGCACAGATGTAGACAACTGTAGAACATGCAGGATTGTGGAGTATCATATTCACATTGTTCCTAAATTCTTGCAAAGCACCCTGTCGTAATACTTACCGTTTGGTAGATGCTTTTGACAACTTTTCATTAGTTGGCTAGTAATGTATAGTTCAACTGCGTTTCTTCCAAACCACTCAAACCACTGCATGATATGCTCTGGACTAGACCATTAATTCTGAGGTGAATGAAACTTACTCTTCAGTTAACTCATTGTTCAGTTGGATTATCTGAGTAGAAGAACCCTATTATTTACGCAAATTGAAGTAAATTGAAGAGAAACATATTCTCTGTTCAATATACAATGGGTGAAAAAGAATCTAATTTTTTGTTCCCAATTGTTCCATTGATCATTCAGAAGGTAATAGTTTCAAAAAGCCAACACTGCAAGAAAAACTAGGTTTACAGCTTTTTGGAGAGATACCAACACCACAACCAAATATACTCTAATTGCTTCTCTTCTGTTTGTATGGAGTACTTTTTCATCTCTGAAGCTGTACATCTGAAAGAGGAAACACCCCCCCCCCGGATTTTTCCCAGATGATTCACCATCTTTGTCCATTACTGTAAGTAGCTGCTGTTTTCTACCATACATTCTGGCAGGTATTTTGAAAAGAGAAAAAGAACAGAAGCCATTAAAAGCTTCTGGAACTGTCAGGTTTCTCCAGATACTATCCTACTGCCCACTTATCATCTCTAATATGTTTCTGTGACTCGTCATATATATCTAGACATAGAGAAAGCCAAAGTATCAATCATTTTTATGAATACTGCAAAGATCAGAGTTAACCTATGGGTCAGAAACACTTAATTTATTTGGAAACATAGAAAGAAGTTGATGTTTGGACACAGCTTGGCAGGTTTGCCTTAGAATCAGTGGAGCTCTGCCAATTTATGCCATGCTTCTCACTTGCAAAATCCCCCTTACTGCATCCACTGACTATTATTTTCAGCAGACTTCATCTTTTTGATTTCCTCTTGATATTGTCATGAAATGAAAGTAGTAGTGGTGAAAATAATAGAATTTGTATACTTTACAATGAAGGCAAAAGAGTTTTATAAACTAACAAACAGACTGAAATTAGAAGGACTTATTTCTTATGCAATGTTGAATTTAACTTCCAATTTTTCCCCCAACAATTAACATACCTATTTTCCTCTACCAGAGCTGATAACAAACATGGTAGTCTGCATCTAACAATTGCTGAGTGGTATTAGCCATCACCACAAGTCCACTATGGCCAAACCTGAGCTTTGTAACTTCTCACTTAGATCTTTCCCAATATCTTCTTTGCTTGATCACCATCTTGCCTACTGTTCAAGCTTTGACCTAGAAAGCCGTATTCAACAGGAACTTTTAAGCCACCACTTTCAGATCTTGATACCTTTTTTATAGAAATTCTCTAAGAGAAGTGATTCTCACCTGTCCACATTCATCCAGATCTCTCCTACCAAATGCGAACTACATTTCTTTGGGTTTGTGGCTTTTTGTGTCTTCAGCCTCTGTCTCACTGTTCAGTTGATATGTCCAAGCTGGCTTTCCAGTTGGCTGCTGATGACAACCTTCATTTCTTGTTTTTGATTTCAAGCAATTACCTTTTCGCTGTCCTTTCTGCTGCTCCTAATGCTTGAAAAAAATTTGCTGTAACCAGTCACTAAACGAATCTGTAGTCTTACTCTAGACCCTAAAACCTCTTTTTTTTTTGGTGATAGCTAAAAGAATCCTTGGCAAAAACTAGGTCACTAGAGGTAGATCACTACAGGTGGGACTGCCTGGTGTTGTGTTGTTGCCTTTGGTGTTTGTCTCACCCAGTCTATGCTCATAAAGTAATTTCATTGTGGCAGAGTGATATGTGTTTTGCTTATGTTGCCACAGCACCCAGCACAAAGGAATCTTCATCCCTAAGCATGAAGCAAGGTTAGAAAAGCCACAGCATGTTTGGAAATGTCAGAGTGCCAATCCTCACTGATTCTAAGCACATATCCCATAGAAGCCATCAGCCTAGAGAAAACTCCAGTAATCATGTGCTGCCTCAGTGTTTGTTGGAGGGGTGATAGATAAGTGTGCCACTGAACACTTGTATTATGTGGGCTATCTTCAGCACTATGGTTTTAGGTCATAAATAAAAAAAAGTATAAAAGGACTCTGGAAGTACATTGACAAAATCTCTGACAATCGAGTTGCGGGTTCTGTGAGACACATCTAACTGAAATTGCAGAACATCTGGGAAAGAGAAGTAGGTAGATTACTCACAGCTGCAACAGGAGCTGCTGGAGAAATACTGCAAAAAATGTAGCTAAGTATTCAAAATATAAGAAAAATAGAGTACAGTTAGGATTAGACAATCCTTAGCGTGCTTGGGGAGCACTAGTATTCAGCTGATGAACAATTTGTGCCATAATAAGAACAAAGTTAAGCTGCAATATCAGGCTACACTTCAGTGAACCTAGAAAAATGTCCCAGTCTTAAAGATATGAGATGACAATTTCACTCCATGTTTTCTCATTCCTTGCTGGAGAACAGAACTCCAGGACTTTATAATAGGAATGTTACCTGCAGATGAACTTTTTGTCTTTCTAAATAATAGATGCTTCCATGCCCAGGCTTAGTGGTTTTGCACCACCCAGGCAAATGCTCACCTGGGCATAAAACCTCTCCAGTTAAGAAAACTGACTCAGGAGCTTGAAATGTAAAGCAGTTCCACAAGAAATGTGGAGGTGAGATACTGAGAACAGAAGGGATGGCCAAAGGATGCTGAGATGAAGAAACAAATGACAGAAAACATAAGCTAGAAAGGCTAAGTTGAGAGGTTGGTTTTCTGAAGAGATGGAGCAAAACAGATGGCTAGATGTTACAGAAGATAGGAATGGGTGACAAAGGGAGAGAGAAATGGGTAGAGTATGGTTCTTATTTTTCTCTTATGAAATGTCTATTTATAGCTTTGCAATGCTGTGATAATGATCTTATGCTTTGGGTAAACTGCTACAAGTCAACCCCTTTCACTTTTAGTAAATCCTCATTTTTAGGGGAAAATTCATAAGAATGTCGCTGTTTCCACAAGCAGTCATAAAATACATAGTCAAGCTCTCAAGGAGTAGCATACTTGAGATCATTACATGTATACCTCTCAGAAACATAAATCTTACATTCACTGTCTGTATTTTCCTATGGTCAGGAAAAGCAATGGCTAAAAAGGGAATTTGATTTTCCAAACTGTGGAACAAAGAGTATAATGTTGGAGAGTAAAACAGATTGCTTATATTCAAGAAACGTTAAAAATGCTGTAAAATACAAAGGAAAAGCACCCCTTCCTTAGGACTTGCAAAGCCTTTGTATCTGTTCTGGTTTATTACAGGCTTGTAAAATTTTAACTCCTTTAATTTAAAGCTCCTTTTATTTATTTTCTCTCAGTTTTTATTAGAGCAATTAACTTTTACATGGGCTTAAGAAGTAAACAACAAGTCTTAAAACAACTAATTCTTTGTAAACTGCTCTTCTGAGATTCCCACCTTGAGTTAGCTATGAAAAGCATGAGCAGTCCTTACAATACAGAGGGAGACTGACAGCCCTGCCAGTTATCAGTTTGTGATGTCGTGAACATCAGTTGAAATAGCCTGAATGCCTTCTGTGGTGAAAAGTGTTAGAATTTACTTTAAATTGTAAAGAGTAGGTCTGTCTGCCCTCTTACCTTCTTCGGGTACACCGAGATGATCACAAAGTAGAAGGGAGTAGGCCCTGCAACCTTAGGGATGATGGGCATATAAAACTAGATTTTCTAGCAGTGTGCAAGAAGAAAAATGGCAGAGGGAAACATCTTGCTCTCACCTCCCTCTCCTTGCCAAAACCCACCACAAAACCCAAGAAATACTGTACACAGGCCAGGGACAAACTCACTGTTTATTTCAAGCTACTGTTAAGAAGCTGTTATTTATTTAAAACTTCAAACAAAGTCACAAAATCACAAGCATAAAAATCAGCAAAAGATGTGCTCTTTCCCCCCACCGTAACATAAACCATAGTACGACAAATTACCAGGGGCCTGCAGCAATCAGAAAACCCCAAACCTTTGCTCTTTCTTCACAGAAGTTTAAAGAATAAAACTCACAAATATTGAAACTACCCAGGACAGTAGATGAAAGATCTCATAGTGTCTGTGTCAGAGCCTTGCTTTCCCTTGACTGCCCTCATAGTAAAGCTTTTCAAGTTGAATCCTGAGAAGACTTGTGCATGCAGAAATGTCTTTGGTTTTGCTCAGTATCATTCAATAGCAGACAAAATATCTTTTATATGATAATGATAATTTACACATTCTCCTTCATAGTAAACATCATGTACCTGTAGTACTAACCTGACTGCAAGTGAAATGAAAGGAGGAAGGAACCAATACTCTACTTTTTGTCTTTAGCCTTTTTATCTTGTGCATTTATATGCATTTTGTGTGGAATTCCTTCTTGGCAATGATGCAGAAGCAGTAATATGGGGAAAACAAGACTGGATATGGCAGAAAACATGGCTGGACAGGCATGTGGTCATTCCATCTACGTATTATAGAAGAACGTCTGCAGGCAAGACAAAAGTAAATCCTTAAGTCTGAATTGTGTGTTGGCAAGGGTGCCCAAGAAGAGTCTATCACTTAGCACGTCCAAGAGGCCAGCCTTGTAGTGCCTCTAGCTTCGATGTGGCAGCCTACAAAATATCCTCACGGTCATAGACCTCTCCCTTATTTCGCAGTCAATATCACCACAAGGTGTTGGAGTCCTCCTAAGAAGGCCATTGTGTTCGTGTTGTGTGTGGGCTCCATGAAACAGACAGGGCTACACACCTGAGGCATGCTTGTCCCAGGCATAACTGCACTGGAAACGTGAGCGTTCAATCCTTTGCTACCAGGCAGAGCACGCACTGCCCAAAGGCTGAATTTGACCACTTGCTTTAAATCCTTTGTACTGAGCACAGCTGCTGTCTCAGCCTATGGGCTAGAAACGAAACTGGTGGAGGAATTAAGGTCCTGCAGGACTTGGGTATCAGATTGGGAAGGGAGGTGAAATCTCCCTTTTTAGCAGTTATGTCAGATAGAGCCTTTAGACTTTGGTGATGAAGAAGGGAAAATGTCATTTGGTTTGAATAGACAGTTTCTCTGCATGCCCTTTGGTGTTAGTTTCCCTTGTTTAGTGTGTGGGTATCATACATGACAATGGGAAAGAGAGAAATACTTTAGAAAAACAAACAAACAACTCCTCCCTCTCTCAAAAAAAAAAAAAGGAAAAGAAAAGAAAAAAAATGCAATAAGAGACTGTGGTTGTAAAACCACAAAAATTGGCAATGAGGCTCCAAGGCAAGTGTAAGCCTTGAAATTTCTTTTAGCTCTTAAAAAAAATAGTCCAAACCAAAAAAACCCCAAAGCACAACAACTCTCTTTCCATGGATTCCAGCTTAATGATACTCCCCCCTACACTTTTTTTTTAGGAAGATTTGAAAGAATTTTTTTAAGCTTTGGCATAAATCTTTTTTGCTGCTTTATGTTCTATGAAGAATGCTGAATGATTTTTTTCCTGTTTGATTTTTACTTAGAAATTTAAGAAATATCAAGTCTACTCTGTTACGGTTCTCCCGGTGATTTCCTGGATATCTCAGAGGATAGGTATTGATTTCTTTCTCAACAGAACAGCAGGAGTGAAAATGATGATTCTTTAACAGAGAAAATCTTAAGCAAAGCCTGCGTTAGTTGCTGAAAATCAAGAGTAATTTGAAACAAAAAAGGAAACTAAGAATTTAGAATAGTCTCACTTTGCAGTTTCTTTCCCCCAGTTGTTTAGTTTTCACTCTCTTGACTTTTGTAATATGTGTGTGGCCAATCATGAGAGTCATTGACAGCAGACTTTCTAATACAAAAGGAGAAAAGTAAGGGGAAAGAAAAATGTACAAGGAGGGCAGTATTTAGAGAGGAGCTGTTCTTTGTGCTTTCAACTCTGCATATAACATATGCTGTAACCCTTTTGTACTGCAGTTCCTTGTTAGGTAAAGTATGGAAGAGAACACTTACGCTGTTTTTTGTCTAAGTGCACTGAGTTACAAGGATGTAAAATCCTTCACAAATTATCCTTCCTGTGTGTCGCAGAAGTAGTATTTGGTTCTGTTTGTGTGTGAGGGTGACACAGCTGTATTAGCCTTTGTTGGCACCTGAAGTACACAGAGTAAATAAATGATAGTAACGGGTAAAAGCAAATCTGATAATTTAAAATGGTGTCCATTGGGTAATCTGCTTTGATTTTAGTGATACAAATAAAAAAATTCTAGATACCAGTATCTTGTCCCTGTAATGCATCTTCTTTTCACAGGTTACCAAAGGGGTGGAAAATAAAAAAAGATATTTTCAGTTGTGCCTTTGAGGAAGAGGATATCAGTGATCAGTTTTGGAAGTCTTGGCCAATAATCAGTTGTGGATGAGAGTGGAGATGGTAGGAGGGGTAATACAGAGCAAAGTGCATTTTTGACTCTTGATGACGTTGTTCTGTAAATGCTGAATTGGGCAGCAGTAACCACTGGCAAACAACAAAAAGATCCCTCATAAAATGTGGTTATTCAACTGTATGGATACTCTCTAATTGCAAAGGTCTTTAGTACATGTGTCTCAAAGAGCCTAATTTCAAACTAATTGTAGCATAACTATCATGGAATTAATGCTTCCGGACTCCAAAACTCACTGTATTATGTCTAAGACCAAAGGTTATTAATAAGCACATTAAGGTAAATCTGCTATATGGTTTCATGATCTTTATTAAGATCAAAAAAATCAAATCCATTGTAATTAAAATGAGCTGTATTCTACAAGAAAAGGACTGATGGTCCTAAAGTAGTATTTAGGTAAGAACTGTCCAAGTTAAAAACGACCCTGAACTCTTTCCTCCCCTCTGCCCCCATCTGAAACTGGAGATGCCTACGTTTCATGGGCATGATTTATTTCAACTGAGATGTTGAAACGGTAGACACCTCCAGCTGACCCCTGTACTCTACTTTTCTCATGGAAGTTGCTGTCCATCTGGCAGGAATGGCTAAGGTGCATAGGTAGCTTCTACAGAGGAGCCAAAGGTCATTGGCAAAGCAAGCAGTCAGAAATTTCCAGGTACCTGAACATGCCAAACTGTAGATAATTAAAATTGAGGAGCAATTGGACAATTTGGACAATTTGATAATCTCTGCCACTGTAGGCAGTCATTGATTTAAAGACAAGGTGGGTAGAAAGGAGCAGTAATAACAGGGGGCTTCTGCCATCCAACTTTGACTGACCACATCCAGGCATCAACAGTCACTGATTGTTTTGTCTATACATTCCCCAGAAGCCTGAGTGTTGTCTTTTGTACACACACCTTAACACGGGCAAGGCAAAACAGCTCAATACCTAAACCACATACTGACCTGAAAGGGATCTAGGAATAGAGTATTCCTATGTTTATGTCTTCACGTACCAGTACAGAAAATGAAAAAGTAGATCAGTTCTGTATGTGCGTGAGAACATATTATCTTGTAACTGTAAACAGCAAATAAATAAGTTTTGTATGGACTTGCTGAGGTGCTCTTTTGCATTTCAAGTTGAAGCACAGCAAGTTTCTTCCTTTCTCCCCTGCCTCCATGTCTCTTTGGTATGCTTAACCTTGAAATTTTGACATGGTTAAGATGAATATGGTTGGGGTTTTTTTGACCACTTCTTTGGGATAGGGAAAAATGCTGTGCTAATTTCAAGAGACAAAATCAAACATGTTGAAGCGGCATATTTTGAAATAAAGTAGTTGATGTTTGAGTAATGTCAGAAGACATGTAAGAAGAAGTTTAAATTAAAGAGGTAGATGATACATCAGTGTGGGAAAGGGCAAAGCTGGCAGGTATGTGAATTTCAGGATGGACTTAATCTATTAGGGTTGTTCACATGCTGAGATATTCAATCATTTCACAAAATAATGGAGTGGCAGCTGCTGATTTATTTCTAAAAGCCACTGCAAGTGGTTCCTTCTAGCCTGCTCGTTGAGATGCTTGAGCAGGAAGAGTAAGAAAGGTTCAGTTCTCTCTGTCTAATGGGATGAAATCCTGTATCTTCGACTGACTGTGTTATGCCTAGCCTCTAGGCTGTAAACTAGTCTTGGTTTGTGTGGCAGGGCATTCTTCGTCTTAGTTCATGAAGCTTTGCCACTGTGAAGGCAGTAGTTGACTACTCACTTCAGAGGAAGAGAGTGCAAGTGAGGAAAAAGGTCTCCTCAGACACTCAGATTACATGAAGAGACCTATGTTTCTTCTCTCTGCTCCCAGGATGTATTGTGAATGATTTTACATGAAATCGTTGCTTGATGAAGTACAGAAAAAGTCCTGGTAGAAGGGGAAAAAGGAACGCCTCCTTACTTCTAAGTAAGCTACCTGCTGATCTTGCTGTGCTTGTTTTTGATGTCTGTTTTGGGCCCAGAGCTTCTTGACTGTGCTTGAAGCATTGAGCATACTGTTAAGTAAGACACTTTCTTTGGAGATGTGACTTTGAGCTTCCTTGAGCTAAGGAAAGAAATGAGATCCTTTACTGCCTGGGCAACCACTGTGTGTTTATATGAAGAAAGGAGTCCATCTGCTTTCTCAACCTGTGTTTAATAGAAAAGCGTGAACAATGCTTATTTTTCTGTAGACAGATATGTAAGTGAGTAGATGCTTCTGGACTCCAGATACTCTGTACATCAAACTGTCTCCCTGAATTAGCAGGATTTAAGGCATACTCTTCTTTTTAACATTTGCCTGTGGCCAGTTCTAGGTGGTTGCCTCCTGAATATGTTACTATCAGGTGTTTGCATGGTGTGTTGGCTACTTTGAATTAATTTCTGATGCATTAACTTATCCTGTGAATTGAATAAAGAACCTTGCACTCCATTCTCTTATTGAATTTTCCTGTGGGATCTGAGGTACTGAAAGATAGGTGTTATACTGCCTGGCACTGAAGTATCTAAATCTCTTACTGGATCTTGTCCAATTTAGCTACAATGAAAATTAACATTCTTTACTTGTGAAGCATGGCTGGTAATTTTTATGCACCTTTTAAAAAAGAAAAAGATCTTAGTAATCAATATGTTAGCAAGAGGCTCATTCTGTATAAGATTCCTGAAGGATTACGCTGTAGAAGAAGCTTGAGAACCCCATTAAACTGTCAAAATGTTCATATCATGAAATATCACCATGCAAAAATAAAAAAGCAAAAAACTCAGAGGAGAATCAACAAAGCACAACTGTTACTGGCATTCTTCCTGGGATATTTTTTTACTTGCCTTCCTCATAAAAACAATTATGAAAGAAGGACAAGTAACTTACCAGATTCACTGGTATGCTCTGGGAAATCTTTATGGTTAGCATTTGAGTCTCAAGAGCATGCAAGTGAATCCTCTTCGTATACACATGCATGCTGTATGAATTGCTGTCTGGAGATCTGTTTTTTCTTGCCTTGCACCTCGTATTTCCCTTCCTACCACTAGAAAAAGCACATAAATATCAGAATATTAGCAATTTATTTGCCAATGTAGATGACTGCAGGGAATGAACTAAGTAATTTTGCAGTTGTGATACCCCTAGTGGAAATAATTATCCCCAAACACTATAAATCACAGTTTAATGAAATGCATTTGACTTGCCTGTTTAGCAGCAGGTCTGCTTTATCTCAGGAGTCAGTGTCTGAATGGTAGGTTAAACTGCTACTGCTTTTCCTTCATTGTCCTGTATTACTACTTCACAGCTTGTCTCCTGCTGAAATAATTGTGATGTTAATAACAATGTGTGGGGAATGTGCTAGTTTACTTAGAAAATTATACCATTTTTTCCAATTTTCCAGACATTTTTTTCATTTCTTTACTAACTCATGCGTGCCAGGAATTGGATTTTTCAAGTATATAATTCCTAATTAGTGAGCCAGAGGTTTGAGCACTCCATTTTACTGTTGATCTCTCATTTCCCCTTTGCTCTTGCTTAATTGGCATTTTGGAAAGACAGCCCTTGTGTTTTAAGGGTGAAAAAGGAAATGCAGAGTGTTTTGGGACAGAAATAGAAATCTGGTAAAGAGATGAAAAATGAGAAGAAGGTGTAGTTGGGATCAGGGCCACCTGGTCGTTCTGGGTTGCAGGACATGGAGGCCTGCAGAGCGGCTGAGCTGCTTGAGGCTGAGATATCTCTTCCTGGCACCAGGTGTGACTGAACTCCATCTTGCCATGCCCATATTGCCATCTGCTTGCCATGGTGTTGTGGTTTAGACCCAGACGGCAACAAAGAACTATGCATCTGCTTGCTCACTCCTCCCTCCTTGGTGGGATGAGGAGAAAATGAAACAAAACCTGGTGGATCAAGACAAGGACAGGGAGAGTTCACTCACCAATTATGGTCACAGGCGAAAACTAGACTCAACTTGGGGAAAAAATTCAATTTAATTGGTTATCAATCAAAGCAGAGCAGGATAAGGTGATACAAAAACCAAACACCTTCCTCCCACCCCTCCCTCCTTCCCGGTCTCAAGTCCCCTCGCTCCTGATGTCTCTCCCTCCTCCCCCCTCAGTGGCGCAGGGGGACAGGGAATGGGGGGTGCAGTCAGTTCACCAGAGATTGTCTCTGCTGCTCCTTCCTCCTCAGGTGGGGAGGGCTCCTCACCCGCTTCCTCTGCTCCAGCGCGGGGTATGTCCCATGGCAGACAGTCCCTCATGATCTTCTCCGACGTGAGTCCTTCCCACATGGTGCAGTGCCTCAGGAATGCACTGATCCAGCGTGGGCTTCCCACAGAGTCACAGTCTGTTTCGGGAGCAGGCACCTACCCTGGTGTTGGATCCTCCACAGGCTGCAGGTCCATCTCTGCTCCACCGTGGTCCTTCAATGGGCTGCTCCACCATGATCCTCCATGGGCCGCAGGGGCACAGCCTGCCTTCTCCCCACAGGCTGCAGGGGAGTCTCTGCTCCGGCCACGTCCTCCACCTCCTTCCTCACTGACTTCAGGTATCTGCATAGGTATTTTCCTCACATCTTCCTCCTCCCTCTGCTGTAGGTCTCAAGGGCTGTTTCTTTGTGCCATCTGCTCTTGCTGGGGGCAACTGCCCGTGTAGCCCCTTCCCCTGCTACCAAAGCCCTGCCACACAGACCCAACACACATGGGGACAGAGCGAGTTTATTAAATGATGCTGGCCTTCCGGAGCACGTACGGATCTATTCTGTACAGCAAAGGCCACATTTGTTGTACTGCTACAGTGAGCTTCTCTTACAGGCTTTCCCTACAGCCTTGGTTTCTGCTTATCAAGGGTCAGAAACAGAATAGAGGAGGAGGCAGAGGCTTGTCAGGAGTGAGAGTATCCTCAGATTTTGAGTTTAAGGACTCTTTCAGCCTTAGTATGTGCTTAGGGATGCCCTCGGGTTGGTGAAGGGTTGGCAGGGCAGGAGGAGTGGGTGCAAGTCCCGGGGAGGATGAAACGCTGCATTGTGTCTGAGAGATGTGAGTGAGTGGGTTAGCTGTGACAGAGGAAGGGAACTGGACAAAATTATGTTTCTCTGGATAGACAGAATTAGAGGAAACTGAAGAGGTTTGTGAGGTTCTGTGATTCATCTGGGTGGCAGAAGGAAGGTAATCAACTTATGAGTTAGGTCAGAAAGGTTGCACGTTCCTGTTGGCATTGGTTTGTTGAGCCTTGGGACCAAAATGGTCCATCAAAAAATGAGATGACAAAGTGGGGATTCTTGCCACCGTGTACTGGACAGTTTGCATCCTGGGAGGGAGAATGGGAGAGTGTGAGGAGAAGGTGGTGTCCTTTTTCAGCTTCCTCCAGGGTGCTGTAGAGGACATACTGATACATGCAGCCCGACAACTTGTTGTGGGTGCCAGCTGGTAAGAAGGGAAACAAATAGCAAGACTTTCTGTCAGCTAGGAAGGGGTAACTCAGTTCATGTTTTATCCCATCTCCATAAAGGCCTGTCCAAGATGTGAATCTTTTGAGGTTCAGAAAATAATGATTAATTAATTTTTCTTTTTCTTTTTTTTTTTGCTAATGCATTAATTGTTTCCAGGCTGACAGGGAACAGTAGAGCCAAGATATTGCAAGGAAGGCTGCAGTGCAGGTAATTTGAAAGATGTCAGGAGGCTGAGAAGCACCAGAGTATTCATGATAAAACCTGGAGTCTTCCATTCTCTGAAATGTTTCATAGGTCCAGGAGGTCTGAACGGTGCCACGTTTTGGGATGCTCAAAGAGAAAGGAAGACGAGAAGGGAAATGTCAGAGTGCTAAGGAGTTATTCCAGCACTGCTGTGCTGCCTTTAAAGGGAACCTTAGGAATTTGTCTCCTGACCCTGGGGACCGTATTTCTGGCTCCTAAGATCATTCTCCCAGCTGGGCAAGATCAGCCCTTAGCGCTGCATACTAGCATTCTTTGTCCCAAGACATAAGCATTACCTTTTCTTATGACCCAGTTGAGTGCTAGCATTCTTGGCTGCATGCGTGTGGGTGGCCCTCTTCATTAACCAAAGCTTGAGCCTGGTATCTCTTTATACTCACTTGGGTTGTTGCTGGTTTAAAACCTGTCATTGCAGAAATCATGCTTACCAGGTGCTCTCCCCTTTCAGCTGTCTGATTTGGTGTGTTCTCCCAGTATGAGTACTGGGAGAAAAACAGTGTAACAACAGTCTTCAGGGGGTTGCATCGCCAAATTCTGCCCTGCCAGTCAGCAACAGCACAGTATAACCAAACCACAAAAGCTTTTATATGAGGCTTTTATTTAAAGGAAGTAAAAAAATGCTGGCTTTAGTCATATTAATTTCTCCTTTTTATTAGCTTTTAGGGAATGAAGAACGTCTCAGTGAGTTGTGTTTTTAACAAATACAGGTTATGAAATAAGTGTATTTCATTATTTGCTCATTTTGCAATGAAAAGCTCTCCAAATCTGCCTCCTAAATGTTTTAACTCAACATTACAATTGATGCTGCCAAATACCAACTGATTCAATAGATGATGAGTTTCAAATTCCTCTTTTACATGGGGAATGTGATATAGAACAATGACCTCAATTTTCAGCCGTGTCCTCAAATTCACCTCTTTTTTGGCTGTCTCTTTGTGTCTTTCAGTATCTTATCGTAATTTTTCAAGCCCTGAGGGTCTTATAAGGGCACTACTGTTTAATAATTAGACACGATAGCTGTGGTGGGTCTTCTGGTGACATCTTTTACAACTAACGAGTATTTAATAGAATGTAATTGGAAGCTCTGATCCTTAGATCTTGACCTGTCTAGACTTTGTATACAACTAAGTGACCAGACAGCCCTAAACACTCATTAGGAGTTATCTGCACTCCACTTTACAAAGCTATGTGAGGAAACTGTTTAGATTTACCCTCAAGCCACCTGCTTTGTAATCTGTTGCTGTGCACTCGGTTGATCCCATCGTCCTTATAGTAACTGGAAAGCTACCAATGGTTTAATTTTAAAGCAAATATTCTAATTCAGGAAGCACAGAATGGAAGGCTGGTTGCTATATTTGTCAGCATGTGACCTTCAGAAAGCCTGTAATTAGGAAAGATTACTTCAATGCTATGGAGAAACTGGTCACGTCATTGTAAAATGAAAGAAAAACATATAAAGAAAGTTAGGGAAATTAACTAAAATGTATTTTGATACACTATCTTCAACTGGGATATATTTTATAGTGCTCTTTTTACAGATAATTTATTTGTCTTGTTCTTATTTCTGGAAGTCGCTTATCTTTACAGTAAATTAACACTTTTTACTATTGATTTTGAAAAATTTAAATTAAAACAGTCTGTATATGCATTTCTGAACAATAGCCTATTGGACATGCCACTAAGAAACACAAGTTTCTTTCTTCTTCATTAATTTTTGGATGTATATCTGCTTATCTTGTCAATTATTGATAAACATCCTTTTACCTATTCCATAGACCTATTCCTTCTCTTTCTTACTTTTTCCCACTTTAGTTTCGTTCTAATGGGATAGACTAGTTGTTGTCTGAGTTTTTCACTTGGACTCTGGAATCCATTACCATCCCACATGTCTAGGGGTTTTTTAAAGATAAATGTGGCAAATCATGTAACAAAGGAATGGAAAAATTAAACTTTTAAGATTTCATTGATAAATTTTCAATGGCTTAGAAAAAGGATCCAAATAAGTTCTTAATATATTTGCTCTTGATTCTTTCTGGAAACTATTACATGGCACCAAATACATCCATATATAAAAGACAGATTTTATTTAAGAGAGTGGCCAAACGATGTTGTTAATGATAATAGAACATTTCAATTATTTGTCTTTTGAAAAGTGGTCTGTTTTGAGATGTTAGTTGCAAATAGAGGAAATGAAGTGTTGATGTAGTAAGGAATAATTTACTATGTCTGGAGAGTTCTAAACCAAAACATCTGGATCAATTTGTTTACAAAGTCCCTGTAGATAAAAAGCACTATCTCTCCAAGGAATCAGTTTGTGCCCTTCTGAAGAATCTTTAAAAAAAAAAAAAAAAAGGAAAGTTGGCTATCACCACATCCAGAAAGCTCCTGGGAATTTGTTTATTAAGGAATCCAAAGAAAGTTTGAAATCCTGTTTCATAGGAGATCAGTTAGTTGCTGAAAATGTGGCATGGTTTTGTGATCTTAATTTATCCTGGCCTGTCCTGTTTATCTTCTTCCCCCACACCCTGCTTCCCCCACGCCCCTCATCTTAAAAAATAATACATTTTAGAAGCTGAGAGTAAACACAGCATGTTAGAGATGTGCCAGAGCTGGATGTGGAATGGAGATAAAACCTTTGGTTTCGCATGGACATGAACATCCTATGATAATTGGAGATTTTCATAATGTAAGAAATAAACTTTTCATTTTGAAGGTCCAGCTTTTGGTGCTATTGAATTCTGTGGGAGGTGACCTCCAACTTAGAGAAAGACATATATAGGTTGAACCTGTGCTTGAAACATTCTTTAGCAAAAGAGCAAAACAAGAGCTTTTTTGTATTCAGGTGCCACAATCTGGAAGAGCGTAGAACTCCATTTGCTGATACTGCACCTGCTCTTTAAAGGTGTTTTGGATTCCTCTTTTAACAAGTGTAGCCACAGCCATTAGTATCATCACAGTGAAGTTTACCATGACTTTATCACTAGGTTTAATTACAATGGTAAGTTTATTTTTAATGCTGGTATTCTCTCCTGATGGGACTGTTGATGTTCTGAGAGTACAGCAGTCTTTGAAAGTCTTCTGTTATATTTAGTACAAGTAACAGTTTAGCTATGTTAGCAGTTCATTATGTCCATGGTTCCTGAGGTCTGTACCTGAATCCTGTATATTTTCAAGAGCTGCTTATGCACTTCCCTGATTTGTGTTATTTTTTCTGATGTTTTGTGCATTTACAGGGCTTTATCTTGAAAAGTGAGTCTGAGCCATGACAGATAAAGAGTTAATGGATATTTTCCTCTAAGAGGACACTTTTTACAGATCTTGTATGTGACCTTAATTTTTTTTCCAAGTTTACCTTTGATGTATCCTTTTAGTTAGAATACTGCTGCAAGATGCTAACACTGAAATTTAATTTTGTGGTTAGAGATTTGACATGCTCAGATACCTCTGTTGCTTTCTTGAAAAGGTCAGCAACATGGGCTGATATTGTCTATATAGCTATCCTTATTCAACTCCAAAGGGCATGTATCTCCCAGTAGTACATTTTTTCTGCTGTTGAGAGAAGTGAAATCTCCATCCCTCCTGTGGGACATTATCCTTGGAGCTTCAAGTGAATTAAACAACCATGTAGAAGAAGAATGGCTCTGGGACAGAACATGGGTCTAATTCCATCCTAAGTTTGGACATGAATCTGAAGGTTGTGGTTCAGACAAACTTCAGAGCCGTATAAATTCAATTGCAACTTAGCATCGGCATCCACAAAGACCAGCTGAGAGTCCCGTTGTTGTTGACAGTATATTGAGCTCATAAAGAATCCAGGCTCAACACAAACAAACAGGATCATTACATAAATCAAAAGAAGATGAAAGTAGAACCCACATCTTTCAGCTTGAATACTGAAGTCTGCCAGGAGGAATAAAAGATACTTCCTGTAAGGGTGATGAGTTGCAATTTCCTTTTGAGTTCTCTCATTTTACATAGTAAAGAGAAGGGGAGAATGGCCTGATTAAACCATATGGGTATGAATCCCTTCTTACTCCAACATGCAGGTTTATTTAAAATTAGCACGCAGTTCTTGTTATTTTTGTTTCATTTTATGACCATAACACCAGCCCTGTGAAATGATACTGATTATCTCCACTCTGGAGCTCTGAAAGGAGCAAAGAGAGTATTTGTCTTTCCCAAGAAAACACAACAAAGTCATTATACTTGCCAGTATTTATTTAATCTTGTGTTCTCTTGCAGAGGGAGTGTGTTTTCATGCAGATGCTGAGTGATGTCCCAGTAGCATGGACTTTGCAAAGATTTGGAGTTTTGTGCTGTGTTTCTGTTTCTCAGTGTGGACAAGTGAGGTGTGTGTTCCATAATAACTAGTTAAAGAGATGTATTTATACATTTCTTGATAACATTTAAGGAATAGATTTTATGATCTGCAGCAGTAGGGTCTCAGAAGTCACTACAAATATATTTTATTATAAAGTGGTTTAATCATGCAACCCGATGTTTTAGGTTTACTTTGCAGATGTGTTTTCTTTTGTAGTTCGTTTAAAACCAGAAAAGCAATTTAATACTTTCTTAATTTTGTTGATTAGTGAAATAATCTCATGGTCTTCTAGTAATTGCTGAAGAAATTAATGGAGTTTTTGGAAAAGGTTCTATGATAAGTAAGAGTTTAGAGTGAGATCCAAAAAAGCACTTAAATGCTTAAAGAAAAACTTAGGCAAAATCTAGGTACCTAAATCCAAGGGAGTGATTCAAACACCCTATGTGGAGACACAGAGACTGTGCGCTGCTGAAGCTGCTTAGGTTGCTGAGAACTCAACGTTCTGCTAATGTATGTGGTCTGCAGTGCTGTTGTCTTTATGGTGCCGAACACTGAGCTGTGTTTTCCCTTTCTAAGATACTGTGGTAGTCATAAACTAATCGTCCTGCTACCTACACCCCTTTTTTGAATTCAAATCTAATTGCTACACATCAACTTGTCACCTATGTACTGGTAGTATGGAATTCACAAAACACAATCTGCATTTTCGTTCAAAATGGAGGCCTCTCTTTTGTTGCCGTGATAGGATTTCCAACTTAATTTATTATTAAATAGAGATATGTACTGTATCTTTGTAACAATAATAAAACCCGTATTGTTTATCCACACCAGAGTTGAATAATTTAACCAGTTAAAAGTAGTTGTAAGAGATATTTTAGCATGCTGCATGTCC
The DNA here is from genome assembly GCA_013398225.1 of Steatornis caripensis. Lineage (NCBI taxonomy): Eukaryota > Metazoa > Chordata > Aves > Caprimulgiformes > Steatornithidae > Steatornis > Steatornis caripensis. The sequence goes on from VZSC01004109.1 coordinate 62,463, forward strand.
CTGAATTTGTCTTGATCCTGTGGATTATATTCAGACGTTTTTGTTGGAAGTGGTTGAATTACTCTTTGTTAATGCTAACTTAAATAATATCAGACTGAAATTGGTCTATCTTAATGGAGAATCCCACCAGATTTGCTGATTTTGACATTGGCAAAAAACTTACAAATCTGTTACCTCTTATTTCCATTTCCATCTTCTGTTATTCTGGTTTAACTTCCAGATTTCTGCAAAGAGGCCTCTTCTTTTTATGGCTTCTTTCTACTGTAAACATGAGGTGGTTGAAGAGAAATGTAGTTTTAAAGAAATATTTTGCTCCACCGGCCAGATGAAGGAACAAATTAATTCTCTGATTAAGGCTTAGAGATCTCCTATCAGTACACTTTGAGAATTATATTTACCTTGCAGTATTCAACAGTTTGTTTTTTGTTTGTTTCTTTTTTTTTTTCAAAAAAAGAAAAGACGCTGAACCCCTTCTCTTTGGCCACATCTGGTCTTTTAAAATGGAATGAATTGATCCTCTGTGCTTCCAATCCTTGGAGGAGAGCTTGTATAAAACAATTGCAATGTCCACATCCTTGAATATGTAGTGTTTCCATCTCCTGATCTTCAAAAAAGAGGGATTAAATGCAATTCATGGTGCTCAGTGTGCATAATTTTGCAGGGATGGGTCAAATAGTTCTGTAGTATATCAGGTCCTGCTAGAATAAATTGGGAGATACAGATTGCCATCAGACTTTAACTAAATTTTAGAACTATAACTTTACTAATATGTCTCATTTGATGAAGTGCCTGCTGAGTCTACTCTGCGGTATTACGGCTAGTTTCAGCTTATTGTATTTTCACTGTTGTGAGTGTTGATATTTTATAGAAACTGAGCCTATTTTGAATTGTTTAGGAGAAGCTGGCACAAGTATGTCTGGGAAATAAATCCTTCATAAAAATATATCTGCTCTTGTGCCTGCCTTTCTCTCACAAACAGTAGACAGAAAAGTGGACAGATAGGTACCGCAAAGCTTAAAAGGTAACACCTTGGAATTTCAAGTCTATATACATTTTTTATGTATGTTGGAAATAATTTTTTGCAAGCATTATTTATGCAATTCATGAGCTTGCTGAGGTTTTAGTTAGTACAAAACCAAAAAAAGACAGTCAGGAAGGAGGCAGGATAGTACTGAGATGGCACTGGTAGTACTGAGATTTAATGAGTAGTTCTAGGGAGGTAACTACAGTGCTTGTATGTTGTAAAATAATGGAACGTTTCTTCAACATATTCTGAGAGTATAACATCATCAGGCAGGCTATGCTGCTCCTAGTATACAGTATCCATTAGACACAGTGATCTAAAAGTGACCATGACAGTGAACAGCATGAACTTAATCCACTGCAGCCCAGCGGCATACTTGATAATCAGACTGGTTACAACAACTGTCTGTAGCTGTGAAGAAGTGAGAAGAGCTGCTGTACAGCAAAGAAATGTATTGTGGCTGGTCCTTCGGCTCAGGAGGTAGGATGCGGAAGTGGATGTCCAGAGCTCCTCTCTTCACACTGTAGGCTGCTGCTTTCTGGAAAGAGAAAGTAACAATACAGACTGAATTTCTATAGTATTCAGCTGCATGGAATGGATTCCCATTGATGGGGTGAATGAATAACATAGCAGATTTAACTGATGGTTGCCATGATGTACTGAAACCTCTGCGAGGCCCTTGACTGAGTTCCACATGGCAGTCTGATTTAGAAAAGATTAGCACTATACAACATCAGTGTAGTCCATATTGTATGAATTAAAAACTGATCAGCTGACGGGTCATAAAAAGGAATTACTGAATTCTTCCCTGAGGAGAGTGTTTCTAGTGCAGCCTGTCTTTCAATTTCTTTATCAAGGCTTTGGAATAAAATATAATGTTACAGCTGGTAGAATTTGCAGATGGAATAAAAAAGAGCAGAGAAGGAAATATGATTTATAATTGCAGTTACAGTATTCAGAGAAGTGCTGTTCTTATGCAGTACTGATGGAAAGATGCTTAAAAATGGTGTGTGGAACTAGGAAACAGTAGCAAAAATGTTTCAAAAACTGCACTGAGATTTAAGTTTTCTCTGTGAATTCTCAGTGCTGTTATTTTAAATTTTACCTGTCTACTTGGGAAACAGAAGTGCCTTGGCAAGGTTCCATCCATACATACATTATTCTACCCTGTAATAGTTCCTACAAGTGTAAGTGTTATGAAACATTTACGTTCGCATCTTTAGTGCTCCAGACAAGGAACTACATATTTTTGTTTATTGTAGCTGGTTTTGTAGTAAAAAATATCTAAATTAATCTATATGGTGGCTAGTAGCAAAAAAAGTAATGCGAAAGTTGACAAAGTCATTGTTCTTTAGCTGATGAATTATTTTCTTCTTCTGCTGTAAAGTGGATGTTTTGTAGCGCACCTGAACAAACTGGAAAATCCTACAAGATTTTTGAGTGGAAATAACCATAATATTAATTGAAGGCTGATATTAACTTAAAATATTTTTTTGAGACGCGTAAGATGAGCAAGTGGCAGGACTAGAGGATTTATATGAAAACTGACAGAAGTCAGGTCTGTTTTCGTTGGTTCTATGTACATTTAACCAACTGTCAGTGACTATCATCCCTTTCAGTATGTGACATGATACAAGTGCTTTATTGCCTTCTCTGAACAGCTTTATACATTTCAAAAGAGCAAGGGATTATATTTTCCTCACCCAAATGTCTGAAGACCAGATTAAATCTTCTATTTCTTCCAGAGAGGCCAAGATTTTCCAGGGGTTTCACTGCTTGCACTGATTTATAGCATGGGCCGAAGTCCATTTGCTGGACAGGAGCAATCCCTGCTCAGTATGTTAGATATTACACAATTTCTCTCACTGTTGTGTTGGTTGCGTCTTGTTGACACGTGAGAAAGCAGTTAATTCTTTTGCTTGAGTATCTTCTAGGAATTGGGTTAACCCATGTGCATGAAGTTCAGCTACGAATTGTAAAGACAGCACTGCTGGATGAAGATGTTAGTGTGACCCTCTGCTCAGGGTAACCTCCATCACGCTTTTGTTCCTTCACTAGTTGACCTTGGGGAGAAGAGTCCAGTGAAGATGAGCAACTGCTGTTGGTGACAGCCTAGTTAGGTATAGAAGAGGACTTCAGTGTACAGCCTAAGAACCTTTGAACAATCAGTCACAGGGATTTTCTCATAGGAAATAATTCCAGAGTGACTGGTCCTAATAGATTGTCCTAGATTAATTTCCTGCACAGATTCTCAGGTAAGACTGTGCAAGATAAATTATACCAGAAGTTGCTGTCTTATCAGGGGTTAACCAGGAAGATTTGCATTCAAATTCATGCTCTAGCTTAATCCAAATTAGCTCCTCTGTATAGGTCAACCTTCATGTCTCTCAAGACCCTTAAATTTATTTTCCTAATTTGTCTTCCCTTTAAAAAAAACACTAAAAAGAAGACATTAGTAAGCATAGTTATAAGTAGCTGCACAGTCTTTGTTCCCTCGCCCCCATCCAATGCAATCGGAAATAATCACTAGAGAGGGCAATTTCTGTTTTTAATACAGATTACATGGTACCCAAGGTTTTGATTAAATTTGATTAAATTACACTGAATGTTAAATTAACTGGCAGTAGAAGTTAGTGGTAGCATTGTAATGAACTATTACAAGATCGTTTACAGTCAGGCAGCAACCATATGGCATTTACATGCGTATGCTGGTCCTACACTGACATGGAAATTGGTCTGATCCACGTGACCTGTGTTAGCTGGGGAAATTCTGTACTGAAGCCAATTGCCACACTTTGCAGATGCCAAAGGCAAACCTACTCTAATCCCATAATCCCATTTCATAATATAGACTTCCATGTAGTTTGGAGCACAAAACCAGAATGTATCTTGCTCAGTTAAAATATTTAGCTTGGTCTTCATTCTGGTGGCTTCACTGCATTCCAGATGCAGGAGATGGGAATTTGAAGATGGTTTACTTCAGCCAAATTTTGCAGTCTTTAATTGAGCAAAATATTCAGAAAGCACTATAGTTCAACATCTTCTCACCTTGCCAGTGAATTTGAAGTGCAGCGATAGGCAGAGCTCTTCCTCTATGTCATTTTAACCTGGCAATATAACAAAGCTCTTGCTGTGTAGCTCCAAAACATATTCTTCCATGGGAATTAGGTGAGAGATCCTCTACATGCAAGAGAAGGTTTAAGATTTGGCTCATTGATCTTGTTCTGGAACACTACTGGGAGTCTGTGGATTTCCAGGAAACACTTGAGGACAGCAGCACATACTCATAGTTTTCTCCCACCTGACCTCCCACTGCTCGACAAATACCTAAATCTGTCATACCCAGTAAATTTTACCCCTCATCCGTAATGCTTTTAGGCAGCAAAACATGGATGGCTTTTACCAAATCCTGAAGATTGGGGTTGAATTTTTGGGCTCATTTAATGTTTTTTAAAAAATATATACAGAGAAAAGCAAATATTCATTAAACCATCTGCGTTAATCACTGTTGATATTTCAGCAAAGAACTGAGAGTAACAACAGAAGCAAAAAATTAAAAATTCTTTATTTACAAAAATAAGCAGAGGAAATGTTAGCATGATGCGTATTAGAAGCCATTGTTTTGAGAATACTATTCCTGGGAATTTCAATGAATTTAAAATCTGATTTATAGTTATTTGGGGCATATTTAAATACACACCCTCTCCCCTCCCCCCCTTCCCCCCCCTTAATTCTATTTTCTTCCGACAGCTTAAGCAGCAAGGTAACTATATTTTGGAGTCATTGTTTTATTGATATAAAAATAATATCCTCTTACATTGCTCTAGCTTTTCCCTTACCACTGAGGATCTCAAGGCATTTCACAAACCATATTGTATTTATAGCAAGTGCTTTGCTTCCTACTGACAAGTATCCACTTCTGAGGCAAATGTAGCAACACATGGAAGTGAATTTTAGGGCTCTGTTTTGAGACACAACGGGAATTTCTTATGGTAGGAAGGGCAGAATTTCTTATGCAACTGAATTTGAGCATGAACTTGAGGATACAGGAGAGGCAGAGTCTCATGTCTCTTTCTGTCACATGCAATGTAGAATCTCATCAATAATATGCCATTTGATCTGCAGATGAAATTGGGTCTGCTGAGTATTCAATGCAGAAGTTGGAAAGTATCAGGTGTTGTGTTTTTGCTCATATTAGACTTCTTAAGAACTAAAATGTGAACTCTTCCTTTACTTTGGCTAAAGATGTAGACACAGGGTAGAACAAGATTCAACATCGTAGTTTGGCTAGTTTCTGCTCATCAGCAGGACCATGGGCACATGAACATTGTCTATCTCAATAACTGATTAAAATGTTTTAGATTAAATCGCCTACATCAGGACATGCAAACCAATTCTGAATGAGCTATTAAGTGTGTACAGCACATCAAAGTGGTAAGGAGAGAGCATTCTCTACGTTTCAGGTAACATCGTGTTGACCCAACATTACATTGGATTCACTAGTCCACCTGAAAGATTCGGATGTTAAACGAATCATGCATAATGAGATGAGATGTGGCGTGACAGGATTTACAGAAAACTCGAGTTCCTTGGTGCGATGGACAGGGAGGCTCTGTGCTGCAGTAGCCTTGCTGGTGTAAAACAGAGAGCTCCGTCTCGAATTGCAAGGCCTTGGATTCTGTGAATGGGAGGTCTGAAAATTCCCAGGAAGGACTTTGTTTGTATTCAGAAAAAATACACACACTAAGCATGGTTTCTGGTTAAATTTGTATTGATTATGTAACAGCAGGTTGTGCCATCTGTTCAGCAGTGGTGTATCATCCTGGTTGCTTCTATCATATATTTCTCTTGCTAAACTTACTTTTGGGTTTCAGTTTAGATTTGAGGTAATGGATATTCCAAGAGAAAAATGAGCCATGATCTTCTCCTCGTCTTGCCTATATTTTCCTTAAGTGTTTTCTTTCTATGTGATGGGTGGACAGCAGCATTTTTAACAGATGTTTTTCACAAGCTATTGCATAATTATTTTTCAAGTGGCTTCTAAAAGCAGATGTTTCCATGCCTTTGTTCTTTCCCCTCCTGACACTTTAACACAAACAGCAGATTCCACTGCTGCTGTCCTTTAGATCTAGTGAAGAAAATACCGTAGGAATGATGCTGTTTTTTTTTTTTTTCAGTCTATTTGTCAATAATAAATATGTACAGGCACAATTCTCCTGCCTTTCTCCCTTGTCACTAGCATTGCTTACAGATAGTATCTCAGACTTTCTCTTTTAGAAATGCTGTCAGTTTAGTATTTGTATCAGTCTAGCATTTGTTCTTTACTTTCTTCCAAGAACTCACTTCTGGTAGCATCCTGAGTGAGTAACTGTGAATCGTTTACACCCTGGGACCTCAATGTATAATTTTTTACCTCATGCCAGCATAGGTCACAACTGTCACTTGTGGCACTTGTGGCATCTTCGTCACTGTGAAGACCCTTTTGTATGATTTTGGATATTTTTTTGTGAAATAGCCCCATTTTCTTTTCCCCTCTCATGAATAGAGATTCAACAACTGGACTTTCCCATTGTGTACAAAAATAGCCCTGCTTTCTTGCAAACCATTTTGTAAGAGGCCTTCCTGATTTGACTGCTTGTTCCTCAAAGACCAAGGGAATGCAACTAAGAATGAAATAAAGGGCAAGGCCAGACAAGTTTCATCCAGACATAATTTATCATTACAAAAGATGAACTTCAGCTGTTAGTCTGAAATGATGATAAATGCCTGGATCAAGAAAACAAAAGCTTTCTAGTAAATCTACTCTGTGTCTTAATTTAAACCTCATGGATTTTACCTCCAGTATGTTTAACATCATCTGATGATATAGCACTACAGCTACATGACAGACTTTGTCCTGTTCTGATTCTGGGTTATTTTCTAATTGGTGTGGATGTAGTAACAAGAATTCTGCTTTCTTTATCTTCCCTTTTACTGGATTTTGAGGAAAGCAAAACATTTTTGAAAGACGTAAGATATTTGAAATTTCATGAGATCTTTACCTGGAGCACAAAATCATGGAACGGTTGAGGTTAAAAGAGACCTCTGGACATCATGTAGTCCAAGCTCCTTGCTCAAAGCAGGGTCAAGTACAGCAGGTTGTTTGAGACAGTGTCCAGTTCCATTTTGAATATCCATGAAGATGGACACTCCTAATCCTCTCTAGATGACCTGTTCTGGTGGTCTACCCCTGTCACAGTAAGAAGTTGTTTCCTTATATTGAAATGGATTGTCACGTATTTCAGTTTGTGCCTATCGCCACTTGTGCTTTCAGTGGACACCAAGAAGAGTCTTGAAAACCTCCCGTGATGGGGACTCCACCTTGTCCCTTAGGAGTTTGTTCCAGTGATTGATTGTTCTCACTGTAAAAAATTACTTACTTGTATCAAGATGAGTATATTGACCTTTCTCCTGCACCCTATCCCATTCAGCAGCTGGCCCATATTTTCCCTAGTCTTCCTTTTTCTGCTGATATACTTGTAGAAGTTGTTCTTGTTGCCCTTCCCATCCCTTGCTAGATTAAATTGCTGGTGAGCTTTGGCTTTCCTAATCCCATCTCTACGTGTTTAGACAGCTTCTCTGTATTCTTCCTAGGTCCACCTATTCCTGCTTCCATCTCTTGTATAGTTTGTATATCAGTTTTGTCAGAAGCACCTTGTTCATCCATTCAGGCCTCCTGCCACCTTTGCTTGAGTTCCTGCACATGGGGATGAACAGTTCTTGGGCATGGATGAGGTGATCTTTGAAAAATAGCCCTCTGTCCTGGACCCCTCTTTGCTCCAGGACTGTCTTCTGTAGGATTCTTCCAAGTAGGTTCCTGAACAGTCCAAAGTCTGCTCTCCTGAAGTCTAGTGTTGTGATTCTGCCTTTTGCTTTATTCTCTCCCCTCAGGATCCTGAACTCCACCATCCCATGGTCACTGCAATCAAGGGTTCCCCCAATCTTCATGTCTCTGACCAGATCTTCCTTGTTTGCAAGTGTGAGATCCAGCTGACTACCTACCCCCATTGACTCCTCAAACATCTAGGTTAAAAAATTATCCTCAGTGCACTTCAGAAACTCCTGAACTTCTTGTGCCCTCCTGTGTTTTTCCGCCAGCAGATATTTAGGCCGTTAAAGTTCCCAATGAGGACCAAGTTGGCTGAAGAAGACCTCATCTACTTCTTCCTGATCAGGTGGTCAGTAGCAGTTACTGATGTGGCCCATGTTGATCAACCCTCTTACTTTACCTGTTAGCTCATAGCTATATACTTTCTAGTTGTTTCTAAGTCACAAAAGCATCTTTGAAGGGAGACAGTAGAAACTTGATCCTTTGAGAACTTTAAAAATATGCTGGACAATTATGAGATGTGCCACAGGAAACAAGAATACATTGGCCATCTTTTTTTTTTTCATCCACTTTCTTTTTGTCTTTTCTGTGCAACAGCAATGTTAATCATTGCTATACTTCTGTTTCGGGCACCAGGCAGACAGCTTAGGTGAATGAAGGGACTTTACTGACACCAACGATTGTTGAGCCTGCTTATTTTTCCTTTTCCAACGAAATGTTTGAATCTTTATGAATTATCTTTTTTTTTTCTTTTGCTTCTTTCCTGTGTTCAGTCTTGGTGATTATCTTGGTGTTTTAGTTTTTTGGGAAACTGTAGCAATCACTTTTCCTCCAACTAAAACAATTTTGTATCGGTATTATTATGACACAAAAATTTGATGAAAAATGAATTTGCATTTGACTTTTCATGTTGTTTTCCTTTTCCCTGAATTATTTCTCCTGTATTTGATTGTTTTTCCTGCTGTATAATAAGTCCTGATGACCACAAAGGGGTTGGACATGACAGAAACATGTAACAGATGAAGATGCTTTTTGTTTCAATTTCTCTGTTCTGTAGGTATCTATTGAATTATCTAGTCATCTGTGTACTCGTTAAGATGTCTTATTTTATCTGGTCTTCCTCATCTGTTTTTTCAGGCTGAAATGTCTTTTTCAAGTGCTGCTAGACATTTGTAAGCCAAAAAAAGGACATGTTTACTTCAGCAAGTAAAGTTATAAATGCAGTCTTGCAAAGGGAGCCCAGTGGTCAATCTTGTCTAACCATGGGAAGTTTTCTTGCGTATTACAGAAAATGAAAGAAGAAGATTTGCTAATTGTAGTATGTTTGTTAGCTATGTGAATCAGTCTAACCATAATCCCAACCCCCCAAAAAGGGAAAAATAAATAGAAAGTTAGTGGCTGCTATACTGTAGTGTTTCCTTCTTTTCCAAAGCATAATCCAACTTCTTCTTGAGTTAATGTACACAAGTCACTTTAGCTGCTGGCTGCATAACTTTTGGCAGTTTATTTGATATATTCCAACCAATCTTTGTATAAAAAACTGTCTGAATTGTTTATAGGTTTGATCTCCTGCCCAGAGTTTATTCCATGATTTCTTATTTTGAAAACAACTGTACTTACAGGGATGCTATTTAGTAGTTTGGGCCTTGCACTGAAAGATGCAGAAGAGTCATAGAACTTAGGATCATTAGACATGTGTTTATCCACAGTTAAAAAAGATTAAAGCAAATGAGGCAATTCCACCTAACTATGTCATACTATGCAGTATGACAGTAATTTATGTTTTCACAACAATCTCTATTTTCGTTTCTTAAAATTTTGGAAGTGTAGAGTCACAAAGAAATAAGAAGTGACCTGTCAAATTACTGTCTCCACACTGAGTGCAGGGTGAAAAAGAAACTAACGGTACAAGATGAGGATCATGATGACTATGACTATTTCTACTGATTCTTTTTCCAGTTTCAATGTATGGGTTGTGTTAACAAGGTAGGTAGGAATTTTTGAACTCTTATAATTGCACAGTTCTGGAATTTAGTATTAAACTGGTGTCAAGGCTGTACACAAGTGTCTAAGCAACATTTTCATGTCTTCAAGAACATATTTAGATGAACCTTGGCTTTGCATTATCTTATCGTGGTGAGGAAAGGCAGTAGATGGAAGGAATTGTCATTTTTGAATCTGATCTGGCTCTGGCTGAAATCAATGATGCAGCACTCTGCAGAAAAATACCTGAACTATCTTTGAAGATCTTTATTCTCCATCTGAAAGCATTTATGCTTATGACATTGTTTTGTATCTGTGATAACTAGCTCGGCAGAATAATATATTGAATTAGTTTAGATGCAGCATTTCACTGATTCATCTATGCTGCTTCCAGAATTCAGCAGCTATTTCTGCATAGTGCTATACTGTTTGGGAAGTGAAGATGTGAACTCATCCTTTTTAGTCACCAGAGAATCCAAACAGGACATTTATTCCTCTTAGCCATAAGACCAAATCTGTATGTGAATCATCCAGCTTTGTTCCTGGGAAATAACACGTGTTGCTGAAAACCACCAGTCAATTTCCCCAATTGTTTAAAAAAAGAGGAAGAAGTTTATTGAAGGGGCAATTAACATTGCAAAGTAAAATACTGAAAGAACTCGGGAAATTGCAAAATGAGCCTTCATGGTTCCCTGTGTACTTTCATTAAGGTACAGATTTTAACCCATGGTATTGGGCACAAATTGGAGCACATGAAGTTCCACCTAAATATGAGGAAGAACTTCTTTACTGTAAGGGTAACAGAGCCCTGGCACAGGCTGCCCAGGGAGGTTGTGGAGTCTCCTTCTCTGGAGATATTCAAAACCCGCCTGGATGTGTTCCTGTGCAACCCGCTTTAGGGGCACCTGCTTTAGCAGGGGGTTGGACTGGGGGATCTCCAGAGGGCCCTTCCAACCCCTACCATTCTGTGATTCTGTGATTCTGTAATTAAACTAAGTTAATTGTTTCAGATTGTCTGGAATTTATGTACCAGCTTTAGAGATATTTTAAAAAAAAAACAGTCTGAGAATAATGAGTAGTTGATAACTCATTGAAGATAAGTGAGGAAAGGGAAAAAAGTAGTGACTACCTTTAGAAAGGAGGAAAAAGAACAGTTAGAAAGAAAAGACTAATCAATTTAAATACAATTCCCCCAAAATTCTGGAACAAATGACAACCTAATTTTAAAGACACAGAAAATAAAGAGTTGAATAACACCCAATGTATGAATAACAGTCAGAAACAAATCATGTCAGTTGTCAAACTATGTCAAACCAATCTACAACAGAGCATCAGGCTCTGGATACAGAAGAATTAGCAAGTCCCTATTTTAGTAAGATCTTTGATATTGCTTTATATGAAATTCTAATAAGAAATCAAGGCAAACATTCTCAATTAAACTACTATAGAGTGGATGCAAAATGGGCTTACTAACTGTATCTAAACGGTACTTTTCAGTAGTTGTTTAATGTATTGAATGAATATCTGCTGAGGCCTCCCAGTATTCAAGATTTTCAGTAGCGTCCTTCATGATGGTATTGAACCAGTTTATAAAATTTGCAATTGACGCTAACTCTGTATACAATAAAGAAAATAATTAGAATTCAAAATTATATTTAGAAATAAAGTTTGAGTGCTATTTGACAGACAAGTGCAAGTTATTGCACTCAGACAGGAATAATCAACTGTGTAAATGCAGGGTGGACAACCCAAGTAAGAATATTTCAGAAAAAGCACTAAGATTACAGTGGATCTGAAGCTGAATGTTAGTCAACAAGATGACTTAAAAAGAGAGATTTGAATGTGCTTGCATTGATTAGCCTAAAGAAGAGAAGACTGAAGAGAGGACGTGGTAGGAGAAGAGCTAATAGCATAAGTTGTGGCAAGACACATTCTGATTAGAAGTAAGGAAAACAGTTCTAATGGCAAGGGCGCTGAAGTGCTGGAAGAGATTGCCTAATGATAGCTTGGAGCATCCACCAACAGGTGAGACAAATACCTGTTTGGTTATAACAGCCTGCTGTAATGTGGGAGGAGGGGAAATGGGTAACCTCTGGAGTGATTCTGTATTTCTGTTTTCCTGCAGAACTCTTATTAAAAACGAGAGTTGCACGAGTGATTCCTGCCTTCTGCATAGAAAGTAGTTTTACTGCAGTGCATGTAATCTGCACAAGGTAGAAACATTATGACAGATGTTCCTTGGATTTAGCAGGTATGTTTTTTGCTTCGTTGACTCAATTATCATTCATATTGTGCAGTGTGGGTTTGACCCAAAGTCTGTCACCAGGCAGAATGGTTTAATAGATAGGGCACTGGGTGCAATCAGGCAACAAAAGTCTTCCTTTCTCTGCCACTGGCTGTTTTTGTAGTCCAGTTTAAATCCCTTGGGCTGCCTTTGGATTCTTTCCCATGTTTTGTTTGCCATATTTTTTTTGCCTTACATGACTCAAGGTCTTGCTTGATGCAAGCTCTGGTAAAAAGGGATTATGACGCTGTGGGTGTTTGTATAGCACCTGGTATTACAGTGCTTTAGCTAATTGAATCTTCAGTGTGCTACTGTAACACAAGTAATGAGCCACAATAACAGACACTAAAGACCACAAGTCTTCCTGTTGACTCCAGTGGAAGTAATTTAATCAGGCCTTGAATGAATGAAGAAGGGATCTTAAAAGGATATTCTTGGTCAGTAGTCTCTCTGAATGTCTTCACATCCTTGAGCCAACTTATTCTCCCATTCTCATTTGCTTGTGTGAGCTGTCATCCTACTCTGATTTGATGTGTCCCTGCTGTAGCATTTTGAAATACAGAATGCATGAAATATGCCTTTCATATGAGCATGCATTCTAGTTTTGCTCAGACACGTCTGTGATCAAAATCTGATATTCTCTGTCTAGCCATAGAATTCAGAGGCCACTCTTTTAACTTACCTAGGAAAGTATATTTTCCTAGAGAACTGGCTTGTACATGAAGTATATAGAGAATGGAACATTTGAAAAATTATGAGTAATCCATACACAAATGCTGGCCTAAGAGCAGAAGTCATAGCATGTTACATCTGAGAATCTTTTTCGCTTTTACTGTCATTTAAAAACTATTTAAGTTTTCATGATCTATCTTTTCATTTGAAAAAAAAAATCAGAGTCTAGCTAATGGTGAGACAGCTTAAAAATAATTGTAACTAGGAACTGGGCCATGATTAGAATTTTTCAGCTGTTCGTTTTATTGTTTGTTCCCAAAACCTTAAATGCACTCTCTGAGAACAATAACAACAGTTAGCATGTAACTCTGTATGAGCCAATTCATGCAGTCCTCTCTCAGTCTTTTTCTTACTGCAGAAAGACTCCTGTTTAGGGGGCTTTGTAAGGAATTCAGGGTTGGAACTATATGTTCTGACTGTTTTGCAATAATAAGATGGAAACTACCACGGAGAGAGAAGAAAAAAGCATAAAGAAAGGAGAAACAAAATAAAGTCCACCCTATTTGGATTTGGGAAAGTGTATAGAACAGAATAGGCTGTGATGTCCCATTTGGATAATAACTATCTCAGTTAACCTCAGTGAAATAGGTGAGATATTTGCTATTGGATTTGCTACCAGAGGGATGAAACTTCGCCATGAGGGTTATAGTGATAGGAACTACAAAGAAAAACAAAACATATAGAAAAAGATGATGGCCACTTGCCACAGTAAAACATAAGCTGATTTCAGAAATAAGAAATAATATTTTCTGTTCGTTAACCTTAGCTGATGCATGGAAGTTGTCAGCTTCTTGAGCCAGTGGCTGGTTGACCTTCATGGTTGCTCAAACCTCCAGATTGGTTTGACGTCTTTGGACCTACAGAAGCTAGGCACTTCTATTGTTAAAAAAGGACTTTTCTCCTACACATCTTGTGAAATCTTGGTCTGTGTATCTATTTGCAGATTGAGCTTCTAAGATTGGTGGTGAAATACAGGAATTGTAACCTGTTGTGGCGGAGTTCAGAAGTGGTGATCTACATTTGGGGTGGGGTTTTCAAAACTCCATTGCTTTTCAACAACTGCTGGAAGATAAAGTCTTGCAGGCAGTTGTGAAAGTGACACCCAAAAAGCCTATTTATAGTTAGCTGCAGCTCATACAAAGAGTATATAGTTGACAATGCCTTTCCACTATAAAACCTCTTATCACATCCTTACTATTTTGATTTCACTGAATTTCAATTAGGCTACCAAGTATGCATGGACTGCACAGTTGGGACCTTATATTACTTAATTTAGGAAGAGCTACTGTAAGCATAATTTGAACCTTTTCTCTTGGGAGAAGTATTGAAACCTCATACATGTTTTAGGATGAGTAAGGATGTGGTGTCACTCACAGTGAGAGCCTCGTTTAGAGCCCATTGATGTCAATGGAAACACTTCCCTTTGCCTCAGTAGGCTGTGGACCAGGAGGATGCCAGAGTAACTGAACTAAAGATTCTGCTGACTGTATCATATAGTGTATGCTGTACAGTTTTATAAAAATGAACACATTTACTTAGCAAAAAATACCTAACATTTAATTTAAAAAGCATAGCATAAAAATAATGGATTTTGCTCTACTGATGTTTTAAGCTTTAATTTAATGTAGCATAGTGAAAAAGACACCAAATATTCTAGTTTTGTATCATTAGAACCAGATGGTCCATGAAAGACTTTTGGCTAAACTAGAGTTGAGAAAGCTTGTAAACTCTGGCTAGTCTGAAAATGTGCTCAAAATTGCTACATCGGACGATATGCCCAGTTTTATATTGTGGAATTCTTTGGAAATTGTTTTCCTGACATCCTGGTAAGGTGTTATACAATTTAAGCAATTTTAAGAAACTTTTTTGGATGCTACTGTCATTATTGTTCTGCTTTGGAATGGGAGAAACAACAAAATTGCCCTAATGCAGTGAATTGGAGTATCCCGGAAAACATCACAGTGAAGAACTAATGAGAAAAAGGATTGTTATTACTTGTTATTGAATTATTGTGTTTATGTGATGGGTCAAATTTGTTTGTCTCAAAAAATTAAAAAAATCCCCAAATCCCCCAACCCAAACCCTCATGACATTCACCCTGGAAGAATGATAAATCTTTTCTCTTTACCATAATAGCAGTGCTGTTATTGAACATCCCTAGCTGACAGTGACCAGACAGAATATTAACTGATTAACTCCAGAATGCAATATTAAAGTAATAATGACCATCAAGAATGTTATGTGCAACTTAACTGTTAAAATTTACTTCAATATTAAGTCTGCCACTACAGTCCTGTGGTAGTTCTTCTGCATCCTGGGAGATAACTTGCCTGCAGCCAGCTACTACTTATGCTATTTACTTGTGTAGTCTGAAGAGTGAAAGGAGGAGGCAGTTTCGATGAGGTAGACAGGTAGGAATTGACACAGATTGCTCAAGAGAAATAGAGGTAACCTGAAATGTATTTCCTGTTGCTAATAGAGATTGTGAGAAAAACAACAGCCCGTAATACTTCAATAGATTTCAGTATATTTAAGATCAGAGATAACTTTTAGAGCCTTACTTCATGACTTATATAACAGACTACCAATTGCAACCAGTAATCTGAAATCGAACTAGAGCATATCAAGTGTCTGGTTGCTACTCTTAATAGTCTGGATGACATTATACAATAGTCTCATACCTTGGACATTAGGAATAGATTTTCTAAACTTTTTTTTCCTGTGATTTCCTACTAATCCTTCTCAGGTGAGAACTTCTTGCCTCTGCTGTATTAGTGGTTTTATTGTTCCTAGCTAAGCTGTTTGCATGCAGGAGGCAAGCAGGATCAGATTTTCTGTGCAGGTGTTTTTGAATTTCAGTACTGAAACATGGTCTTCCTCTAAGTTTTGCAAATATAGATCAAGCTGATTTCAGTGGGGCTACTCACTAAGCAACGGCTGCAATGGAAAGTCCTTCCAGGTAGTTAAACTACCTTTTATAGAAAATCACATTTAAAAACATGGTAATAACAGGGCTACAGCAGGCAGCACAAGTGCTTGGTGCAACAGCATTGTGCCTCTGAACAAGTAAAGTTCAATTATAACTAACTTGTGTGTGACATTTGGTTTCTTTCTAACTGTGTACCCAAATCCCTGGTAGCTCTATTAGCCTGATTATTTCTTTTTCTTTTTCCCCAAGCAGATGTATGTATAGGTATGTGCGTAAACACTTGTTTTCATGCATGTGTCTGCTAGGGGTTGTGAATTTGTATCAGTGATTTGCATGGCAAAGTTAAGTGAGTATACATAGCCCTGCAAATATTGACAAGGTGATATGTCCTTTGGTCTTCTGTAGTTTCACAGGAGGGTGTTAGCTTAGGATTTTCTTTGCTTTTAAACTTTCTGGGCTCGGTACTTTTCATTTGAACATTAAGGTCTAGTACATCAGGCTCCTAAGACTTCATCCATGACAACTGACAGTTTTCATATGTTAAGGAGTTTAAATGAAAAGTTTTATTGCTTCTACATACTAAACCAAACCCTTCCAGAATTAAAGATAATGAAAAACAAATTAAATGATCATGTAAAGTCATGACTTCCACAATTCTCTGTACAAAATCATGTATTGTTTTGGCTTTGCCTTATTACGCATTAGAGTTTATTTGGAAAATCCTTGTATCTTAGTGAAGATTTTGAAAAACTTAGTCTGTGTTTCAAGTTTGTAAGGGAACTTGAAGCAAGAAAAACGTAATGTGACTTTGGGTTAACATTTCTCAACAGTGTCCATGTCATAAAACACAAGACTTTCATTTGTATAATTTGGCCATAGGGTACAGGGAGAAGTAGGCAATAGGCAGTGGAAAATATACTGGAGGAGAAGTAGAGATTTGGATCAGAGAAACTATGGCAGAAGCCTGTGAATTTGTGAAAACCTGTGTGTCTTTTTAAAAAACAAAAGGGGAAAGAATCTTGACTAGCATGGCTATAAACCATCTCTTAATCTGTGACCTACAAACTGTCCTTTAAGAAAATACTTTGTGTTGTAAAATTACTCCAGAAATCAGAACTTGGGCAAAGAGTTAGCTTTGAAACTAACAGTAAGTTTTCATTAAAAGACAACCTGACTGTTAGTCCACTAGTTGAATGATACATCCAGAGAAGGCCTGCAAAAAATAAAATGCTTCCCGTTAGAGCTAATGTGTGTATTTTCAATGTGCCCCAAGTACGGGGTGCCGTTGGTGCCAGAATAGGAACCTAGTCGTGATCCTGAGAGTTGTACTTTCCTCCCTGTCTTGTGCTCTTGCTGTTGAGAGGAATCAGGTAAATTCCAGTTAAATGATCTCGTCTCCCAATATGTCAGCTCAGTGCTGCAGGTCTTCATGGTTCCAGTGTAAACCCATGTAAGGCCCATGCCTGCAGAGCGGCTGTTGGAAGCATGTGAGCCATTACCTGCTCTGAGGTAGTGACTTGTGCATGGTAAGTCAGATACTGCAGAATGCCAAACAGCCACAAGTCTTCTTGATAACAGCTTCGGGCAAACACAAATGACTGTATGCGCTATGCCGAGCTGTGTAATTACTTGCATTTGTTTTAATGGATGCAGCATGTGGCTGCTTATTCAGAGTACTTCTGCTGTAAATGTAGAAGTCATTTTTGAACAGATCTTAAAAGACATCTTGTAAAGTAGATAGAGATCATTTTCCTTCTTCCTCGTTTACTTTATAGCTCCCCTATGAAATCTGAAGAGAATGAGAATTGTTAGTCTGGGAAATCTGACAATTTTAAGAAGAAACAGTTCTTGCAAGAGAAGAGCAAATAACATAATTTACTTGTGGCCCCTGTTTTGCAAATTTATATTTTTGCCCTTAGGTCAGGAAACACTTAAAAGCTGGTGCTACACAAACCTGTGCTTTGGTCCTAGAACTAGCAAATAAAACACGTGGTAAATACTGAAACACTAAACAAAAGAAGCTGTTCTGAGAGCGTATGTTGGAGTCTAGGAAGTAAGTAAAGGGGAGAAGGAAGGACAAGCTTTCTTCATAGCGTTTGCTTTAAAGTTACCTTGCACATCAACTCACAGTGAGATTCTGTAGCTCTGCATATGAAGAAACAGTTTATCATAATTTCAAATCAAACTAGGGAAATATCCATTAGTCCCCCAAGCTGTTTAAATCCATTTAATATCAAGAGGTGAAAAAGCCACTCAAATCCATGGTAGTGTTTTTAGACTGGCTGACCTAGTTAAAGGCTGGCTGATATGTGGTTGAGGCCCCATATGAAGTAGTAAATGCAACATTACTGCCAATGGGCAGCCACGTGCACCTTTACAGCCAAAAGATAAGTGCCATAAAACCCAGCATGGGAATTGCCAGGTTAATGTGCAGCAGCAATTCTTTCTCTACTTTGTATTAGGTGACAAGATGACACCATGCACTCAGATGTTGACTCTGTGCCTTGGGGAAGCTGTTGGAGAACAGAGCAAAGAGGAGTTTTTGCACTAGTGCATTCGTTTGGCTTTGTGAGGCTCAGTTCACGTATTCAAGTTATATCGTCTAAGGGCAGAAGGGACCACAGTGAGTGCTCCCTGGCCCTGGTGGAGCACAAAATTTTGAAAAATCATTACTGCTCCCAACATCTGTTATGTGATCCTGTAATAGATCCTATTCCAATGCATTTCCACGGACAGGATGGTTGTAACGTGCATAAAGTCAGCCAGCCAACCAGATGTTTTGAGGCACACAGTATAATTATTGATATGAAAAATCAAAACAAGGTAACATATAAAGGCAGCCACTGTCAGATCATTATGGATGAGACCATTAGTCTTGTTGCTGTAACAAACCCTGTATTCATTATGGTAGCTCAGGGCATTTTTTTTCTTTGCCATAATTGGCTCTTCTCTTAATGAATATTGCAAATCATAACCCAAATTATATGCCTTAAGCTGTCTTAATTTTTGATTTGAGTTCAGAAACTTGATTTGTGTCACAGCAAATCATTCCCCAATGGAGGAAATGGAGAGAGACATGTCATGAAGAGGCTGTAGAATTCTGTGTGGACAAGCAGTAATTCAGAACTCTGGTACAGAGTAATCTCCACACTGTGTTTGGACTTCGCCCTGGACTCTTCTGTGAGCTCCCTCACAGGAGGTAGTTCTGACTTTCACAGTGTTTTGATAAAGACTCAAAGTGTTTCACCAAAGAGATTTGAGCTTTACTGATAGTGCCGTATGTCAGCTCTGTTAGTGTCATTGGTGGGGAAGAAGTGAAAACGTATTGAAATTTTGCTCCCAAGCTGATAAAAAATTGGACTTTTTTTTACTTCCCATCTCATCTCCAGATAATGTCTTTTTCCTTTTGAAAGATTGTGGACTAACTTTTGATTAAAAACCAAAGCAAAACAGAAGAAAAATCACAAGAGATCTGTCAAAACCAAATATCTCCTAAAAGATACTGAGAAACATTGGATTTTTTTCAGTTGAGAGATTTCTATTTTTCAATTAAATTATATATTTTATACATATTTGACCTTTTTATAAAAAAGCCATTAAGTTTTATTGACTGCCACAAGCTGCAATAAAAGTAGGGTTCCAATAGAACCGTTCTGAAGAGGAAATTTTAAAGACAAATTAATTAACTTAGAGTCCAATTTTGTCTGCACAATAACATGTAGTAAACATGTAAGTCTAGTGGCAACTGCAAATAGTATGTGGATACCTGTTAACATCTGTTTTCTGTGTATCATTTACTGTCCAAGCATGACAACTTCATTGCCATATTGACCTTAAACTAAAGTCACTCGTGAAATAAGAACAATGAGTCACAGTAAGTGCTTGGATCAAGCAAAGGACCAAGAACTCTTGAAACTGTTCACCTTCAGGGCATGCTTTATAGCCTAGCTTCTTGAACAGATATCTAGGGAGAATTGGGAAGGGTTGGCCTCTATGAGATGGGGAGATGTTGTGCAATGGGATGTTCTTGCTGGCTGGTTCTTTCATGTGGGTGGGGTTTTGTTGTTCTTATTTTTATTGTTATAGGATTGTGAGATGGGGAATTGTTTTTCCATTAGAAAAGGCAAAACAACTGCTTTCAGTGTAGGATGACCTTTTAGATTATGTTCATGAACCACAAACCAAAAGAACACAATGAAATACTCCCTGGGCAAGCACAGTGAGCTTGACTCACCATGTTACTCCAGTTCTGCACCAGATCAGTTCAGCTGAACAAAGATGGAGCTTTACCACACATACTGTCTGAGGGGGAGAGATCTTATGCTGCCCCTCACCAGAATGCTGGTTTGCAGAGAATGAGCACAGCTGATTCACTGTGGAAAAAGAATTACTGTCCATGGGGATCCTTTTTATGTCTGTATTGGCTGAATGTCATGAAGAATCAAGACTATGAAGAAAAGCTTGCCCCAGAGTATTGAGATAGAGGATTTATATCACACGATATGTGTATCATGTACACGCCATGATGTATCCTGACATGACATGACATGTTTCATGAAGAATATTCTGAAAAATTAGGGTAAACAAAAGGATCTGTGGAACTTGCATTTCCTAGTTCACAATGACCTCCATAATATCAGAGAAGGTGTCAGCACTTAGACTGTTTTGGAGAAAATACTTGCATCTATGTCAGCTCTAGAAACTAGGCCTTGTAATGGGTAGTGGCTGACATAACACATATGTCACACTTATCCTTGTTAGGATGTTTTGAGGCTTTCCTTTGAGTAGCTGCCTACCACAGAAATAAATCATCTCCTCGTAGAGAGCAAATGAACAACAACATGTGAAACGAGGATTTATGGCTCTGACTGCTTTTCTAAATGCCATAGGTGCCCTGGACTGCAGTTCGATAGTGCCTCCTAGAGGCACAGACTACAGGTACGAGGGCAGGAGGCTGCGGTGTAGCTCACACGTTGAGGCAGTATGCAATGCCAATTGCCTATTTACCAGTGTGTTGGCTGATTTCCTCTGCAGCTGTTGTGACTTGTGAATATTTGATTCATTTAATGCAATGGAAATGCGCAGTACTTGGCCGCTGAACCAGTGTAGACTGTCTGTTAATATGAGATAGTGCTTTATGGTTTCTGGCTTGCCTTTATTCCCCCATTGTGGATGCTACACTAATAGCTGTGCCTTCTACATAGAAAAAGGAATCCTTGCTTTCCAGGAGATGGTAAATCTAGGTGAGAATTATGCAATTCTGTGAAGGTGAATCACAGAGGAGAATATTAATTGGCAAACTTGACTACATTGTAAACACTTTTAATCTTCAGTCAAGATAAACGACTTGCAAAACCCAGACTAATTTGTTTCTGATGACTGATTCCAGTAGGCTGTATTCCTGAAAGCAAAGCAAATTCTACACTGACTATGCAAGCCATGGCTATTCTTGCAATCTCTAGATAGATGGTTGTTCCAAATCTTTTCACCTATATTGACACTGAATTGACCTCCAGTTGGCTAATGGGTAGTATAGAATAAGAATGTTGAATACAGATTTAATATGGGATAGAAAAGGATGTGTTTGGACATTCACTCTGCCACTTGTTTTGGCACTTGGCATCCGGAGGGTACATTTCTGGCATTTGCATCATCCAGGCTTTTTTCTGTGAGTTGCCTTATTCGAAGTGGATGGGACTGATATTATGTGACCTGCTATAGCCCCAGAAAGTCCACTGTTTTGTATAGACCATTAGACATTTCTGAGATGGGTTAAGTCATTTCAGTGTGCTGCAAGATTTTCAAATACTTTCTGAGAATGACCCATTTCTGAACAGAAAATCTTCCTTTTGGATACATCCCTTCTGTTTAAAGCTGCTTCCATCATTGCTTCCCATCTGTGGTCCTGCTGTCCATTTGTAGCGACGTTGTTTCCCTGTCTCTGTTCAATGGTGAATGCAGGATATGACTACTAAGGAAGCAAATATTTAATGTGTCTTTCATCAGTCTTTACTGTGACAAGTGTTTTGTTCTTTCTGAGCTGAAGGTAGTCATTCTGGATAATGCTAACTTGGCCTTCTAAGTATTGCTTCCTGTATGTCTTTGTTCCTTGCTCTTGCTGATGACTCCAGCTCCTGTGGCAGCTCCTGATTCTTTTCCAGTTGTTATTAGGGTCCTGATATTAGGGGATTATTTTTTGTCTGTCCAGAATCAGAAGAGGCATCTGGACCTTTATCAGGCAATGAAGCAGAAGTGCAAAGTAGAAGCAAACAATGTAAATGGATATCTGGGTGGGTAATGGGAATTCTGTCAGTACAGAACTATCAGAACCTGATCTGTGATGGGTGATAGTTGTAGTAATAATAAGTACATACTACTAGGTAGAGGATCAGAAAATATGCATTGAAGCGGTTTAGCTTGTTGTTGCCTTGCTTGCCATCATCTTGGATTGGGGTGAGAAGTGCAGTGAGTTTAACACTACAGGTTGCTGTTAAATAGTCCTGAGGCGTTATAACTTGAATTGGAGAGGCTTCTTTTTCTCTTAAACATTTTGATGTAAATAGAGGTTTGACTGGAAGTGGAAGGAGACAGATTGGGTAGAAAAAAGCACAGGAGCTCATGAGCAGATTTCTGTGCTGAAAAGGTATCTGATGGCAAAACTTTGATCCTTATGGAGACTGTATTTGTCAGAGAAACAGTTCATTCTAGGTTCAGTGAATGTACAGGTTTTTTTTTTTTTTCTTTCAGTGAAGTCATCAGTTATCACTGAGGCTGAAGGGAAGACTAGATTGACCTCTGCATTGGCTCAGAAAAAAACATTTCTATTGATCATATCTGCTTAACATCCAATTCTTTGTGCAGGCAGACAGTGCTGTCTAGGAGATGGGAGGGAGGCAAGGCTGTATGTTGGGAAAAAACAGAGCCCAAATGCAGATTCTATTTCATATATATGAGCAAAACCCAACCAGTATCAGGAGTGTGTAGTGCATAAGAACTGGCTGTGTGTGAAACAACATGGGTTTGTAGCAGAAACAGTTTTACTTCTGAGGATGTTGAAAATCTACCCTGACTGGGTGCAGCCTGCTCCCAGGGGGTGTTCCTCAAGCACTTCTAGGTCTTTGGGCAATCTCAGGGTTCCATTGGAGCAGTTTGTTGTCCAATTTAATTTGGGAAAAAAAACCCCAACTTGACAATGATACGAACTTATTTTTCTAAAAGTGAACGTGTTGAAATATCCTTCTTGCAGGAAATTTTGAGATGCCATGCTTTGACTCCTGTTTAGAATTAAGACCTTTTTGGAAATGTGGGAATTTCCTCCCCACAGAACAGAATGTTCAAGTTTTTATCAGCTGTTGCAGAACTGTGGTGCTCTCTGGCAAAGGAGACTTTATGCCAGATCAAAACCTCAAGTGCAGGGGAAAGACATTATCAGGTTACTCAAGCAGATCATCTCACAGCTTCTCCTATAGGCTTGGTCTTCTTTGACAAATGATTGCATTTTAAAAATTTTTTTTTTCCTTTTCCTGAGGCAAGTTAATGAGCATAAAATAATTATCTTGCCATGGTATCTCAAGTGGAAACAAACTGGCTGAAATATCTCCAAGTAGTTAGGTGAAGTCAGAATTATGCCCTAGTATTGTGTTGACTTCCTCTAATATACTACTTAAGTGTTCAACAATAGATTAACAAATGTGAGTCATTTTTTCTATTATAGAAATGTGCTTCTTATTGTCAGTTAAGACAATCTTAAGAACAATGACTTGTGTCACTCCTCTTAAGCTTAGAGAAGGATTGAAGTAGTGATTTGAATGGTTTCAGAATTCCAATATCTTATTATTTTATTCTCTGAAATTGGATTGAAGATGGCATTTTGAATACAATTTTTGCTATGCTGAAGTGTGTCTGAGGGCGGGACTGGCAGATGTAAGGTAGCCCCTATGAGACACCTGTAGCAGCAGATAAACAACAGGTGGAATACATTCTTTTACTGAGTCTGTGCTGAAGCACTTTTGCTGTGAGACTGTAGGTGACATACTTATCCTTCCTAGTTCTCCAACAGTAGAATTTGCCATTGTTTCTCCAAACTTCGCAGCACTGATTTTGAAGAACTGTCCATTAAACCGTCTGCAGCCAACTGACTGACACATTTTGTTTTTATTAGATCACTTTCAACAATCCTTTTGGACAAATTTTGTTGTAAATTTTCAATTTATGAAGTGTTATCATATATAGTTTCATATATTTCCCTCAAAGGTAGTGTAATCACTTTTTTCTTTATATGTCTAATTGCAAATTTATCTGTAAAAAAATGTTACCAGCATCCATTATCAGTATGAAGCATGCCTCAGATTCCATCATTGAGGCTGCTGGCATTTTAAAAAAGCTCCAGAGTTAATAAAGACCAAAATAGTCTCAAATAAGATACTGCATATTTAGTTTACTTACGGTTGCTGTCATGCACCTTTGGAAAGAATTATGGGGTCTGTTAATCTGTCTATGTGATTAAGTGATGAAGCTTGACTGTGATCTGCTAGTACAGACTTGTTTTTGTTATCAGAGTTTATGTAGGTAAAGCTCTGTGTTTCAAAGGTAAAGCTTTGTGTTTATGAGTAATTATTCTGTGAACTGGTACCTTCCCATAGTGAAACAGCTGGCTGAGAGTACAGTTGTCCTCACGTTAAACAAGACCATTGGTATCCAGGAAGATTTTCCCTGGAAGTTTTTCAGCACTGCAGGGATGGAGAGGTCCCTTGGAAACTCTTCCTGCTGATATGTGAGGCTGCTGAGAGCTCTTTGCCATGTGTTTTTGTAACTCCCATAATCTGTAGACCACACTTGTGTGGTCAAAGTATAGCTAACATGGAAAGGAGTGTTTGTGAACTTGTGACTGGACTAGTTGCAGTTTCACAGAAGAAAACCAGCTTTATCTCTCTAATCCTTCTGCTGGCAGGCAGGACATGAAAAATGAAGGTAAGACACTGTACCTATTTATTGCTTAACTTTTTCCCATAAATTCCAACCTTGTGGTTTAAAAAACACAACAAAATCCAGTAATTCTCAGATGTAAACAAGTAGAAAAATAATACTCCGGAGTGCAAGAGCTTGTAAGTATCCAAACCCTAAATATGTGAACACAGCTGCATGTCACTTGGCCCACCACAGTTCTGACACAAAACTATGTGAAATGTTTGAAAATGCCCAGAATATTGCAAATATCTGATGATCTCCTAATTGAACAAGACCAGTGCAACTGTTAAAAATGCTAATGGAATGAATAAAGAGTTGTGCTGAAATTATATAAACATCCCTCTTCCTCAGCTAATATTTAAAAGATCCAACCAAAGCCCTCCCGCAGTAATGCTGTGCAAGCTAGAGATCTTGCAATGCTTGCTGAATGTATTACTCTGCCTGTGAGTAATCCAGCTGCATTTTAAGGCATTCTCATGATCTGTCTGTTTTTTGGGGGAGGTCAGTGTCCCACAGTTCAGTGAGAGGCAATATCTTCAGATGGCACCGAACACGGTAGCACAGAACAGAAATATTATGGCTGTGCCAGTGTGGTATTGTAACTAGAGTAATTGCTGTTGCTGGTTACCCTAGTAGCTTGTCTGCCTTTATCAAGTATATTCTGAATGACTGAACCTGTTTATGACTCCTGGGCAATGGCTGAAGTTCTACACCCTCCTGGTCTTGTATTGGCTGCTCTGAACTATGTCCTTATCCATAGCTGGGTTCCTGTGGTAAGTAAAACAGTGATGAGAATACTAGCTGCGTGTGCAATGTTTGGAAATTAAAATTCATCCTCAGACAAGAAGTTAATCAGTAAATCTTGAATGTCTAAAGTGAAGTGAAAAGTGCTTTGGAAGTCACAAAAACATGGCAGAAAACAACAATTGTTTAGAAGAGTATTAGTGGAATTTACTCAGTCATAAATGTTATTTGCATGCCAGGTCTTCTTTCAAAGCCATAGGTTTTTTTTCATTTAGTTGCTGCTTGGTAATAAACCTAATAAGCTTCTGGAAATAGCTACTTGCCCCAGAGCGATAGATGCAGGCTTCAACTTTAAAGCGTCTTAAGTAACATTTAAAAAATACTTTTAATTCTATGCAATTGGAAAAGCAATGTTTCCATGTATTAGTAATTTCAAAAAAAAATTACACTGCTTTCACTTTTCCCCCCATAGCTTTCTTTCTCATCTCCAATACTTCAGTAAAAATGTCATGTTTTGGTTTAATCCAGTTTCCCATTTTTTAAAAGGTATTTTGTGAAGAAACTTTTCTGCATTGTAAATTTTCTATCTGTTGTACTTCCAACCTGTGATGCTGAAAGTAGGCTGTCATCTCCTAGTTATTTGTTACATTCAAAGATGGCATTGCCAAAATATATGGTTGCTAGTGCTGGCTTTTAGCTGGTTCTTCTGTTGCTAAAATTTGCAAATATTTTAGAATTGTGACCGGAATCTCAATCAGTTAAATATTTTTAAATTTTATTTTCCTCAGTCAAGAAGAGAAAGATAGGAAAAGACAGACTCAGCTGTTTTGCAGATGATCAATTTTCTTGTCTCTCTTCCTGGCCTGAGGAGCATATTTGGAATTAAAATTTCAATGAGCTCAGGTATACATCTATGTTGGGCATTTTTTCTTAAGTTATGATCTGTGTCTTTTGGGGCAGGGACTGCTTTGATTCATCCAGTTATTCAGCAAGTGTCAGTGACTAGTATTACCTGAAAATGTTCAACATTGTTTCTAAGTCATATTAGAAATCATGACTTCTCATAAATATATCTACTATATATTTTCCTACTGCTCTCACTGCCATGATGGCATCTCTGTAGATGTGTAGTGCTTACCAAACAGAAGGGCCATTTCTTCACAAACCTTCATGAATTCAGATGTTAGAAACTACATTTTGGCTTGTCCAGTAGCTCCCTTGTGCAAATAGTGTCAAGATGCAGAAAAGGGCATAGACTGTAGAAATGAATGGGAACAGCGTGAAGGCTGCTGTATGCCAGGATTGTCTCCAGGAATTTTCTCCAGGAATTTTCAGTAAATCAGGCAGCTGATCTTCTGAGCTGCAGTGCATTGAAACTTCAGGTATATAAGCATTTTCAACTATATATACTAACATGAGTATATGTGTGATCAACTCTATTCATAGTATCTAATACTTTTTATCTAGAAGAGCTTGGTTTTACATTTACCAGACTTTTTGCTTTGCCAGGTGGCAGGATATTACTGTTTGAAAAACTGTTCTGTCTCAAAAGTGTGTGTGCATCTTCTAGGACAATGAGAGAAAAATTTGTAGTGTCCAGAAAAGGTCACTTCTGACATTGAGCAAATTATTATCTACAAGAAAAGTTAATCTGAGAAGAATACTGGTGGTGATGGGAAGGAGCCAGACCTCACCAGGGACATGTTTGTCTTCTGCCTCCTCTCTTGGGGGTTTAGCTGATCATCTGCAATGGTGGATGTTGCAGTTTAATTCTGTCTTCTGCTCTGGAGATTTAGATCCTGCTGTCCTGTCTCTTAGGACATGAGATGAGCAATTACCAGCAGTGAGATTTACCACAATGTGTTCTCAGTTATTCCTCTTTACACTTTTTGCTTCAGAGGAGCAGTCTGGGGAGCTGATGCCCTCTCTGCTGTGGGAGTGTGCTTATCACCTGGCTTTAATAGTGTTCTCAGTCTTGATGATGGTCACTTAAACACTGCATGCAAAGTGAACCACTTCCAATGCAAGGAGTTAGAACCTACCTCACAATCCTCTGGTACCTCGTCACACAAGCAAAGTCGGATCAGAATTCAAACCCATGCTTTGTCTGATGAAAATAAGAGTTTGAATTTGGGTCCCTAACTCCTTTTATGAGTATCATCCCAGCAATTACTCTCGGGATCATTCCAAAATGGAACTGATCCAATAAGTCACTTCAATAAGTCACAGACTACTTCAATAATAGTTGAGTGTCAACAAGCAATAGAGTAAGAATGACTCTCCAACCTGATGTTAATGGTTCTCACTTTGGAAGCTGTGGCAAACCCTGTTGTAGTCAATCCAGCGGGAAAGAAACTTCCTCAGTATAGCAAAGGAGTAAATAGTGTATAAAAATTTGGAGAGAACAATCTTTTTGCAACAATTTTGTAAGTATTTTCTTGCCTTTCCTTACCTTTTATGTTTGCATTTGACAAATGTTTGCATTTTCTAAATATCTTTCCTCTTGACACATATGGAACATTTCATGTTAAATGAAGTACAGTGGGCTGGGTGGGGATGGTAGTGGTTTTGGTGTGGAAACCTGGAAAAATTGTGAATTCGGTTCAGTTTGAACCAACATTCTTTTTCAACTGTTTGACTTGGCAGCTGAACTGAAAAACCAGTTATTTGCACAGCCCTAAGCCCTCCTTTGCAGTTGGACCCCTGCGTTTTACTAGGAAAATTGTAGCATAGTCCCTGGAGCTGTTCATCCATTGCACAGAGGCATGAAATGGAAATCCCACTAAAATTTAGGGTTGTCTGAAGTTTTTTGGAAATGAGGAAGCTCTGAAATGTGATTAAATGATGGCATCCACAGTGTGTGTACTATTGGACTCTCCAAAGACACATTGTTGTTTTCACAGATTCCCTCTGTCATTTACTTGTCAAAAAGATACCTTAGATGCACATCCTTATGGGAAATGTTATAAAGAGGAGGGCTCTTGACTTGTGTGCTTTGTTAGCTGGGAACAGACATTCCTTTTTCTAACTTTTTTCACTCCATGATGTAATGAGAACATTTTAAATCAGGACAAACAAATTGCAAAAAATGGAGACTTAATTTGAACATGTAAATTAATCACATGTTGTAACAATTGTAATTCATAACTGAACATCCATTAGCAGACAACGCTGTTCCTCATTCTTTTGTTTGCATGTTTATGGTAATCACGCAATAGGATTTATGGTGCATGTCACCCTTTGAAAATTAATTCTGCGTCAACTTAGGAGATGTGTTCCCATTTCTGTTGTATAGCTTTGCTCTATAAATGCAGATAATTGCAAATTAAGCCCCAGATGTCTAAAGAGCAGCAGGAGTGACCATTATTTGATATATGATGCACATCATGTCATTTCTGTGTCACTCCTCTAGGGTTAAATGAGTTTCATGTTTTGGATATCTTAGGAAAATAATAAACAATGTAGTTCATCCAAAAAACATCTCCTGATTTTTTTTTTGTTAAATAGAAGACAAAGATATTTAAAATATGTTTTCAATCGCCTGCTAAGAAATTAAGTTCACATAAAATAAACCTTTTTCATCCTGAAAAATTGTGAATTTACCTCCTATGGCAATTTAGAAAAAGCCAAAATGTATCCACATTGTGTATTTAGCAAGTAAAGAACTCAATTGCTGTGGTGGGCTACATTAAATATAGATGGATGAGAATGAGGTCAGTGGAGTGAATGCAAGCGGTACCCCTCAGAGCTAATGTGCATGTGCATTGTCTGTATTTGCCTGTGTATTTCAGTGCATGAGCATGACAGGCCATGCAGCTTTCCCTAACAAGCATTTGTGAAAGAAACATCCCTTTCACATTTGTATTTCCGTTGAACACCAGCAGCACTTCTATTGATAGGAAGGAGTAGAGTTTACTTGTCTCTGCCTGGGTCAGAATTCACTGTAGGGCTTAGGCCCTTCATCGTGTAATGTGGAGCCTGGTCAGTAAAGCCTCTGCAGTAGCTTGGATCAGGCCTTGCAATTCCTCTGCATCAGCTACTGCTTACTCAGTCAAAAATACTGCCTTGAGCAATATTGCCTTCTCACCTATGCAGGGGAAGTTCTTCAGAACTGAACCTCTTCTCTGCTTTTATTATATAAATCCAGCTTGATCCTCAGCGTTCTGCTTCTTAATGTGCTGTGCAGCTGTCTTGTGCTCTTGGCTTCATGCCATCTTCATGTTACACCTCCCAGTAGGTCAGCTGCTTCCACTCTGTTGTTTCGTTAATTCCTTTTAAATAACCACTTTTTTATAGTGCTACTTACAGGAAATATCTCTCCAGTAATGCCTCTGAATCACTTACAGTCTAAAATGTTGCCATATGCATCTTAAAGAAGCCTGTCTTGCCCTATTCTGTATAGTGATATCATGTCTATAGACACTGCAGTGAATTGTGATGAAATTAATGAGGAATTTTTCAAAGAAAAGCCTCTCACCTTCTTGCACACGAAGTACTTAACTCTAATGGGAAGCACTTGGACATACATCAGAACTTGGACTGATCAGTTATCAGCCTGGGGCCTAGATAATGAAGGGGAGCTACACTGGAATAAAGTGTACTAAGTGTAAAGATAGGAAAGTATTTTTAAAAATGCAGCAAAATAACTTTATGATAATTAGTGAAAGGAGGTCACAGTCTGTCTTTCTGTCCTACACAAACCTCTTATTTATTATTGTGGCACGACAGCATATGGCTCTGAGTTTTTAGTGGACTAGTACCATTTCTCAGTTGTTTTTACTTTCTCTTTTCTCACAGTAAGATGCGACTTAAATTCCTAAACTCAAAACCCCCAAAAATTCAACCCACAAGCCCCAGTGGTATTTGGAGTTTATGTATTCTTTAACCGAAGGTCTTTGCATAACCAGATACTTGTACATTCTTTAGTGAAATTCTTGAAGCTTTGGGCTTAACCGCTGCTTCTTGCAGTGATGTGCTTGAAAAAATGTCAACTATGTAGCTGTACTGGAGGGCTGTGCAGTTGAGGTATGTCCTTTTTCCTAAAGTGACAGACTGGTGTCAAGGTCTAGATTGAGGCAGGGCCCTGGCTCCAGCTCAAACAGTCCAGTGGTGACATCAGAATTTTGGCATATTTAAACATTTTTTGTTATTGTCATTATTGCAGCTGAAGATTTGGCATGGCTGAATCCACTACAAAGATATCTTCTGGACCAAGCAGAAAACTTCAAAGCTTGAGTTGGGAATTGCTTCATTCATTTTTCATAGGCTGTTAATTCTGAAACCTTTGTGCTGGCTGCAGCAGTGGACTTGGGTGTGTATGGGTGAAGTTCTCCAAATTGTAGGCAAAGAAACTTGATTTCTGAGAGAACAAAAAGGAAAAATATAGCAAAATCCTTGTTGGAAGGAGAGATATAAAAGTGCTTAAAGAGGCTTGGGAGAGAGAGAAGCCCACAAAGGGTTTACAAGCCTGGAGTTAAACATAACTAAGTAGGATTTAGAAATGTACTTAGAAGAAATAATCCTGAAAAGGAAGAGAACAACCTCCGTTTCCACCCAAAATCGAAAAGGAACACTATTAAAATGTTCTTAAAGTATTTAGTTTCTTTTAATAACACTCATGATACATTGGGCATTCCAACATGATTCTGTGTGTATTGGCAAAGCATAGTAGTCTTTTGGATACTTAATCTTAATCTATTTGTGTTTCAGATCTATGTGTGATAAACCCAATTTACTAAATAAGGGAGGCTGATCTACTGTGTAACACAGCAGTTGTGTTTCAGGTGAAAAACCAAAATGATGTAAAGGTGTCAGGCTTCTTGGCTCTTAGTTGACTTGTTACATTTTTATCTCAAGTGTGCTGTTTAATGAGAAATGTCATTGTCAGGACCCTTTTACTGAAGTATTTCGGAAACTTTGTGATTGCTTTTCTTCTAAATCCTTTATATAATCTGCACTGCTGTTCAGTTTACTATGCTAAACTACTGGGAGCACCTAGAAATAAAATCGAAGACTGGGTCTTTCTGTCCCATATCTTTGACAACATTCTTTTTCAGATACCCTGAATGGGAGCATCATCGAGAAGCATAGGGCTCAACACTCAGAGTCTAGAGCAAACTAATCCAGCACTGCTGTTCTGGGCAGTGAATCCTTTGTGGCCTTAGGCAGACAGAGCACATGATCTTTCAATCTCAGTTTCCCTTTCTGTAATACAGAGTGATGAGAATAATTTCATTCCTATCTGACACAATATTTTTATTTGCTATAGACAGATGAAATGGTATGGAAATAGCCTTAATGAGGATTGTTCAAAATCAGAACATATCCATCATCATATTTTAATTGTTTCAATTTTTTTTTTTTTAATGAAGGAACTCAGTCCATAATTGAAGACACCAAACCATTTAAAGTTTGGATTCATATTCTGGAGAGTATTCTGAATTTCAAGAAAACTACCCCCCCACTGTTTCATTATGAGAAATATTCTAAAGGCTTTCCAAAAGTTTTGTCTTTATGCAGAACCACAGTCTGTTTATTTCTTCGTGCCAAAGATGAGGTTTGGCACAGGATTGTCCCATACCCTTGCCAAAAGCTCTCCTAAGAGCACACTCAGTTAGTTTATATTACTACTTTTGAAAAAGGAAACACTAAAGAAATCATATTTTTAATACAATATAAAGGTCCTCTGAAGGCTGAAAATGCCTCCCTCTGACCCCACCTCACTACAAAGGGCTAGGGGAAGTGAGGGAAAAGGAGTCCTACAGTCAAAGAGTGGCCTCTGTGTGATGCTTGGGAGCTAGGACAGTTTTGCTCTAACCCTCACTTCACTGCAGGCTCTGTTTTCACGAATTGTTTCTAAGTCTGGTTGCCCAAGTTGAGACAACCATGGCTTCATTTTCAGCAAGTCTGGGCACTCTTAACACCTGTTGATTTTACTGTGACTGTTCAAGGGAAGAAGGACCTAGGATGCCTCCTGCCAGTGTCCCAAACTACTGCAAGTGCACAGCGTACCCAGTGTCTTGTCCTGTTGCTCTCCCTCTGTGACCCTATGAGCACTAGTGCATTGCCTCTGCAGCTTCTGTGGAAGGTCACAAAGCCAGAGAAAGGTCATGGTTCTTGTATGTCCAACTTGCATTTGCTTTGCTCTCAAAGTAGTATAACCTTTAAGTGGTGTCTGGATCCCAGGTCCTTTCCCTCATACCTAGAACGACACAACAGGCATATTCTCTAACTCTTGACTTAATATGGCATTGTCCTACATATAGTGGAAAGAGAGAATTGAGTGATCTTCTTAACTATGCTGCAGAGAGACTGCTGTTGACTAAACTGTTTCATTTAAATGCAGACGCCTGTATTGTAAAAGAAAAACATGTATATGTGTAGCTGTGTATCTGTCCATCCATTGATCCGTTTATCCATTCATCAGAACTCAGATGCGACTTCTAGATGTACTTTTAGAAACTGAAGCCAGATGTTAAAGCTGCCACTCAATGAAATATCTCGCTCCTCCTGGAGTTGTCCATTCAGCACATTCACTGTCTACAGGCTGCATATCAGAGAGAGCTCAGATAAAGTATGGAAGACATGTGTTTCCATTTGACTTCCCCACACTAAAATGGCAGCCCAAAATTCTACATTTAATTTTCAAATATGCTTTGCCTTTTTTTTTTTTAAATTAAACTGCCACATCCAGAATTTCTTGTTTAACCACAATGCCTTTTCTTCTGAGGGATCAGCCCAAAGAATTTCCATTAGGTCGCTGAATATCTAAGTGTTAGGGATGCATAGGCAAAATCTGCAAATTAAATTTGCATCCCCAGTCTTGCATAGATGGGATCCTTTTTTTTGTAAGCTTGTCTGTCTTTGACATCTGTCAGAGTTGCGCCAATGTGGTTCAAGCTCCAGGGTCAGGGCCTTTAAGACTTTTTAATGAAAGTTATCACTTAGAAAGCGTTTCTACTATGACAAGAAAATGAAGTCATGCTGAAAATTCTTAAAGTACTGAAAGAGGGAGTTAATTTATAGTCTGCAATTATTCTCAATACTGGTGTTTCTGAAGAGAATAAAAGTAGAAAGATTCAGTGGGTAGCTCCTCCTGTCACAACGTCACACTGATACTCAGATGGCAGTCCTTGAAGAACTTAAACCTTTTTTCTGCTGTAAATAGATACTTTGTTTAGTTAACCTGCTGGAGGATTTAAAAGGAAATCAACATGTTCTGTAGACTCAACGAAGTGAGGACTGTTTATTTGTACATTCTGACCTCCTGCATATTACAGGCCAAAAAATATTGCTCTGTCACATCCGCATTGAGCCCAATTCCTTCAATGTTTGATTAAAATGTTACCCGTAAATGTGAACTTGTGAACACAATTTCATTTCTACTGTTGTTCATTTTTAAAAGCTGTGATTCCCTGAGCTCAGAATGAATAAAGTCTCGTTTTCTATGGGACTAGATTCTCAGATTTTCTAACAATACACAAGCTCCAATTGGAGCTTTTCCAGTGGCTGTGAATTTCTTGAGGACTCAATACTAGTGGATTGTCTGAAGTCTAGTAGGTTACATTGACACTGAAGCCTTTCAGCCTTGGGAGCACTATTAAGGCCATCCTGTTCACACATCCAACTATTTTCCTTCATTGTGTTAGGAATTTAATTGTTTTTGAGGTGTCTTCTTTTATCATCATTGTGTTAGGAATTTAACTATGTTTAAGGTGTCTACTTTTATCAGATACGGTTGAAATTGGTGATTGTGTCCAATAAATTATTGAAAGGGCAATACATATGTGACCACTCATGCAGGCAAAGCTTGACTGCATAAGATTTGTTTCCCTAGGAAATCTGGCACCTATACTGCCAGACATATCTGAACTCCTGTGGATTTTTATTGTTGCATTCTTTCTGATCATTAGAGAAGGAGAGATAAGAGAGTTTCATCAGAGGTAAAACAGCATTCCCAGAGGATATCAGCAATGACAAACGAACTAATTTCTTTCTGACATCTTGCCTGTTTCTGGGGTTGCTTTGCATCATAGTGGGTCTTTAAAAAGCATGTTTAAAATACACTGTCCTGCTAGGCTAGAAATGGGGATTAGTAAATAGTTTAATTTCTGTCATATTTTCAAAGTACTTTGTCACGTCAACAGCAAATAGGCAAGATGCAACTGAAATGTTGAGGCTCTGTTTGCCTTCACTTCTGTTTGTATTTGCTGTATCTGAAGATGCTCCTAGGTTTTGCTACAATAATACTTTTCATTTAGAAATTTGGACCTCCTCTGATGTGAGCCCCAAACATTTCCATTTCTAAGTGCAAGAAGTTGATCCTTATGTAATTATAAAGTGGTGCCAGGTTCAAACCACACTACCTTACCTACCCTGGTCCTTTGGAAATATTTTACTTGCAACAACTTTGTATACCAAACATGTTTGTTTAATAAAATTGTTGTTATGATAGCTATAAACAACATATTTTTTATATGACTAATGTTTTCATGAAGTTGCTTTCATTTTCACAGGTCACTGCTTCCTTTTCCAGCCTCACAAACAGTTTTCTCAATCATCTGGGGCACTGAGTTGGTGCCTCAGTACTTGGATCTGTGTCCTGTGATTTGATCTTCCTTTCAGAGTGTTCTGTCATTTGTCCTTGTCCATGTGCTGTTTTTCCTGACACTTTTTTTCTTCTTGTGCCACTTTATGACAGTTTTTCTCCTTGATATGCTGTTAAAAGAGGTGAGATATCTGGAAAAAAATTAGACTTAGTGTGAAAAAAAAAGAAGCAGCTGACCAATAAACTACCTAGAAAGAAGGTAATTTTTATTTTTCTAATTTCTTATGTATACGTGTTGCTGTCTTAAAATTTACATTCATGACTTTATCTACAACATAAGGCATATTTTGTAAATGAGCTTAAACACTCTATCAAATTGTAATTATTCATGAGTAGTCTCTGTTTATTGTTAATTATATACATCATACTAATGGAGTTTGATATACTGATTACAAGAGTAAAGTTCATCTGAGGTAACAGTTTATTCCTTTCTCAGGCATCCAGCCTGGATCTCAGCTGCAAAGTACTTCTCTGCATCTCATTACCAAAATAGCAACCTTCTTAATCCTTTGCTATGAACTAAAAAGGTTTGATTCAGTCTCTGGAGCAGAAATAGGATCTTATTAATGCACTGGCAACTACAGTATTGCTATTTTTATTAGAAAAAAGGAGAAACAGGAATTTGCTTATGTATGTTAGATTAAGAGCTGGTAGTGTTTTGAGATTAATCAAATTGTTAGTTGGGCCTTTCCAATGGCAGTTGAAAATCTACAAAGTATCTTGTAATTTAATATTCTGGATGAGTTCAGGAGCTACTTCCTGGAAATTTATTTCTATTCTTTGTATCTGTTCTGAAAGAATCACTCAGGTTATCAGTTAAATGGTGTATTGCTCACTGTGCAAGCAGTGGAACTAGGAGGAAAGTTCTTCTGTCACTCTTGTCTGGAGTGCTGGTCTACCTGGGCTCAATCCATTTGCCTTCTAGTGGATCAGAGTTGAGATCCAAGGCACCAGTGAGATACCTAGTGCTCAGCCTTTGCAGAGCACTGAATCATAGAATACCAGATTGGAAGGAACCTCAAGGATCATCTGGTCCAAACTTTCTTGGCAAAAGCACGGTCAAGACAAGACGGCCCAGCGCCCTGTCCAGCTGAATCTTAAAAGCATCTAACATTGGGGAATCCGCCATTGGGGAAGATTATTC
>VZSC01004111.1:5643-29669 GCA_013398225.1 Steatornis caripensis
AAAAAAAAAAAAAAAAAGAAAAAGAAAAAAATTGCATACACAGATGTCTATCTCTTGCTCTTAAAATTTCTTTCCTGTTGAAGGTGTTCTCAGTTCCAGCCTGGAATTAATTTGCTGCACAGTAGGCCCTACGAAAGTGTACTCTTTTTAAGCCTAGTAAAGGAAAAATGAAGTAGATTTGTTACACAGAGAAGAAGCTGAAAGGTAAGCACTTCTTCTGCCAAGACTGAAAGCAAGTCAATAACTGATTCTTTGATGGTTCACTAAAAAAGCTGAAAATCTTCAGTGACGGAATGGTGAAACCATCTTGCAAATGTACAGATTTTAAAAGAGGCAGCTAGAACAAAGAACAATAAGAGACTGACACATGAAATAAAGAAATAATTGTCGTAATCTTCTCTAACACTTGGTACGACTTTGGTAATCTTCAGTAACTCTTGTGATGCACAGCAAAATCAGTTCCAAAACAAATTTGCATACAGGAACTTTTTTACGGTGCTCTAGATGCATCTCTTGAGTCACACCAAAAAGAAAAAACAATTTAAATGAGACGGCAGACAAACACAGCACTAACCAAGTGCAGAGAGACACCAGCAAGTAATTCCCTTTGCCCTTCTGGCATACTTACATGAAACTTTTGCCTAACCAAAAGAGAACATTAACTACAGGGCTGCAAAGTGCCGAATCCCACCAGCACAACCAACAATCTACCACACATTAAAATGTATAAGATGGTTCAATGAACAACTTCAATGATGCCAAAGCTGTCAAAGCATGAACAAGCAGGGCTCTGTGCACAGAGGAGGCTGCAGGAAGCCGGGCTCTCGACGCGTGAGCCCAATGCAGGCTCTCTGGTCAGGGCTTCGGCCAGAATGGCTGATGAGTAGGTGCTGTGTTTGACACCAGTAAGACCTTGGAGCATTGTGTCAAAATAGTGACAAAACTGGAATAAAAATGAACCGAGTAAGGATCAGAAATGAGCCATGATGATTCAAAATCATGACTAATAGCGAAAGGCTTCTGAAGCTCCATCTATTTTCTTTTCTGAAATAGAGCTTAAGCACTGACCTTATCACAATCCGCACACACCAACACAGGGAACAAGACACTGGATAGGAAAAGCCTCTTGACTCTAGCAGACAAATATCCTAGAGATGACAAGTAACACCACAGGAATTCAGGCAAGAAATACTGCATGTTCTCTGAACGGGAAAATTTACAAGCTAGCCCAGCAAATGACCAGAGCTGAGGCAAAGCTCCTTTGTGGAAGTCTACATTCAGAAGGTAGATGGGCCATCGCCAGTACGTACGAATCAATGGACATTTTCTGGACTCTTTCATGCAGGAGATGTAACTGCATAATCACATACCCTTTTCAGGCTTCCTAATGAGACGATCTTTGAAAACCGTGGGGTCAAATGGGGCTTAGTTTTGTAAGAGCCTGGGCATTTGAAATAAAACGTGCAAATAATAACATTGAAGTCTATGGGCTTACTCCTAGAGGCAAACTCGTTACTAGATTGTGCTCGTATCTTGCAGGACTCGCTGAGGCCAGCGCCCACACACCCCCATGCCATACAGGTAGGGTTTTCAGCAGGGATGTAGTGAAATTTTCACCAGTGACTTCAATAAAGCAAAATCCTGCCAGTACACCACCAACACTGAACGTTTTAGAAAATCCTGTCCTATGTGCATGAACATTAATTTGTTTCATCCCACTTTTGCTATGTAGCGTGCCTTAAACAATTGCCTTGGGGAGCCTGAAAAAATATTAAAGTGATTACATAGTAATTTATGCAAATTGCTATGTTAATTTTGAAATTACTTAATTCTATTAAATGTAAGCAGTTTTTCATGTCCTGTTCTGTGTTGGCTCTTGAAACACTCCTTCAGAGGTGTGAATAAGCAAAGGTGTTGTAGCAGCCCTGCAGCACAGTGACTCGCACAATGTCACAGAAGCACAGAGGGAAGGAAATGCACACCTTCAAAGAGGCCTGAGGTATTTCCAGCAGACGGGATGCTGTAGCTGCCCATTAGAGTCCAGTAGCACAAGAGAAATGAAGAGCAACACTAAGGGATGCTGGGAGCAGAAGCACATGGGGCTTGGTGACTCATCTGCTGTTGTCACACAACCACCACCACAACAAGGTGTCATGGGTGGCCAGCTACTTCTCCGACAAGAGGATTTCCTTTTTGTGCACCTCTTCCTGTTAACTTCCCAACTCCTCTGGAAAACTAAATTCACCGTTTGCTAATTTGGACTGGAAGTCAGTGAATAACAAAAGCCTGTATCTGTACTATCCTCAAACCAGCTCTCATAGCCAACTCCACAACAGGTACCCCTGGAGCAGGCACATAGGAATAATGTTAATATAATGCAATGAGATCCACCTATACAAAATTTGTTCCTATTTCTGAAATGAGATATTTCCGGTTTACATCTTGTATTTCCCACTCCCTAGAGATCCTTTCAAAGGCTCCTCCCGGGTTCAGACAGGTTTGCTGTCAGCCACTGCTCATCCAAAGGTGGTCTGCTCTAGGTCAGTGGTGAGGCAGGATGGAAAGAGAACCAGAGCTCTCCCTGCAGCACAGAGGAGCTACGGAAGTCCTAGGGGACTGCCACTCACTCAGAGAGGAGAAGTTTGCCTGCTTTCAGTGAAGGAGGAAGAACGAATGAGGATCCTCCAGTCTGCTGTAATCCTGAATGGTTGGTCTTAATCAGTGGGAGAGGCTCCACAGGCAGCAGCTAGAGACCAGCGGACATAGTGATTCCCCTCAGCCTTGATTTCTATAAAGTCCACATTCTGACTAACAGTGGCTAAATGATAAACCTACCCATTTATGATTACTTAGTCATGATTGCCTTGATGGAAAAGACCTCAAAGAGTGTAAGAAACATTCATATGTTTTGAATAAATCAGTTAAGAATAGAGATTTTATTGAGCAGCACATTAAAGCAGATGGGCACAGTGGAATAAGCTTCCAGCCTTAACTAGTAAGGAAAACAGTGACCTACTTTCAATTTAAAAAATATACACCGTAATAATTTACAGGACACAGAGCATACCGTGGCCTAAGTAAACTCCAGGTCTGGCTGACTGTGAACCACCAATACAGTATGTCTTGCTAATGCTCAGAGTATGCTTTTAACATGCTAAATGTGTCCTTAAAAGGCTACTAAAAGCCTCACATTAGCATATTCTGGATGATCTTTGAATATATGATCAGTGCACGACAGGCAGAGACTCGCTGTCATGGCCTAATTAAAAACGAATAGTGTAGCATATTGACCTAACAAAAAAGTAATTTCTTCATCTCAGCTTACTTCTGTTCTTTTTAGTCCTTCGGCTGGAGCCAGAGAAGACGTCAAACTGAACTCCCTTCAATAGCCAGCAGCTTTGGGGTACCAGCTTATCTGAAACAATCTTCATATTTTGCTGTAAGTTTTTTTGCGTAAACAGAATATATCATGACTTCCAGTGGGAACAATACTTAGCCTGCTCATCAGATACCTTCTGGTGCCTGCAGCACTCAGGAATGAGGAGTTCTTCTTCAGCCAAGGACCAATACTTCATCTATCCCAGAAGAGATGCAACAGATCATGTCCAAAGTGTCTATGCATCATTATAAATAGAAATACAATTACATATAGCTGTGAAAAGCAATTCACCCCAACTTATCTGGATGCAGTTTCTCCAGTCAAGGCAAATAAGAATGCTTAAGTTATGGTGACCAAGCACAACTTTGTACTTGCACAACTCCCTCAGCGCCAAATCTGGTCAATCTACTAATCCACACAGGAAAACCCCACGCAACTTTAACGGGCGTCCCATTTCCTCACTATGTGTGTAACTACAGTGACAAGGGGAACTGCAGGGAAGTAATACAAAAACCCCACAAGCTTGCCTGTTCATTTCCCCGGATGCGCAAAAGGATGCAGCAAGGACTATCTCTCAAGCTTCAGCTTGGCCTTAGCTCTACCACATTGTCCCTAGCCACAGATACATAGCTTATGTGGGCAAATAACACTTCACAGTCTGAAGACAGGTGGTAAAATCAGGTCCCTCATTTGCCATGGTGACATTCCCCTTCTCTCCTCAACTTTCCCCCCTCCCCCAACCATTATTTTTACTAAATTATAAAACAGGAAAAGTAAATAATTACTTAATTTATAGCTTTCTAGTTACACAATTAGAATTTGTAACTACTTTGTCTCCATTTCTCTTTTCCTGTACTTTTTCAACATGCAGCCAGTCACTTGCATCTTCATTACACACCTGTGGAACACGGGTTTAAACCTCTGCCCTCAACAGAACAGTGACAGGATTGTGTACTTCGTTATCCTTAAACACAGCCTTGATGCACAGGTGTATTCAGTTTCATAGATGTCTTATCAGTCCCTTGCACTTTCCTTAACTTTGTTTTGAAGTCTAGTTAATTTAAAAGTCAGTCTTTCCACTTTTATTAGGTATCAAGTGATTTAAGAAACACTGGAATGAAACTGTTGCAAACTCATTATTAAATTACTGTTATATACGTGTGTGTTAAGTTAACCAAAAGCAAGCCACCAGTTTTTGCTAAGCGACTTCTTTGCCTACCTGCTGAGAACAGAGCAGCTGAAAGCTAGCATGTACCATGGTCCACGTAATTAAGGTCCAACTGTATCTGCTAAACTGATTGCAAGGTCTGGTAACTTGGGTGTTGCAAATTAAGCTTTCAGGGATATTCTAAAACCAGATCCCAGGTTTCTCACATACCCGAGTTGGCTGAGAATGAACCGTTCCCTTCACAGCTCAGAACTATCAGACACAGAAATCACAGCCAGCTATAATCTTCAACCCCTGGCAGAGAAAAACACATTTTCAATTCCTGCTAAAAGTACTACTTCTTGCCAGTGCACCAGAAACGTCTCTGGCAACTGACAGTACCTTGCATACACCCAGTTGTTTTCTATTCTGTTTTAAAATAAAAAATCGCCAGCTTCCTATGTCTGAGGAAAATCACACCATAAAGGGCTCAATCCTGCTCAAGTAAGGCAAAATGTACGTTGGATTTAATGGAGTCAAGAGAGCACCTCTAATACTTAGGTTCATATTCTACCTGGGGACCTATGTATTTTATATATATATATATATATATATATACACACCTCAGGTTTTTGCAGTTTCAAACCTGAAAGACTACCAAGCTCCCTGCATGCTGAATGTACAAACACACCCTTCAGTTCCACTGCACTGTCTTACACTCAAGACCCTTCCCGTACTTACATGGTTTTACAAAGGCAGCTGATGCTACTTTCAGACTCAAACCCATACCTAATCCAGCCTTGCACACATACATACATGGGCCTCTGGCTTGCTTAAAATTAGAGATCTAGAGCTCAGCTGCATGGGCTTACTGGAATACAGATACAGAGATGCTGAGGACAAGAATTCTGGCTCTTCCCACAGTGGTACACAGCTTATCACAAGCAGTGAGCAGGTGCATCTCCCATCACAGGCAGTGACCAAGGGAACCAAGCATTTGCTGACCTTAGGCATTTTAGAGAGTCTGTTTTTCATATTTGTACATAATGTAGCAGCACTCGATACACAATATAAAGATGAACCCAATACATGTGATGAGGAACAGGAAAGGCAGATGCATTTTCTGCAAACGTTGTCAAACCCCCAAAGAATGAACTGCTTTGAAGCAGATGAGAAAGCTGGGCAAGTCTTACAGTTGTGGAGATACTTTCCCCTCTCCCTGACACGAGTTTGGCTTGGCTGGTTTGAATTTAACATGATCTGTCAATGAAGTACAAAACTGCTGTTCACATTAGAATTGCCTGGTAAGTGATTGAGCTTAACATGTCACAAGCAGGAAGATGCAGACACAAACTATGAGCAAGATGTAAGCTCTGCAGTGGCAGGGATGTCCACGCAGCATGACCATGCTGGCTTCGCCCAGGTTGGCCTTGGGGGAACTCCTAATCTCAGTGCAGCCCTTTGCTTTTGTGAGAGCAGGTTTTGGCGTGCCATCCCTTCCCCGAGCCGCTGTGGTTCAGCCTGCGCTCCAGAAGGTGCTGCTCTCGCCCGCGGCTCCTGCTCCCGCAGGGCCCAGGGTCACCAACCCAGCAGCCACAAGTGTCCTTGGGCTGAAAGTGATCTCGAAAACGAAATGCCTGTGAAGAGTGGGAATTCCTGAAAAAGGCCCTTCTCTTTGCTTAGTGTTCTTGTTAAGTGATATCTATTTCTGGACAGACTACAAACACCGAAGACAGTTGTTGCCACATTTAAAAATAGCCCTGGAGGAAGGCTTAACCTTTCCCTGACCAGCAGCAAATTATAATTGCTATTCCTAGATCAAAAAGGCAATTATTTAGCAGATCCTATAAAGGAATGAAGGGATCAGGAACATCTCCACATGACATCAGGAGTTCCTCACCCCACCTAACCCTGAGTCTGCACCCAGCATCCAAGACCTACAATCAAATTCACAACTTACTCAAATGTCATAGTGACACCGATTGCAGTGGTCCACCGCTCACACGAAGTATTTCTAAACCTATGAGACCAGCAGAAAAATTTCCTTGTATTTGAAGCCCACAGGAACGTCCATTCACCCAATATTTTACTTTGCAGCTCATTTAAGCTGTAGCCTTAACACCAACCATTTGTTTTGTAATCTCTGTTTACAAGCAAAAGTCTTTATCTTAAAAACTAACGCTTAGTGGATCTGCACCACAGCAGACATAGCGAGGGCAGCATCCTGACTAAGGGCTTGTATACACACACATTGTGCTAGCACCATTTAAGGTGATATAATCAAACCAGGGCACAGTCTCTCTGGATGGTCTTACACAGATATACATGTAGTGTCTTTCACTAGATACTTAAGAAATTAAGAGTGTTCATCTGTTAAATAAAATCCTCTCCTATTGAAATATAAATCATAATACAGTCTTATGCAACTCTATCTCCAATAATTTAAAAGCTTATCCAAGTCACACTGGTCACTGTTCTGAAAAATTTTACTTCCGAGCTCAGTGTCATGCACTCAGATCACATTTACAGCCAAGCTGCACACTGTCACACAAGGGCATCCGCACAAGGTGGGAACCGAAAGGAAGCGTCTCCCAGGCCTACGGTCTCGAAATTCCTGGTAGACTCACATGATGCCGCTTAATCAAAGAGTTAAACACACCTCCCTGAAGCTTGTGTGAGCAACCCGAGCCTGCATCTGCAAGCCAACACTCCATCTTCTCTGCTCTTCTGGCTCTTCACATTAAATATAATGGAACTGTACACTGAGGGACTATTTAAAATATCTTTCCAGGAATAGTCGCAAATAAATGCTTCCCTTCCTATGATCAGGTTTTAGAAAGGCCGTTTTGAACTACGGGGTTTAGAAGCTTAGTCCTGCCTAACACTAAGGGAGGCGCAGCTTCATGGCATGCGGGGTGGCTGGCAGGGGCATAGCGTGAGTGCCACGCTCATTCCCAGACACGTCCCACCTGTCAGCTCCCATGCCAGCCGTGCACAGCACCCAGAAAACAGGGGAAAACAGCTTCCTCACAAGAGAATAATTAAAAAACTAGCAGCAATACTTTCAACGAAAAGCGACGGGGACACCGGCTAGCTGTAGGGTACTTTAGCTTTGGAAACTTCACGTATACACCTTTTCTGAGCATGACTTTATTTTGAATTAGAACCTTCACATTTCATATACCTATAGCTTTCAGAAACAATATTAACACAAAAAANTGCCAGCCGTGCACAGCACCCAGAAAACAGGGGAAAGCAGCTTCCTCACAAGAGAAATAATTAAAAAACTAGCAGCAATACTTTCAACGAAAAGCGACGGGGACACCGGCTAGCTGTAGGGTACTTTAGCTTTGGAAACTTCACGTATACACCTTTTCTGAGCATGACTTTATTTTGAATTAGAACCTTCACATTTCATATACCTATAGCTTTCAGAAACAATATTAACACAAAAAAGTGGAAATACTGCATGTAAAGTATATGTATGCTTTTAATACATATATTTTTTATTTAAGTAGTTTTATTTAAGTATGATCAGTAAGACAAAAACTTTAAAAGAAAGCCTATGGCTTTAGGCTCTGTGTGTGTAAGCACATATAGAGAAATCTTTTTTTTTGGACAAACGTTCATCTTAGTTGATTCACACTGTAATAATGCACAATTTTCATAGACCAATTCACTAA
Source organism: Steatornis caripensis (assembly GCA_013398225.1). Lineage (NCBI taxonomy): Eukaryota > Metazoa > Chordata > Aves > Caprimulgiformes > Steatornithidae > Steatornis > Steatornis caripensis. The sequence goes on from VZSC01004111.1 coordinate 13,853, forward strand.
AGAATCTGATCTTTTCTAAGGAAATCCCTGATTTTCAGTTTAAATCATTCTTTTGTCATGGGAAACATAAAACGATTTACGAAATTAAAATATATAATAGACTAATGATAAAAGGTCTCATTCAAAGTCAATGGAAAAAAATAAATTCATTCTATTTTGTTTTGGATTTCTCTCAGATGTGTCACTCCATTTCAAACTAACTGCCTTGCCGAGAGCAAAGAAACAGAAGGCGAGGCTTGTGCAGAGGGCAGTGGCCAGGGCAGGAGGCAGGGCAATGCTGGTGCAACCAGCCCAGCCCAGGCCTAATGGAAGGAGGTTCAAGCTGAATTTGGGCCATTCACAGGTGAGACTTGCTGGCAAGCGAGCCAGTTTGTGACACAAAAACTGACCCAGCTCAAACTTGCTTTCTCTAAAGAAAACAACTGCAAGCACAGCAGCCTGTAAAGTAATGAACTCATATATATGCCAGGACACTAACTACAGGAGCTTACAGACCCAACAACTGTAGGAGCGTAAAGAACCCTATACAAACCGGGGGGAAGTTTAAGGTAATAGAGGCAAGGAATCTTGAAAGCAAGAAAGTCCTTTGAACACACGAATGCTGTGGGCAGATACAGCTTCACAACACTAAACACAGAAACAGTCTAGAAGTTTGTCTGTCTAAAGACAGTATCAGAAGGAAATCACGTCTTGACCACAAAATGCCTCCTCTGCTCTTAATATTCATGCAATGCCAGGCCAGAAACATGCAAGCAGTCGCTTTATATCTATTGAAAGCAAGTTTAAAAAGTAAGCTCCTCTCAAACATGAATTCTATAATCAGTAATGATAACGAAATATTGGGGTGGGGCTCAGCTACCCATTCCCTATCCTGGAAACACTACTGGGGACTGCCACTGCCTTCCTCCTGCCACAGGCAGGACGACATCCCACTCCAGGAGCTCAAGAGGAGGCAGGAGCGAGAAGCTGCCTTTTCAAAGCAGAAGAGAAACGAGGAAGGCATTTTGCTGCCAACAATTAAGGACAGTGCTACAGGTGTCTGAAACCGCAACACAAGCAAAGAAACTTCAATTTCTTCTGTGCAACTTCAGTGCTATTCTGGGATGGAGTGTACTACTCAGCAATAGTGCTGGTGACATGCAGGAAATAATTTCCACAGCAGTAATCTGAGCAGACTACTTGAGCAGGGATGCTACTTTTGTCCCTCTTTTGAAGATAACAGCAGCCTTCCAGTACCCAAAGGGGCCTACAAGAGAGCTGGAGAGGATCTTTTTACAAGGGCGTGTAGTGATAGCGTGAGGGATAACAGTTTTAAACTGAAAGAGGGTAGATTTAGATTAGATATTAGGAAGAAATTCTTCATGACAAGGGTGGTGAGACACTGAAACAGGTTGCCGAGAGAAGCTGTGGATGTCTCCTCCCTGGAAGTGTTCAAGGCCAGGCTGGATGGGGCTTTGAGCAACCTGGTCTAGTGGAAGATGTCTTTAAGCTCCATTCCAACCCAAACCACTCTATGATTCCATGATAAATCCATACTCTGAGATACCAGCATTAAAATGTATTAGGCGGGCCATAGGACAGCATTGGATTAAACTAGCTTTGAGCCATTTGTGAATTTGTAATCCCTTTGATTGGGCCGTATTTATCCTTTCTTCACATTGCTTTGGTAATTGAGGAAGGTTTTGTATAGTACTGCATATTTTGGGGAAAACTCTTATAAGCTGGGTGCCGCTTAATGTGTTTGTAGTAATAAACATGCCAATATGAATGTAGGCGTCCCATAAAGGAAATGTACCGCTGTCATTAAACACTTGCCCTACAGAGGGGTGGTCAGGGCCCACACAAGGCTGGTACCACCCTGCGTCCGAGGTACCTCACAGAAAAAGTCTCTTTAGTAACTTATAGGCTAAATTTACTCTGCTGGCTGAACAAGGATGAACAACATGAGGCACAATAAAGAGGTGCAACTTGCCAAAGGTCGTACAGGAATGGGGTGCCTGTACCCACAACAGCAGCCACATCTCTGGAGCCTCAGGCCAGTGTCCGCTGCCTGGAAGATGCTCCCTGGTACATCTGATTGCAACCCTCTGCACAGATTTTGACTGCAGGTGAGATGAATCGTCACAGTACTCAGAAATGGCTATGAGCATATATGCAGGCTTATTGAGTCATTAATCTGGGAAGCAATGTGTTCAGGTGTTCCTGTTCCAAGTTCACCTAAGTTTTATGAAACCTATTTTTTAGCCAACTGCAAATTAGCAGTGCCTGGTGACATTTTATTATATTTTCCCTTATTATGTCTTAGTGGTAAATTGTTCTCGCCAATCAGCGTTGCAGTATCAGAGAGACTGTTACAGGCAGTTGCCTGAAGAAACTAGAGAGAAAAGATTTGACTGACTGTCTCTACAAAATGGCCTCCTTTGCATTTTTCAGTGCAGCTTAGAGTCCTGATTAAAATAATAAACCAATACCATGATCAATTAAGAGTGAAGAACCAGGTATGCCAGTGAAAACTAGCACCCATCCTATAGGAATAAATCAAAGTAATAGCAGCACTGAGAAAGGAGTTTACCCTGAATGTTATACTAAGTATTCTTGAAACTGATGTTTTATGGTGATGCTATTAAGCATGTTTACACCATACTAATGAGGAAGAGAATATCATCAAGCATTTTTGTTTTCCAGTTACATTCAATAACAACAGGAGTACCTGATTTATTAATTTACAGTTATCCCTATATCACAGAAAAGTACCCGCCCATGGAAACACCCATGTTTTCATGGTGCTATTAATGAAAAGCACCTTCATAAAGTTTTCAAAGACTGATGAAAAAAACCGAACCTTGAAAACAAAGCATATTTATATTTCCTTCCCATATATTTTGGTTAATAGTATTGTAAATGTAATTGCCCAAGAGCTAGTCAGTGGAATAGGCATTTTATTTCAATTCCTAAGAGATTACCACAGGGTCACCCACTTTGCCACTCGTGACTTCTGCAGGCCTGCTTAATAAACACCAGAAACCTATTGCCGTGGCCTCCTTCTCTCTCATACATTACGTATGAGTTGGCAGGCCCTGTTAACCATTTGGAAAGCAGGCCTATCGTGAGGTTAGCAGCTCATTAAATGCTGTTCCTCAGAGCTAATAAACTCGCATTAGCTGAATTCTACATTGCAAGTGACTGGCAAAGCTCAGACCTCCCTGTTGCGTTCCCTGGCCATCACACAGCATGGTGTGCTACAGTAATTAACATGAAAACGCATGCTAATTCTGTTGATATTTGATACAGAGCAGTGTTTCCTCAAAGTGGCTGTCAAAACCATGTTTGCTGATAATAAACAGTTCCTGTGCAAGTGAATGCAGCAGCCTGCAGCCCCAGTGTTTATCATATTACAGTGTTATGGGCGCTCAACTCTGAATATTCATGGTGGAAAATTAAGACATAATTTTTGGATGCTAACAGTAGTCGATGTTTAATGACATTGGGTTTTGGTAGAGCTTTAGGTTGTCTAAGAAATAAAAAGCTAGACACATGATCCATTTTTAAAGTAGCAACTGAAAGGAAGCCTCCTAAAAGGTCACGTTTAAGCATCAAAATAAAAGACACATTAGAACAACTGCATACTTGTAGGGTTTAGAAACAAACAAACACTCCAGGCCCTAATTCTGCAAATGTTTATACACTTGCTTCTCTAAGTATTTGGGAAGTTACTATTTTATATCAGTTCCTCACTTTCAGCACTTAGTTTTGTAAACCCTAGGCCCACAGACTGTTGAAACAGTCCTAAACTCCTAAGCAAATAACAAAACAAATGCTAGTTACTCTGGAGATGGGCCTATGCTCTCCTTATCCGTCAAAGGGTCCACCTTCCTCCACCCTGTGTTTGTTAAATGCTCCAAAAAGATTCACTCACCATTTTCAACATACCNTGTAAACCCTAGGCCCACAGACTGTTGAAACAGTCCTAAACTCCTAAGCAAATAACAAAACAAACGCAGAGTATGCTAGTTACTCTGGAGATGGGCCTATGCTCTCCTTATGAGTCAAAGGGTCCACCTTCCTCCACCCTGTGTTTGTTAAATGCTCCAAAAAGATTCACTCACCATTTTCAACATACCACCAGAAGGATAAACAGATTTGATTCCTGAAATGTCCATTGGGGACAGAGTCACCAGGAAGAATGATAGCACAAAGAGGGAAGAGCTGCAGTTCTTCACAGCAGTCAGAAGAAGATCAGGAGAGGAGCGTTCCCAGAAGAAGGGCTTTCCAACCTCTCTAGGACATTTGACAGATCAAAGTCAGTGAGTGGCTGGTAACTACCCTAAAAGATACCCTAAACTCGCACTGTACATGCACATACAATGTGGTTTGATCTATTTGACTTGTGTCAGTCACCAGATGAGCGCAGAAGTGGCATAGCAACCGAAAGGCTGAAGACGGCACGGACCTTGAAAAGCCTGAAAGAAAACTCACGAATGGCACAAAGTCTGCCATCCATTTTCTGTGCTCCATCAGTTCACTGACCGTCCTGAACATTCTCCTTCCACTGGGCCCTCAAAGGACCTAAAATATCATTCCGTACTAACAGCCAAACAGTTATTAAAATCAGGGGAAATAAAGCTTTTCATAAAGCAGGCTCTCTAGGAAGCCTATCCTGTTCTTATCCCTGCTCCTCAACAACTAGTCCAGAACACGGTGTTGCTTTACAGAGCTTTTTGTGCGGGTGTTACCCCAGAGCAATGAGTCCATGGCTTTCAATTGCTATGTGATTTTTAATTGTAATAAGGGAGTCCTTTCCATCATTCTTGTGTTGCTAAGGAATGTACGGTTCCTATTCCAAACTGCAGTTTCTCACAGCAGTCACATATTCCCTTGGACGAACATGTTAATTAAAATGTCACTCTGCCATTTCTTTCAGCATGAGATCACAGTTTTGTTTTTAAAAATGCAGAAGTGGGCTATGGGAAGATAAGAGCATTACTAATTACATCTTCCACCTGCCTGCAATCCTGCGATATTGCTGAAACGTAAGCATGAGATACAGCACAAGCAACAGGCTGCAAAAGGGATCCTGGGCACTGACCAGCTCCCCCTGTTCCGGTAGAACCGATCTGGACAACTTCACTAAGTTGTTCATGCATTTCAGCTCTCAGTCACAAGGCTTGGACAGAAGACAGAGATTGATTTAACAGAGAATGAATGTAATGCTCTGCAAGTAGCTTAGACTGCACCAATTAATCAATTATCCAAGTACATTCCACTTTAATACATTCATTACTATTCTAATTTTTAATCAACTGCTTGTTCCATGCACTAAGTGGTTCCTGTGTTTCTATGTGAAGAATATTCACTTTGCAAAGGAAAAACACCACTTCCAGTGCCAAACATGAAAAATCAGCAGCGTGTTGACCGCCATATAATGTGAACAATCTTGTAACTAATGGCTTACAGACTATGCTGGCACTTGCTGTGCTTTTGTTTGATACACCTGTTAAAAATATTTATTGGAGATTAGTAGCAGAAACTGTTCTGAAGGATGATTTTACCTTCATGTCTCAGCTTGGCACAAGCAAACAAATCTTCTACAACCAGCTACTGAGTTTCCTAAAGTCAGAAGTGCTTTCAAGCTGTGTTTTTTTTTTTTTTTTAAAAGGAGGAAGAAAGTTTGAAAACTGTCTGTATCACCTCCAAGTCTTCAGCTGCATCGCTACCCTCTCTCCCCCTCTTCCGGCTCTAGTGTAGGGTAACTCCGTTCCTAGAGGAGAGAGCCTACCCCAGAGAGGCCTGATCCAAAGCCCATTTAAGGCTGGAGATCCTCTCCCTTGACTTCAGTGGACGTCAGAGTATGCCCATGACGCTCCGCTGTTAATTTTTTTATCCACTTATCCTGTAAAATGAGTGACCTTTATGTAAGCACTTCAAGTCTGTCAGTCTCTTTGCCTCTAAGGAATTTCACATATTTGTTCTACTATAGGAGAGTTTCTGCCGGAAAGCGCTCTGAAAGCCCATCACTAGCCAGGAGCTGGGGAAGGTCTTTCTGTAAGACAACCTCTTCATCAGTGTGCCATGAAGGAGTCCTGGAGACAGAAGACCAGGAGGTGGAGTGAAGGAGGAAAAGTCGTATCTTTGATTGATTGAAGGCAAAAGTGGATCAAAAATTCTCCGCAATGGTGAGAAAAATGCACTTCTTGATAACAAGCCCGGTCTTTGATGTGCATACATACTTCATTATCTAGCCTTTCATCAAGAGCCAGAGGATTTATCCTTCAGGCATGAGAAATGGAACAGCTTAAAATGGTCAGTGACCACAGAAAGGATTAGCACATTATTATCTTTTTAATCCACAACATTTACTTTTCAGGATTTATTGGAGCTAATACAAAAGTGATTAGTGTTCTGGTTTTGCCAAAGTAAGAGGTTGTTTATGACTCCATTCCCACACATGGCCTGTAATAAACAGATAGTGCTCGCTGGAAAGTGGCCAACAAAGGAATGTTTCATCATCTACAATATATTCACAGAAATAGAACCGACTTGTGCAATTCCTAGTAAGAATCTGGACCTTCTAAAAGTAAAGCAAAAGTATGTTACATTACCCCACCCTGCAGGCACACAATAAAAGGTGGCGTGGAAAGTCCTCCAGCTTTTTTGCCTTTGCTAGACGTGCTATTTTTACAAATACGGGACAACCAGCCCTCAGCATTCCAGGATCTCAGTCAGCCCCCAAGAAGTCATGACTAAAAAATGCTGAGATGTTAAAAATAATCAACATTATTTTTTGTATGTGCATTCTAGCTGCTGAGAACTCAGGATTCGTAGTTTTCATTTTCACTCCACATTTGTCATGGCTGGAAATTGATTTATTTGTTTTTAAATGGAAGATGAACTTCTCAGACCATCACAAAACTTCAGCACCTACGGTTTTAAGAAGAATCCTCAAATTGACATTCTCAAACCTGTCTATGTAATCTAAGATGTTCAATCTCTTTTTCAGAATAGCACAGGAACCTGAGACTTCAGGATTGTGTGTCCCACCCTTTCCAAACTGGACTTGTGTTCCTAGAGGGCATACCGTTTTAAAAGGTATTTAAATAGCTAACTCCTACTAATTCGAGTTACATGCTTCTCCGTTTTTAAATATATGGCCCTCGCCATCTTTTGAAGACAGCTTATTATTTTAGGTCCTTGCCTTTGAAAGTTGTGCTTAAAATATTGCCACATTAGCAAAAAAGTAGAAGAAAACACTGGTAAACTGACAGGATGGACAGACAGACACATGCAGAGAAGTAACAAACCAGAAAACTTTCTTCTTCCCATCCGCTTACACTGATAAAAATTGTTCCTGTCTGTGTTTGGAGCAGACTTAGAGAAGTGGAATTTGTTTCTCCAAACCTCTCTAACGTTTAACAGAATGAAACCAAACTCCCTAAATGTAAGAATGGAATGCTGCCAGTCTTTTATACATTAATAAATTTTTAGCTTTGCAAAGACAGAGACATAGGAATGTCTTACAGCACAGCATACCCCTACAAGCCCTAGACTGTGATAGTTTTGTCTTGCAGTCAATCCTCTTTGGTCTCTTACAACAACAGCAAGCAGTGTGTGCCTTCACACACATGCATCCCAGTCAGGATTCTTACTCAGTATTTGAAAATACATCCCAGGCCTTAAGGTATTTGCAATGAGTACCTCTACTAAATCTCCCCAGCACGTAAATGTTATGTTCTTAAGAAAGATGCTAAAATCAAAGGTGAAGAAATTTAACTGTGGGTTGATTCCTCTAGTTCTTCATTCACCTAGAGGCTGAAAAGACAACAGACAAGCTTGTGAGAGCTTGCTTTTCTTTCCCAGTTTGGACTGCAGATCAAATGTGAAATGCTACAGAACTTTGAAGCTGATTAGGATTTCAAAATATCTTTTCTCATTTAAAGGTTACATCTGTATTGCAATCACGGTTATCTCAAGTAGATGTTCTGGGTGCGCTTTAGACCACTTAGATCTCGTACTGTGAACAGTCTGACCTGGGTAGCATGGAGATTGTTTTTGGCCTGCAGCCCAAATGTTTACTTGCTATCTGGGGAAGCCTTTGTGGCCTGTGCTGGGTTCCCTTGCCCCACTGCTAGGAGCAGATGAACCAGGCAGCTAGCTGGGGTTTAAATCCCTGGCTTCCGCAGTGCAGACATGCACTTCAGCACTTGTGCAAACAAGGCAGAGCATACAACCACCTTGTGCTGTCAGGCCATAGAATTCCTAAATTTTTCACACATTGATGTTGCCACTCTCACCTTTCACCTGGCCTAGTGCTTTGTGAGGCAGCACCTATGTTGTGTATGCTAGACGTTTCGTGCGTTAGCAAATACCTTTGTCAACCACACTCACTTGTAAACCTCACTTTGGACAAAACCTGTGTGGGGCTGGGCTAACACCTGGCTGTTGTGCTGAGAGCGTGCTGCCAGCTCACACCAACCTTCCCTCTCCGTCCCAGCCTTGGCACTGGCGGGAAGTGCCTGACCCCAAAGGGAACTGACTGGTTTGTGCTGGGTAACTGCAAGTTCACCCCACTCTGCGGTGCCAGAGCAGCCCAAAGGTACCAGGGAAATGCAAGAGCTGTCTCTGTACATGTAGCAAAAGTTATAAAGTATTTGTATTTCTGTTAGTTGTCACTCTCCTTCCATTCCCTGTATGCACGTCCTACCTGGATCTCAGTTTCCATTAGGATCGTTTCTTGTAGAGCGAGGCTTTTATGACAACAGTGCAAAAAGCTCTCGCAAGGATTCAGGTAAGATACTTCCCAATCACATGGCAGTCAGGTGGAAAACATGAAAACAGTCAGTATCTGTTTGCTATCTCACCCCTTTTGAACTGCAAAAATTTCTTAGGGAGTTGTGAATTACTCTCCTATTGTTCTTGCTACGTTATTATTTTGAAGTGGCTCATGCCTGTGTTATTTGGTTGCCTGCTTTGTTTGCCTTATCAGCTTGCTGGGTGATGTATAATTAAAAAAGCCCTGTTTTACCACTTCACTCACAGATCCCTTTAGATCATACACCAAGCTTGATAGCAAGAAAAACACAATATAAATGCCAACAGCTGCAGCTTCCTTGTGCATTTACTGAAACTCTCCCTTCTGGGATATGTGTCTCATCAGAAATGGGTCTGTGCCACAAAAGCCAGTATTTGTTTCCCGGTGACATCCATGAGCATGACAGTTTGCTGACATAAGAAAGCACAGACTCTGATAGCAGGTGGGGCTGGACAATCGTCCCCAAGCATCTGCAGTTCCTGACAAAACCTCCCAAGAGGTACTTTGCATGTGGAGATACACCTGGAGATGGTGACTGCAGATTAGAGCTAGACAATACATTTCTAAGTGCCAGGCTAGATACTCCACAAATATTTGATGCAGAGAACAAACTCTGTGCCTTCTCTCCCACGCACACTCCGCTCTTTCAGCCCCAGCCACTGTGGCCAGTGCTGCCACCTGCCCCAGTGAGCTGGAGTCCTTTCTCCTTTCACCTCTTCTCCACAGCGTCAGTCCATGTGACGCAGCTGATGCCACCTCTGTTCTCTCTTTCTAACATGGCCTTTTTTGTCTATCATTTAATCTAGAGATCCTGTCCAGGCTCTTATCATGTCTTGACAACAGCATCTCTCATTTAAGAAGCAATTTTGCCCTTCTCTGTTTCCTTCCAAATTCCACTCTATGACTACTTCTGTAGCTCACCACTCTAAACATGCAGTTTTCTTTTCCCTCCATTTCATGCCTCCTCATCACATCAAATAAAAGCAAATTTTATTCACTCCCAAGATCTTCCAGAGCCTGTCATTCTCTCATACACTATTTATGCCTTCTCCCACCTTCAATAAGCCCATCATGCCACCTTTCATAAAACACGATACATTTTCAGACATCTTTTGTTCTTTCTTTTGTGCTGTATCTCAAATGAAGATGTGTACGGCCAGTAAGTTATCTCGTTGACCTCTTTCAAATCCTTCTCTCAAACCACTTTAGGCTTCATATAGAAGTGAAACTTGGCTGCCTTGGTAGCTATGGATGTGCAGAACTGATGCTCTCAATAAGAAGCTGCTCTGTCTCCCCGCGTTTGCTTTACCCTCCTCTCTGAGTCTACTGGTGGCCTCCCGTCTTAATCACCCTGAGCTATTTTAGGCAGGGGTTATTCTTTTCACTCTTCTCCTAGGAGTTTCTGAGCCATGACTGGGAAGTGCTGCTTACAGATGAGTCCTGTGTAAACTGATGACCCTTGTTTTCTACAAAAAAAGTAGCTCGGGTCTGTAGATTAACATTTACCAAAGTTTACATTTGCTTGCAAACTCATTACTTAAAACACAGAGCTGCTAATTTTGAAATGTCTATGCAGAAACACTTTTCCCAGCAGTTAAGAGAAAGTTCAACGTTTATTGAGAGTAGTTGCAGGAGACTGTGCTGTTGCCATTTAACACTGTCCCTCCCACCATCTAAACCTTGGGAATAGCTCCGGTAATCCTATGCAAAAATAGGGCAAAACACATCCCTGTAAGCCATTTAGGACTTGAAGAGCATATACATCACCAGTTATCACAGCTCAACCGTTGAGTGGTAACTTATGAGCAAGTGACTTGTGAACCTGTGGTGACTTGCACACCTGCAATCGTCTTTCCAAATCCTGTCTTCATGGAAGATTAAAGGGAAACCATGGCCCTCGCTGCAGGCCCAGTGGCCAGCTCAGGAAGGTGATGTATTAGGTTTCAATTTCTTTCCACACTGTCAGTGGAGCAAAGTTTTGGTCACAAGTGTTAGTTTAGGCGCTCTTCATGGCTGAGATAAAAAGAGTCTGTCATCTTAAGGTTTGAAGAAACTCTGGTACATAGGACAAAAAGGCACCAAGCTCAGCCAAAGCTGAAAGACACTGCCTGAAAAGGGAAAGAAACATTTGCTTAAAGGCTCTCAACTGTTCTTGTTTAGCTTGGGAGGCATTGGGCAGGATGGTAGAGAAGTAGGTCTGTCAGCCTTTTGTTGCTTTTCCTTTCTCCAGATACTAGGTAACGGTGCGCCTGGTGCAAAAGCATTAAATAAACAGTCTTTCTCAAACAGCTGTCTTGCACAATGGAGGCTGCTACTAAGGTATTTGGGCAATGCCAGCATCAGTTCAAGGTCAAAATTAGGGAGAAGGCTAGTAGGGCATGCCAGCATAACAGTCAGCAGGGCAAGAGACACGTTTTGCCCTTCAGCTGCATTTACTTTTCCCCTAAGTTGTCACGTTGGTCTTGGTCAAAGCAGTAGCAACAAGTAAGAAAAGCCTGTCCTTCGCACAAGGCTTGCATTCGTTTAACTGAAATCAGTTTTGAAGTCAAGTCAGTTCAGCAGGTATGAAATCCCAAGTGAATGCACTTAACTTAGTGCACAGACATCAATTTAGCTCATCTGAGTTACTGAAGTAGGCTAAATCAATACAAGACACTTGTAAATGGATTGAAAAGAACATTCATGTGGGGTTTGTTTCAATTTAACAAGTCGTGTTAAGGAACAATTTTAGTTAAACTCAAGTAAGTTTTCTTTGTGGGCTATCCTTAAACCCTAGATGATAATACGAGTTACCCAGGTAAGAAAGCACCCCTTGTATCTCCGAGCAGGCTACTCTGAGTCTCTGCATCAGATCCCACAGAAGATGGATGTGAAACCTGCCATCAGAACCTCGTGTCATAAGCCTCCCTTTGTAGGGTCAGTGAAACCACTGTCATGCAAAGGCAAAGCACATAAACACCAGCCACATGCTAATACCAAGAGAGAGCCAGTGACCTCCTCCAGTAACCTCTGAGATGCTGCAAACAGATGCTGCTTCCGTCTTTGAGGCTATGCCTGTGCCCAGTCAGAAGCAGCAAGGTAGTTTTCACATGGAAAGACCTCAGGCTTGATTTGAATACCAACAACAGACAGGCACAAAAAAGTTTTGAAATGGCCCAGTAAGGCATGGGCAAACAACCCACTTACTAGTTGTAAGCCAGTGCTCGCCAAAAGACACAACCCCAACCAGAATGTCCTCTGCAGCCACACAGCTGTCGTGTGCCACGTAGAGTGTAAACTCGCCACCCCAGTGCTTGGGAAGCAGGACGGAAGCTGCAACTCCATTTGTCCAGCTCCCTCCTCCCCTCCCTAAATCCACGTCTGGCCCTTGAGAAGGCTGTAAAACGATTACATATGCTATAATGCTTATCTGAACTCAGACTGAAGGTAGTCCCTTCTAACTCCCCTTTCCTCAGCGACAGCACATTATTTCCACGTCCCATAGTTTCTTTCCTAGGTCTGGTACAGTAAGGTAACCTGTCACAACCTGTCTTCATACAGGCAAACTTTATCTCTTCCCAGAAACACTCCAAGAAAAATAAGATGGAGGGCAACTGTCTCCAGAAAAGGATGCAAGAAAAAAGAGTTAGCAAACGAGGACACTGGAGGATACATACTCAGGAAGTCCACACCACATGTGGCCCTCCTGCTGTGACAAGCAAGCCATAATCTGCCCTATCCAAACACTGCAGGATGGAAAGCCTCCTGAGCAGAGAAGCACATGGGCAGCACTGCCACTTCTTCCTCAGAAGCAAAGCAGTAAGGTTGGATAGGCCCACTGGCAAAACAATGATTGCAATTATATGTTTTCTCTATTTATACCAGAGGCTAAATTAACAGATTAATGTTTACTTCCAGCCACTGTTACCAGTCTGAAGGGGAAATGGAGCAGAATGAGGTCGGCAGAGGTCACAGCTCATTCAACCCATCGGTATAGTCCAATTTGCTCAGCTGAGCTTTGATTACTTTTCCAAACTTCAAGGCTGGTTTGTGGTAAGAAATTTTTTTAAGAAGGGAGGAATAAAAGGCTAAAACTAAGGCCATGTTAAGATATTAATAAATCTCTCAACTAGCAAAACTATTATCTTTATTTGGGAAGTTGAATGCTTCTGAATATTAAATCAAAACCACTCAGCTCTGAACATGCAGAAGCGGGGGCTGCAGTGAGATTTACTGAGCTCGCATGGGGATAACTGTACAGCCCATGGGATTAAACCATTACGCAGTCACAACCATTAAAATATCCCTCTCAGCTCTTCTTCTGACATACAGCGAGGAGGATGCTGCCCTTGCAACCTCTCTCTATGCATATTTTAGCTCAGTGCCTCCTTTGAAGACATCAAGTCCCACTTAAAGATCAGCACTCTCTAAAGCAGGAGCCTCAGAGTCCAGCTGTTGCTGAAGCGTTTCACAACTGTCACCTTCACCTGACAGCAGCACTACAGTGCACACCTGGAATCGGCCTGTATGAGCACTTAGGTGTGACCACCAGGAGCATGGCAACCACAAGTAATAGTTAACTCAGCAGGAGCAAAGAAAACCACAGCCATGCAGTCACAACATCGTTTCAGAACTCCTACAAACCCTGCGCAGGCAAAGAAAAAAAAAAAACAAAAGAAGACTCAAATCCTATCCGCCCAGTTCATCTTGTACTTGGAGCATTTCAGAATAATAATCCCTTCCACCCTGGACCACCTTTGCTGCTTCCCCAACACAGCCTCCAAGGAGGGACTCGGACAGCCGTGCTGACAGCCCGAGCCATCAGCACTAGTCCGAGCTGGCTGGCTGCACCTGTGTGTTCCTGTGAGCAAACACCAGCCTGGGACACCTCTCTGTAGCTGGGCTTGGACATCTAACTGTACAGTAGCATATGTCTCCTGTTAAAGAAATAAATAAACAGCACCTTTGGTCTGTAAAAAGAGCCAGCAGAGTGCTTCCTTCTTGAGGGGCGGGGAGGGGGGAAGGAAATAATTAGGGAACATAGCATCACCATCTCAGAACAAAATGCAATTCCCGTGCAGTCCCACTGAGGCTGGCAGGGAGCACCAACACTATAGATACGTCAGTCTCTGGACGTCCTGCCGATGCTGGTCAATGTCTGATTTTCCCAGCACATAGCTCCTAACTATCGATTAAATATGACCGAAAATCTGCAATCAACCCCCATGGGCTTCTTACACAGCCTTTTCTTACACAGTCTAGGACACGCTCAGTAAGCTGTGTCCACCCCAGCTTCTCCATCGACCACATATGGGATGGGGAGCTTTGCCTTTATCTTCCTTGCATTTGTCTTACCCTTTTCTCCATACACCTTTCCCTTTTCTGCACTACAACTTTTTTAGTATTATTAATGTTTGCCCCTCTTCTGCATTACATTTATTATTAGTGTTCGCAAGACTGTGCTCAGGATAATGGAACTTTAACTGGCTGAGGCTTTTAAAGAATTCAAGTATTAGGGGAAGATGATTGTTATTTCATGGAAATGATACTCAGTGAACTCCACCAGAGATGAGAAACCCATCTCCTGGGCTAAACATCCACTTTGCTTCTCATACAAAGCTACGAAAGAGTAACTTCAGTAGGATCTGGACTGGGCCCTCAAGCCAGGGAATGAAGTCAGTCATGACCTAAAGCTCACCGCATTTAGTGGTGGTCAAACACTGAAATAGTTTGCCACTAATTCAGGTGCACTTATTTGACGTTGCTGTGTCTTAAAAAAAAAAGGGAACCGCTGGGCTATTAAAAAATACATTATAAGAACAGTAAACCAAGGAAACCACTCCGAGGCACGATGTGCTCCTGCATTTAATTCTCCTCTCCCGAACCAGACATATGTGGAGCCCAGAGTTAGTAATGTCGCTTTAAAATTAGCAGAGATGCAGAAATTCAGGCTATACATCAAGTATAACATCAGAAGTGGTTGCTGCCTGCTCTAGGGCCATCCACAGCAGTCTGTAGCTAGTACACTGGGTGAAGTTCAGACACAGCAGCAAGCAGCTCCCAAAAAAAGACAATTTACCCTGCCAAGAAGCAGATAGCTCATGTCAAACCATGTTGACAGACCTGCACCACAAGTAGCAGCGGAGCTGATTCATTTACATCTTGCTCTGTATATCTGTTTTCCATTGGACACAGTCTTACAACAAAGGAAATATCTTATGACTGATATTGGGATGAAATATGAGCAGAAAACAACTTTTCAACTCTTTTTAAGGTTTTGGAAAACTTTTTATTTCTTAGACCAGGTAAGACCAGATACAAGCCAAGACCAGATACTTCAGCAAGCTGAAATCCGATGGAAAAGAAAATTCAGTCTAAACAAGATTTAATTGTTATTGTTCAACTAACATACATTATGGGGGGTTTTGGCTGAAAATGTGAGTTAATTTATAGAAGAAAGCATGAAAATCTGGTTAATATCATAAGCCATAGATTTGAATTTTTAAATGAAAGTTGGTACCTGAAAATTTCAGCACTTTTCCCCTTGTTTTTCAAGCTACTCCTTTCTCACAGAAAACTTCCGTCAGACTTTTTTAATTTTTAAAAAAGTTCTAAAAAAATAATTCCGCTACTAGCTGTAACTGAAGTCTGCATACACGAGACTTGAGCAGATGAGCTTCTGTCACCTCTCGCAACACTCTTGACAAGAACATCTTGAACCTCTCTAGAACCCAGCTTCTGCATCCTGCCCTCAGGTACCCCAGAGCCATTTTCGAAGCTGACTGACTACAGCCCCTACACTGTGATGGAACCAGCTCCTGGAGTTTTCAGTGTCCTGATTTTGGCTGGGATAGAGCTAATTTTCTTCTTAGTAGCTAGAACAGCGCTACATTTTAGCTTTATTACAGGATTTGGTATGGGAAGAATGTTGATAATACACTGATGTTTTTAGTTGTTGCTAATGAAGGACTTTCCAGCTTCCCATGTTTTGCTAATGTGCAGGTACACAAGAAGCTGGGCGGGAGCATAGCC